>CM047905.1:4825451-5166112 GCA_026229545.1 Pistacia atlantica | reverse complement strand
GGATTCATGGAATGTCAAAATCCTAAACTCGATCTTCTACCGAATTGTCGATCAATATGTCCGAACTTGTCATCACAAACTTACTTTTGTATGACTAATAATAGACTCGCCGAGATTCAGTTTTCCGACATTTATCGATGTTCGTCCTAGGAACTCGAATCCGGATGGAGTCAGGTACTCCCGATCCTATATTTCCAAGTCAATGGATCCCCTCTGACCATCGCTCGCTTCCGCATATGAACAACGCATGACCAAATAGGCTTTATTGTACGAAACATGATTAGTCTCGTACTTATACACCGTATGAACCATACGCATCCATATCGGATCCGACTACAATGTCTCAAGTCGAAGGACTACATCGTGCATTGATATAACCAAATGATAAATCATTGACTACATGCTTTTCCAAGTGATTTGTCGTTATTCGTCCACGCTCAAAAACAGTTCACCAACCGTTAATCCATACCAATGCCCCTGACATGACTATCATCGCCATCCATACTTATATCAACTCATGATATCTTTCTAAGCATCCGATATGCCTACTGTGCAATATAGTTGCCCAAATTTATATTGCTTCCTAGGGAACCCTTTTCGATAATTCATTTACCTATTAAATGAATCATCTGGACAATTCATATACATACTTTATTTTAAATGCATGACTGAATAAAGGAAGCAATTTACATATATGAATTGAAGAATTCTTTCTTCTATTATTTATGATATATATAGATACAAGACAAAATGCTCTGAAACCGACAACACGAATGGTTTCTAGGGCATACACTAATATACACTAACATATGTGATGTTGATATTTGGGTTGTGGTGCTGATGCTGCAGGTGTCATGCTTATATATAGCTTTACCGAAAGAGACGGACTGAGTGAACTTCTGAATCTCGCGCTCTGTAACTTTTTTACGTGTTTTTTTTAAATTTACAAAAGCTGACGTGTCTACAATTGTGTTCCGGATAATTTTGCAGGTTTCTGGCAAACAATGAGAGGAAACTTCTCAAAGGCGGTCCAAGGCAAGTTGGAGAGGAGGCATCCGCAATAAAGGTCACTTGGGAAGGCATGGTACCAAAAAATGATCTCAGACAGGTTCCTGGCAAACAGAATTTGAAAACTTCTTAAAGGCTGGTTGACAGGAAGAGGCATCTACAATAAAGGTTGCTGGGAAGGCATGGTACCAAACAATGATCTCAGACAGGTTCCTAGCAAACAGAATTCAAAAACTTCAAAGGCGACCGTATGAGGCATCTCGCAATAAAGGTCGCTTGGGAAGGCATGGTACCAAACAATGATCTGACAGTTCCCTGCAAACAGAATTTGAAAACTTCTCAAAGGCTGGTTGGCAGGAGGAGGAGGCATCTGCAATAAAGGCTGCTGGGAAGACATGGTACCAAACAATGATCTCAAACAGGTTCCTGGCAAACAGAATTCAAAAACTTCTCAAAAGTTGGTTGGCAGGTCACAGAGGGAAATAAGAATGTATGGAAGGGAAATGAGACGAAAAATGATACCTGGAATTGGGTTCTTCTTTGCAATTGTTTGGGTGGAGGACATTTTATTGCAATCACAAGTAGAGTTAAATGTCTTAGGAATTACTGTGTTTTGGCACTACTATGGATGATTTTGAGTTTAAACTTTCAATTACATTGATATATATTACTTAATTTTGCGATACAAATTCTTTTCGATTTGGGAGGGAAATGAGTGATGTACAAATGTTTCCCAATCACAGTCATTTCAAAATTAATTAACTTAAAGACAGGCATGACACCAAACAATTATGTATATGACTGACCACATATATGTCTTAAACGACCAAGACTTTTCCAGAAATGATCGCTTAAGCGAACCAAGAGTCTATTACGAAAAATCACTTAAGCGATACAAAAGATCGCTTAAGCGATTATCGATCTGGGCAGATGTTCATTCTGTCCCAGACAAGATCGCTTAAGCAATCTCAAATCGCTTAAGCAACCAAGAGTCTTTTAAAAAATGCTTAAGCGATCATAGATCTGGGCAGATGATTCTGCCATGGACTAGATCGCTTAAGCAATTACCGATCGCTTAAGCGACTAGGAGTAAAAGCAAAGAATTGCTTAAGCGATACAAACGGATCGCTTAAGCGATTATAGGTCTAGCCAGATATTCTACCTCAATAATGATCGCTTAAGCGATCATTTCTGCGGACATCGCTTAAGCGATCATCCATGTGGGCACTTATTTTTTGCTCATGGTCGCTTAAGCGACCAAGTATAAAAGGTTAGGATCGGTTAAGGGATATCATAAATCTCTTAAGCGACCAAATGTAAATACAGAGGATCGCTTAAGCGATATAGTAAATCGCTTAAGCGATCCTATGTATTCGGATATTATTTATTGTATTTCAGAACATCGGTTAAGCGATTAACGCTATCTTAAACATATAGGGTTTACGATTCATTCAGTGGACCATGACCGTTATTATATTTATATTAAACATATAGTTCTTTTACGTTAGTATGAAACATATAAGTTGTAGAATGTTTACGTCTATGCTAAACATATAGGGTTTACGATTCGTTTAGTGGACTATGACCGTTATTATATTTATATTAAACATATAGTTCTTTTACGCCAGTATGAAACATATAAGGTGTAGAATGTTTACGTCTATGCTAAACATATAGGATTTACGATTCGTTCAGTGGACCATGACCATTATTATATTTATATTAAACATATAGTTCTTTTATGTTAGTATGAAACATATAAGGTGTAGAATGTTTACGTCTATGCTAAACATATAGGGTTTACGATTCGTTTAGTAGACCATGACTGTTATTATATTTATATTAAACATTTTGTTCTTTTACGTCAGTGTGAAACATATAGGTAACTATGGAAGCTTAGTGAACATATCTTCTTCTTCTTTGTTCAGAACATAAAGGGTGTGCGTTTGGTTGAATATTCCTATATATATTACAAATCTTATTCCCAAAATATTTCTTTGTTTAATTATTTAGGAAATATTAGTATTTTTTAACTAATTTTAGACCCTTTAAGTGAATTAATTTCATTAACATCGCCTGAAAAAAGTTTTAAAATTAACAAAAACACCCCCACCCACCCACCCACCCACCCAACTTCCCAGATTCCGGCTACCACCGATGGCTACAAACGACCTAAAATGGCCGATAATTCACCGATGTGGCCTTTTCCGACTAGATCCACTGTGGATCTGGCCAGAAAAGGCCACATCTGGCCGTCATCGACTATCAAAGAAATGGTCGTCGTTGACCGACAACGACGGCCATATATTTGGCCATCGCTAACGGCCAGATCTAGACTTTTTCGACCATCGACGGCCAGATATGGCCATCATAGCCTTTTCCGGCCAGATCCGTGGTCAATCTGGCCGGAAAAGGACATATCGACACCCTACCAGCCAGATCCGACCGCTCACATCGTAACGCCCTTTTTCGGCCAAATTTTGGATTTTGGCTGGTGACTGGGATCTGGCACCGTGGGTAGGTGGGGGTGTATTTGTTAAATTTTAAAATTTTTCTTGTCGGTATTTGATATTAATAAACTTAAGGGGTCTAAAAGTAATTAAAAATATAAATTAATATTTGCTAAATAATTAAACAAACAAATATTTTGGGAATATGAATAGGCTAGGATATTGAAATGAAAAAAATGATTAATAATCCTAAGTATTAAATAAATGGATCATGGAAAAATGAAAGGAACTAACAAAAATAATAGATTAATTGAATAACCGTACCCTACTTAGTTTTATGTACGGTCACTAACTGACAAAGACCAAGTGTTATTTTCACATTCTATTGGATCTATCGAAATTTTAACACCAAAAGAAAACTGTAATTAAATCACTTTTTCACTATACCAAATAGGAAAATAAAAAATATGCAAAACCATTTGCACAAGCAATCATTCAAATTTTAAACTTAGTTTACTCCTTTCTTTTACAATTAGACCGAGAAGAATTTTAAAAGAGTATAATATTTATTTTTTTCTTCTTGTCAATTTTCTCAACCATCATGTGTATTAAGAGATCCGGTGGTATTTATGATATCGCTTAATCGATTCTAACTTTTTACACTTGGTCGCTTAACAGATTTACGATCGCTTAAGCGATTCTACTTTGGACATGATTGCTTACGGGATCTGAAATCGCCTAATGTTCCACTGAACGAATCGTAAACCCTATATTTTTCGCATAGACGTAAATATTCTACACCTTATATGTTTCATACTAACGTAAAAGAACTATATGTTTAATATAAATATAATAACGGTCATGGTCCACTGAATGAATCATAAACCCTATATGTTAAGAGTTCGAGCAATAAAATGGCTTCACAGTTGAGAAATGTACGAGTTGTAACTGTGCAAAACCATTTGCATAAAAAATCTGTTTAATAGTCAAAGGAACTTCGTTTACAATCGCTTGCTTACCTCGCATATGGGCGTGAATCAATATGATGCCTAGGTGCATGATTGCTTAAGCAATCAGTGATGTCGCTTAAGCAATTCTTTTCTTTTTCACTTGGTCGATTAAGCGATCGTAGATCGTTTAAGTGATCATGTGATGGGTAGGATCAATATATGCCCAGCTGCATGATCGCTTAAGAGATCCGTGATAACGCTTAAGCGATTCTTTTCTTTTTCACTTGGTCGATTAAGCGATCATGTGATTGACAGAATCAAATCTGCCCAAGTGCATGATCGCTTAAGCGATCTGTGATATTGTTTAAGTGATTCTTGTCTTTTTCCCTTGGTCAATTAAGCGATCATGTGATGGGCAGAATCAATCTGCCTAGGTGCACGATTGCTTAAACGATCCGTGATATTGCTTAAGCGATCATGTTTGAAAAACCCTTTGTCGCTTAAGCGATCATAGGCAATATATAGTTTTCCAGCTTTTCTCCTGAATTTTGACAAACTAAAATTACCCACACGTATTGATTCTATACTTTCTCCTCAATTTGACAACCTAATTCCAAACTAAAATCACCAACAAATATTTAAGCTATGTAACAAGAATACTAAATATAAAGAATGATTTATTCAAGGTAACAACAAAATTTAAAACATCAATAATTGAAAACAGTGCCTCATCAACGGTTGGCCTTGGCAACTCCCTGAATTTCATCCTTTTTCGAACCTAATTTTCTAGATCTGCATGTGATTACTTCTGGCAACTGCTTCTCTTGTGGCCAAGTGTCTTGCAAAATGAAGCACTTATTCATCTTCTGGGGAACCTCATAGGCTGATGGAATATGCTTAACTCTTTTTCTCCCCTTTGCTATCTTTTTCAATGGCGGATGGATGATAATGTCAGCCAACTCTGGCGGCACTACCCACTGCTCTTCTGGAGGCACTGGATATATTGTTTTTGAATAAGCTAGCATGTAGTGATTTTCCATATAGAGAGGGGAGCAAAGTTCCATGTAAATTCTTGAACCAAAATCTGGCTTTCGTTGGTGTTTCAATGCTGCTAGTGCATGAGGACAAGGTAAACGTTGAATGTCAAGCACTTTATAGCTGCAAGTTTTACTAACAAGGTTAACTAGGGCATTCGGACCATAGCCATGCATAGTTAACTCTTGAGCATTAAGAGGATAGGCAAACAATGCATTTGACAGTTCCATACGTTCTCGCAATAATTTTTCAGTTGAACGGAATTGGGTTGGTCAGAGTAAAATTATCTCGACTCCATACGACGCTATTAACAACCTTCAATTTATGGACTCCGATTGCATTCAAAAATGGTCATTGGAAACATCAAACATTCTTCCAAGGGAAAGTGCTCACTTCATGGTCATGACATCAAACATTCTTCCAGGAAAGTAAGCTCTACTCTATCGCTCGAAACCAACATCATGCTCAAGATACTTAGCAACTCTATCATCCTTGATTCGGATTTACTAGAAGTGCTCCTCGAACTCATCAACCCATAAGCTTTTGCTGCCATGTAGTATGTCTGAAGGAGGCCAGCACACTTAAAATTTTGTTTTATGTTCTCACCAAGATGCCTCATACAGAATCCGTGATACGCTTGACGGTAAATAGTGGCAATCCCTTCTTTATAGAGTTGTGCCTATCGGAATATTATGCACAACTCGTCACTGTCAGGCACTATCATACGTAATTGCTTAAAAAACCAAGTCCATGACTCGTCATTCTCAAAGTCAACCACACACCATGCAACAGGATATGTGTGATTCTCGCTGTCCTGTGCAGTGGCCACCAACAATGTACCTCCATACTTTCCTGTCAGAAAGCAACCATCAACAGCCAACACCTTTCTCATGTTTACAAAACCCGTTATAGCAAAACCGTAAGCAACAAAAAAATATTTAAACATCATATTCATGTCCCACTTCAAAGCCTTCTTGCTACCTTGGTTTGTCAACTCAAGCATATAACGGTACGTTTCTAATACTGCGTACCCATGCTCCGGCTTACCCCTCACAAAATCTTGTGCATGTTGTCTCCCTTTCCAACATTTTCAGTAACTAACAGCACATCCTAACTCTGTGTGCACAAGTCTTTGAATGTCTTTAAGAGATGGACATTTCCCTTCAACGAACCGACTTTTGACAAATTATCCAATAACATCAGCGGACGCTTGTCGATGCTCACTTGAAATGTCCCAAACCACATGTGTGCTCACTGGTATATGTGCTAAGAATAAATTTTTACGACTCCGCCAACCTTCTACAATAAACCCTCCACTTGTACTTTCGGTCATGACATGCAACCGTCACAGCCAATGAATTTGACTTTTTGGTGATGAACTCAAAATTACCTCTCACGGCAACAAGTTTTAGCTTCCTCACCACTTCCTCTTTGTTGTCAAATAAATACCCTATGCGCAACTCCGATCCATCCGTAAAAACATGAGCTGATTCACTACTACCTCCAATTGCCCCCTCTGAACCTACATAAACGACTATAGTGTTCTCTTCCTCACAATATACACCTTCTGTATAATCTGTATTTAAAGGAATCTCTACATCTGTAGGAACATGTACGGGGTCCTCCTCCTCAACATTTTCGTTCTGCCCCCATCACCAACCTCTTCTACAATGTCCTCCTTACCACCCAATTCACCGTCTACTCTTGATTCTTCAACTAACAAATCAATGGTCTCGTAGTTTAAATTAAAACCAGGCAAATCTCTGACTACTTCCTCGTTATCCCCTTCCTTTGAACCAACTTCCAATGGTTTTTCTACAAAAGAAACCTTTAAAATCAGCCTCGAACCATTACCGGCCACATCAATCATATATAACTTCACACTTTCGTCTGACTTTAATATAGTAGGAGGTACTTTATAATGTTCAGGAACTTTGCTTAAACCATACTTCACAACTATATCACTGTGCGAGCAACTCAAATCAACCTCTTCTAATTATTTCATCAATCAACTTATCAAAACTAATCTCTGTGCTCACAACAATTGGTATAACTTCTTTGCTCTTCCCAATCCACTTCCAGCTACTTTCTTCCTCCACCCACTCACCAAAATATTCAACACCTAAAACAACTTGTTCCCATGTGTAATAATAGCCAACTACCTATAATGCAAGAAAAAAAATATTTTTAAATAAAATGCTGTACTAAGGGTTCAAATATTTTAAAAAGAATCTGCACAGTTGCTTATATGGTTTGGTGTATCGCTTAAGCTATCTGGTATATCGTTTACTAGATCGCTTAAGCGATACACTTGATCGCTTAAGCGATCCAGTATAAATAACCATGATCGCTTAAGCGATCTTATGCCATTTACTGATCGCTTAAGTGATCTGCTCCTATACACAAGACTTTTAGCAGATCGCTTAAGCGATCCTATGCCACATACCTGATCGCTTAAGCGATCTATCTCCTGCATTACCAGACGTACTAGATTGCTTAAAATGTGTTTTGGGTATGATGGATCGCTTAAGCGATCCATTATACCCAAAACATATTTTCACTCATCTCCACCTACAATCGGTGCTACCACCCCCAGCTACCCACAATGCAAAAAAGTTTTCAACAAATTTCACTCCTTTCAACTTTCCATTATATCAAACACAGCCCAACAACCTAAACAACTAAATCAAAATCATAACCCAAACCCAATCCATGCTAAATCAAAATCATAACCTAGATCTTTGTAAATCGAAATATGAAATCGAAATGGGAGATACACATACCTGGACGAAATGTCAGGAGGAGGACGAGGACGAGGACGAGGAGGATCTGTGTTGGAGAAGATGTTAATGGCGAGGAATGCGTTAATGTGGCGGGAGGAAGAAGAAGAAGGTGTTTGGGTTTGTTTGCAAGAATTTCGACTCTTTGGGGACATATTATAATTTTTAAAAGATTACACAATTATTCATTAATCCTAATTAACCCCTAATCATATTTAATTAAGCTTAATAAAAAAATAAGGATATTTAGTTAACATTTACAAACTATATAGCCTTTTAATTAAATTTTAACTTGAAATGGCCTTTTAATATACTGCCCCCCTGAATTGAGATCAAGCCAAAAAGTCTCTCCATTTCTTTGCCAACACCCCAAAGCAACGAGAAAATTTAACTCCCCTGACATCCCAAGTTTCCATTTAACAAAATGGCCATGAAAATCTTTTTGATTTTTTTTGGGTTAAAAAATATGACGTGTCACACTTAAGTGTAATTAAAGCAGCAAAAAGGATTAGGGTGAAAAGATTTAAACATTTGTGGGTTAGAGTATAATAAAGAAAAGTTGATTTAAAATTTGAAAGGCAAAACACATTTCTCTCACTTCTTTCTTTCAAAACAGGATTCAAACACCTTCCTCTCTCTCGTTTTTTCTTCCAATTTTCTGCAATTTCTCAATTTCTTTGCTCTTTGCATTTTTGTCATTCCTTGCCATTCCCGATTAAGTTATAATGGCTGAGATCCTCAAAGAAATAGAAAAAAACCCATCCACTCCCTAAATTGTAGGCACCACTAGGTCTACCAAAAATAGAGAAGAAGTTGCGGTGGACTAACTTCTGATGAGTGAAGTTGTTCCACCAAGAGAGGAGACGATGCCGACAGAAGACATTCTACTGGCAGAACAAGGGAGGGAGGCGGAGTTGAAAGGTTGGGCCCAAGAAGAGGAGGGCGTCGACGTAAATTCCAAGCATCGAACATGATCGCTTAAGCGATTTAAAATCACCTAAACGACCAAGAGTAAAAGCAAGAATCGCTTAAGTGATACCTAAATCGCTTAAGCAATCATGCATCTGGGCAGAAGTTGATTCCGCTTCGGACATGATCGCTTAAGTGACCAAGGTTAAAAGCAAAGGATCGCTTAAGTGATATAATAAATCGCTTAAGCGATCATGCGTCTGGGCACTTATTGATTGTCTTGTTCGTGATCGCTTAAGCAACCAACAGTAAAAGCGAAGAATCGCTTAAGCGATACTTAGATCGCTTAAGCGATCGTGCATCTGAGCGGAAGTTGATTCTGCCTCAGACATGATCGCTTAAGCTATTATAAATCGCTTAAAGCAACCAACGTTAAAAGCAAAGGATCGCTTAAGCGATCTAATAAATTGCTTAAGCGATCGTGCGTCTGGGTACTTATTTATTGTCTTGTTCATGATCGCTTAAGCGACCAACAGTAAAAGTGATGAATCGCTTAAGCTATCATGCATCTGGACAAAGTTGATTCTGCCTTGGACATGATCGTTTAAGCGATTTGTAATCGCTTAAGTGACCAAGGCTAAAAGTAAAGGATGGCTTAAGCGATAGAATAAATCGTTTAAGCGATTGTGCGTCTGGGCACTTATTGATTCTGTCTTGTTCGTGATCGCTTAAGCGATTAAGCGACCAAGTGTAAAAGCGTAGAATCGCTTAAACGATAACATAAATACAACCAGATCTCTTAAGCGACTAAGTCTAAATACACAAGATTGCTTAAGCAAGAAATGAAATCTCTTATGCAATCCAGTGCATTTGGATTATTTTTATTGTACTTCACTAGATCGGTTAAGCGATTAACGCTATCTTAGACATATAAAGTGTACGATTCGTCCAGTGGACCATAACTGTTATTATATTTTAATTAAATTAGTTCTTTTACGGCTATATTAAACATATATGGTATAAAATGTTTATGTCTATATTAAACATATTAGGTGTACGATTCGTTCAGTGGACCATGACTGTTATGATATTTTAATTAAATTAGTTTTTTTTACGGCTATATTAAATATATATTGTGTAGAATGTTTACGTCTATATTAAACATATCAGGTGTAAGATTCGTTCAATGGACCATGACCGTATTATATTTTAATTAAATTAGTTCTTTTACGTTTATATTAAATACATATGGTGTAGAATGTTTACATCTATATTAAGCATATCAGGTGTACGATTTGTTTAGTGGACCATGACCGTTATTATATTTTAATTAAATTAGTTCTTTTACGGCTATATTAAACACATATGGTGTAGAATGTTTACGTCTATATTAAACATATCAAGTGTATGATTCTTTTAGTAGACCATGACCATTATTATATTTTAATTAAATTAGTTCTTTTACGGCTATATTAAACATGACGGTTATTGTAACTGTTCAAATTAGGTCCTATATTAAATATATCAAGTGTATGATTCTTTTAGTAGACCATGACTATTATTATATTTTAATTAAATTAGTTCTTTTACGGCTATATTAAACATATATGGTATAGAATGTTTACGTCTATATTAAACATATCAAGTGTACGATTCGTTCAATGGACCATGACCGTTATTATATTTTAATTAAATTAGTTCTTTTACGGCTATAATAAACACATATAGTGTAGAATGTTTACGTCTATATTAAACATATCAGGTGTATGATTCGTTCAATGGACCATGACCGTTATTATATTTTAATTAAATTAGTTCTTTTACGGCTATATTAAACATATATGGTGTAAAATGTTTATGTCTATATTAAACATATCAGGTGTACGATTCGTTCAATGGACCATGACCGTTATTATATTTTAATTAAATTAGTTCTTTTACGGTTATATTAAACATATAGAGTGTAGAATGTTATGTCTATATTAAACATATCAGGTGTACGATTCGTTTAGTGGACCATGACCGTTATTATATTTTAATTAAATTAGTTCTTTTACGACTATATTAAACATATATGGTGTAGAATGTTTACGTCTATATTAAATATATCAGGTGTACGATTCGTTCAGTAGACCATGACTGTTATTATATTTTAATTAAATTAGTTCTTTTATGGTTATATTAAACATATATGTTATGGAATGTTTACGTCTATATTAAATATCTCAAGTGTACGGTTCATTTAGTTGACCATGACCGTTATTATATTTTAATTAAATTAGTTCTTTTACGGCTATATTAAACATATATGGTGTAGAATATTTACGTATATATTAAACATATGAGGTGTACGGTTCATTTGGTGGACTATGACCGTTATTATATTTTAATTAAATTAGTTCTTTTACGGCTATATTAAATATATATGGTGTAGAATGTTTACGTCTATATTCGTTTAGTGGACCATGACCGTTATTATATTTTAATTAAATTAGTTCTTTTACGACTATATTACACATATATGGTGTAGAATGTTTACGTCTATATTAAACATATCAAGTGTACGATTCGTTCAGTGGACCATGACCGTTATTATATTTTAATTAAATTAGTTCTTTTACGACTATATTACACATATATGGTGTAGAATGTTTACGTCTATATTAAACATATCAGGTGTACGATTCGTTCAGTGGACCATGACCGTTATTATATTTTAATTAAATTAGTTCTTTTACGACTATATTACACATATATGGTGTAGAATGTTTACATCTATATTAAACATATCAGGTGTACGATTCGTTCAGTGGACCATGACCGTTATTATATTTTAATTAAATTAGATTCTTTCACGGCTATATTAAACATATATGGTGTTGAATGTTTTCATCTATATTAAACATATCAAGTGTATGGTTCGTTCAGTGGACCAAGACCGTTATTGTATTTTAATTAAATAAGTTCTTTTACGGCTATATTAAACATATATGGTGTAGAATGTTTACGTCTATATTAAACATATCAGGTATACGATTCGTTCAGTGGATCATGATCGTTATTATATTTTAATTAAATTAGTTCTTTTACGTCTATATTAAACATATGTCCATAAACATGGAAAAGAAATATTGAAGTAAATTACCCTTAATCGCTTAAGTGATCCCGTCTATTTAGCCTTGGTCTACAGAGTGCAGAGCAGATGGTTGCAGAGTTCAATTTTATATCAATGTTATATTTTTTTTATATTACTTTCTTGCCAATAACTAACAAAAATAATAGAATAACAATAGATTTTTCAGTTTTATGTACGGTGCTGATTGACAAAGACCAAAGTGTTCTTTTCACATTCTATTGAAATGAAAAAAATAATTAATAAAAAAGGACTAAATATTAAATAAACATTATGGAATATAATTTCTCACCAAAGTATATCGCTTCCTGCATCGCTTAAGCGATCTAGTACAAATAAGCCTGATCGCTTAAGCGATCTGCTGCCATATATCTAATCGCTTAAGCAATCCAGTACAAATAAGTCTGATCGCTTAAGCGATCTGCTGCCATATACCAGACTTATACCAGATCGCTTAACCAGATCGCTTAAGTGATCTGCTACCATATACCAGACTTATATCAAATCGCTTAAGTGATATACCAGATCGCTTAAGCGATCCATCAGATCCAAGACACATTTTCAGCCATCTCCACCTACAATCGGTGCTATCACCCCTAGTTACCTACAATGTAAGAAAATATTCAACAAATTTCACTCCTTTCAACTTGCATTACATCAAACACAACCCAACAACCTAAACAACTAAATCAAAATCATAACCCAAACCTCATCCATTATTAAATCTTTGTAAATCTAAATATAAAATGTAAAGAGGAGATACACATACTTAGACGAAATGTTAGGAGGAGGAGGAGGGGGCAAATCTTTGGCGGAGAAGATGTTAATGGTGGAGGAAGAAGAAAGTGTTAATGGTGGAGGAATAAGAAGATATAGAGGAATGAGGAAGAAGAAGACTCCGCTCTGATACCAATTGTTGGAATTGGAAGCAATAACTTTAACACTTTTACTGAAGGAAACAATGAACTCTCATAATTTTTCATTAATGTTTAACTACTTTTATACAACAAAGGAAATACTACTTCTACTTCAAAACAGATTCTACTTTCCTAGTTAGATACAAGCAAAACTTTTATGAACTAATATTCCTAATCAAGTTCTACTTCCCTAATTTGACTCAACCAAATCTCTTATGAATAAGAGTTATTCTAAAACTAGAATACTAGAAAACAGGAAAAAGAATAAAGCTGGAACTTTTTGCGTCCAGGACGCTCGCCGCGGCCACCATCTCCATCGCCGCGGCTGTCGTTCTTCTTCACGTTCAGCGCTGCAGCTGCAGCGACTGCTCGCGCTGCAGCGATCGGTCATCTCTTTTTCCTTCGTCACTTTGCTGTAGCTTCCCACTTCTGCCAATGACAACTTCAAGCTCTCCAAAATAGGTTCACACTTTAACAGCAAGTAAATGCAACTATTTGTTTTCTTCTTTCTCCAATTGAGCATACCCAATATTTAAGAGCAGCTGAGTATTGTTAATGGACAGTTAATTTTCCTAGAAAGATTCTTAAATGTATTTACCTCAAAGTTTGGTATGTAACTTTATGAAGAGAAATTTCTTCCATATGCATTGACCTGGGAACTTTCAGAGAAATGAACTCAAGAATTCTGAAGATTTTACTTGGTTTACATGGAGAAGTTCTTTTCGGATTAGCCTATTGTTACCAGGAACATAAAGTTTTCCCATACAGAGTAATGCAAAATCTGAATGAGTAATCCTCCATCTCGTTCTTAGTAATGCTGTTCTTATTTTTTTATTGATGCTTTTGGGAGTAACTGAGTGAAGGAATCTCATTTTAGAAAAGAATTAGACCAGTGAATTTGTGTTGAGGGAGTTGTCTGATTGATGTGCATTAGGTCTTGGTGTATAAATTCTTACTCTTTTATGTATTTAATGAATTTTATTTAGAGATTTGAGTTGATTAACATGTTTGATTAAGAGACTCTCCAAACTGCTATGATGACTCCACAGCATATGAGTGGTAACCAGGGCATTTCAATTGCAATCCACTGTTGTATATGCAGTTTACTTATAAAGGATTCAAGTTTGTAGTAAATTCTGACAGATTTATGTACGAAGATTTGATTGATGATCTGTTATCTCAAAACTTTTGGGTTCAAAGTGTTCTCCTGATTAAGTTTTTGGATTCAAAACAATATTCTGTATGTGAGATTCTCTTTCCAGAACTCTTTTAACTCCTTGTTGAACTAACAGCTTGTGGACGTTTTATTTCCTGCTTTACATGAGGCTTTTCCCTCTCTTTATCTTATGGTAATTTGGTGTGATGCATCATATTACTCACATCTGTACAAACACATCTGTGATTACAAGTGAACATGCTACCATGATGCATTGCGCCAAAACGACAGAGATTGACAAGCAACAGTAGCCGGACTGGTGGTGATGCTCAGGAAGATGACGTGGGAGTTGGCCTGTGGCTGCAGGGGTACTCATGTTAGCCAGTTGGGTTGCATAAGCTTTGCTTTCTTTATAATTATGTCTAAGAATAGAAGCTCAAATGGGGTGCCGAAGGAGTCCTGAAGCCATCAAGAAGTACTCCCCCAATGAATTTTTTTCCAATGTGAAAAAGGTGAACTGTGGTCCTTCCAAGTGTTTTCTTCCTCTTGCATGAAACTGAAAGGTGGAGTTTAGACCCAGAAATGGTTTGAACCTACTCTACTTCCACTACTTGTTTTCTCTTTACCTAATGCAGACCTTTACGTAGTTGTCTCTTTTCTTCCCTGCGAGTCATTTTCAATGGGGACAAGAAGACTTGAAAAAATATGACAACCAGATATTGACGTCTGTATATATATATGCCGCATTGGCTTCTCCTTTCATTCTCACTTTGGTTTATAACTGAAACCCAATTCCCAAATCATAGCCTGTGTTGTTACTTTATAATTATACCTGATGTTTATGTTGAACACAAACTATTCCTCATGCGGTTGCTCTGTTTCCTCAGAATCTTCTCAGTCAGGAGCAATGGCTGATCCTCACAAGAAAAAGAAGGAAAGGTTACCGCCACGTCGAGGTCTCATCAAAGTTAAAATATTATCCAACATTGTGAAGCTGGTGGCAAGAGCAGGAAGAAGACTGGGGAAGAAGGAACAGAAGGCGATATCAGAAGAAACACAGCTTCCACCACCACACGACTCAAATGGCATTCATAACTTAAACTAGAAACCAACTTTTAACATTATTATTGCTCCAGGTATTATCTTTTTAAGTTAATCCATTACTCTGTTGATCAACTTTGTTCATCAGTTCTTCTTGTTCCATACCAGTGGAAGAATGTATGGATATATTTACTGTTGCACATGACAGCTAAGGTGGGAGACCAAAGATCTCACACGCTCACACTTAGCTTTTAATAATGTATTTGCTTTCTGGAGTAAGGCCAAATAATTGATCTTCAATTTTCTTATACTTTTCCATAAGCTGAAATATAAAAGCATGATACGTGCAAAAGGTCGGCTATTTTCAGCCTCAGTTTGAGCACTGAGCAGCCAGCCGACCAGCCAAGCATGTGGGTGGCAGGGTGGACCAGAGCTTTTGAATGTTACTGTCATTAACTTGAAACAAATCCTAATTAAATCTAGTTTTAAGATAATAATTTCATTAGATAATATTTACTTATTTTGGTAAAAATCTGGGCTTTTGAGATTTTTCTTCCTGGCTAATCGTATAACAAAGTTTCATCTATTCATAGAAATTGACAAAATTAATATTACCTTTAAGAAACTACCGTTGGGTGGTAAAAAAATAAAAGAAGATTCCATGAGCTTTTTGAGTTTGAGTCCTTATAAACCTTAATAAAGGTAATCATTAAGGGGTTTATTTAGTCGTTAATTTCAGGGTCTCAAAAATTAGTTAAGGTGTCTATAAGCTGACCTAAACACTCCCGATTACCAAAAAAATATATATTACACCCCAGAAGCTAGCTCACCGGGTCACCAGTTTATAGAAAACTTTTTAGATAAAAGGAATAAATAAAATTATGAGCAAGTTTAATTTCCTCCATCTAACCAGAACCAAAGTTCTTAAATCTTATTTTTCATTAACTTTATTCTGTGTATTTTCTGCTCTAATGAAAACATTCTTGACTGTACTTTTGCAAACATGGGAATAAATTAAACGTATTAATGTAAATTAAAGGTTGAAACTTTATGTTAAAATTATAAAGTATCCAGATATAAAGTAGATTGTGTCTGAAGAAAGTGGGTAATTGAACGTTTAAGTCGGATGGTAATTGGGATTTTGGGGACTAAACAATGCAAAAAATTCAGACTTTAAGTAGCATTTTGCCTTATTAGAAAGGCAGCTTCTTTAATTTTTATATTTTCTTTTACTCAAAAGGAAGAATATTTGGTATCAACATGACCATTGACAAAGAAGAAGATTAATTTGCCTTGACTATCACTGGGTATGACATCTGATAGTAAAAAGAAGTTTAATGAGCTCTTGAATTTGAATGGCCAATAGTTCCAAAACTCTGAAGATTTAGTTGATGTGTTCGTAAATTGATCCGTATACCTCAGATGATAAAAAAAAAATTACCATTAATATAAATATATGTGTTGATGCTCGATTCTGACACGAACTACTCGCACGTGTGAAATACTGAGTTGACTGAGAAGACACACGCGAATTGGGGGATGAGAATGATAAGGAAACGAGGAACAATGTTTAAAGTGGTTCAGATGCTTAAACAAGTGACTCCTACGTCCATTGGTATTATATTAATATAAGAGATCAAGTCACGTTCAGCGAGCTGATTTACAAGAGATTATAAGAGAGAGAGAGAGAGAAGATGTAAGTATGCTATTTTAGAGAGAAATTAGCTAATCACACAAATGGAAGATGAACTCTTTATTTATAGTGGGATGAGTTGAGATAATGATTACTAAATCTGTGAGTTAGTCAGACCACCGTGCAAATCCTTCTTTATGTCCCGTTGCCCATTTTTTAGAGTAATTTATGCGATTTGTGCAGGGATTGGACATGTGGACCTTCTCCGGCCATTCGCTAGTCTAGCGTGCATCCACTGCAGTGACAGAAGCATGCTGCTCATATCATCAGACAACATGGTTGCGGAGTTTACCTATGCTCTGTTTATTTAGGTTGCGTCAGCCTTACTTTTTCAGGCATAACAATATGAATTTATGTATAGGCCATCAGAACTGACATAAGTATAATTTGATAAGTCAGTCTAAGATTAATAAAATCTATTAATTAAAGATTGAATCCATTTAGAATCCACAATAGAACATGTACTCATTCGTTGCTTCTGTTTACTCGTGAAGCCAAAGGTCTTGAGCGACCGATCCGACGGAACAACTCAAAAAATAAAAAAGTATCGTTAATTTCTTCGTGCTCGCTCCAAGTTCGAAGTACCATTTGTACAAATAAGAATCTCCTTCGTTACATGATTTCTTCTTCGTATAGATAGATATGGGACCTATGGGCAGCTTAAGACAAGTCTCCAGTCAACTAACAAAACAAACAAGTTTTATCAACATTCTACACTTACACGTGCATTAATCAGGAGCGTACATCATGGGAAGAGTAAGATTGGGGTTGGTTTGCAATCGACGTTTGTGAAGCATATGTGTATTCATCACCGTCTAAAGCAAAAGCAGCTTTGCCCATTAGCAAAAAAGCCAAACCTCAAAGGCTCCTATCTCCGACAAAGTACTTGATGCATCCCTCCACTCTCTCCACTCCTTCTCACACTCGGGTCGCTTACTACAACAATCTTTTCATAAAACCCCACCTTCACATTCACAACAATTACCCACACCGCCCCTGTCTTCCTCTTTTTCTTTTCTCTCTTCAAAATGATTTGATATACCCAGAAGCTGCATCAATATTTTAATGTCATCAACATCATTAGATTCTTGGTCATCGGTCATTGTTGGGTTTATCTGAGGAAAGCTTTGTTGGGTTGAAGGTGGAAATTTGGGAGACAAAGATAAAAATACTTGTGGGGCTTCACTGTTGCCACTTTCTTGGAGAGTTGAGTTGTTGTGGGTTTGGTCTAAATGGAGATATATACGGGAGCCAAGCGGTTCTGTTGATGATTTGAACTTAGAGTTGCTTTCTTGAACCGGTTGTGTAGGAGAGGGGTGCTCTGTCTGATGTTCATGTGTCAATCTTTTCACAACCTGTCCGCAAAATAATAATAGACTTACTCACGATCTTACTAACAGACTTACTCACTTTTATTAAAATTATATATAGTACCCGTATTATGCTTATGGTATCCGTATTATACTTTATATTTACACACGTTAATAAGATCTTAGTAAGCATAGTATTATTGATAATAATAAAATAATGAGATAGAAAATGAGCGTGCTTGATAGAGAATTAAATTGAGAACTGGAGCACTGGAAGATACCTGCTTGACTGAGGAGAAGAAACTGGAGTGCCCACATGGTGGCTGCATTGTTTGTATGAAGATCAAGGGTGTCACTCTTTATGCAAATAAAAATTTACACCAGTAAACTGACTACCCCGTCCTCTTTGGTGAAAGCTACAAGAGGCTTTTGGATCTCACTAGTATAACTTGTGTACAACTTAACTTGAGAATCAACTATAGAGCAATTGTAATAACTTTAAAAATGTAGATTGGCACAGGAAAAACTTGAAGAAATGTTAACAGTACCATGTCAGCAGGAATTCAATCAAACTACAAGAGACAGCCAACATAACAAGCTCGAGGATACTTTCTCTGTAATTGTGGCCATTGCACAAAGAACTGATCAGCTATGCATAACTTGAAAAGAAGCAAGCCACTAAAAGAAAGTCTTTTTACTTTTGCTATACTCTCAACATAGAAAACAGATGACCATCTATTTTCATGACCTGCAGGCAAAGATACAAAGTAAAATGAGGAACTCTTAAGACCATCACTTCAGCCTTTATCTAGCCAAGAAAAAAGTAAAACCTAAGGGTTCAGAAGTATCTTCTACATACCTAAAATAAAAATGCAATTATGCATAGAGGAATACAAGTCCCAGGTCCATTGCAAAGAACCCAGATAGAGAGGAATTTGATAATTAGTGATGATACAATTTAAGGAAATGCTTAAGTAACATTGCAATAACTACAACACAACACAAGAGGTAAAAGGTCAAAGTTAATACCCCTTGTGGTCTGATTCTAATCATTAGCCACAGCGCATGAGCAATGGCAAGTAAAGTTGTCCAAACAGAGGTTATATATGATTGACCAACTTCCCTGCTTCTGTAGATCTGCATGAACTGTGCACAGGATCCCTTGATTCCATTCTGAAGATAAACAAAAGTTAATTAAATGAAAAAGACTTAAATTAGTAAATGTATGATTTGGAAGAAAAGATAAGCAATACCATAATCAGGTCGAATACATATGATGCAACTTTTCAGTGAAATGAATGGCATTTATGTATCCATTTAACATCATCCAGGTAACAAATAAAAAATATATATATATATATCATGAAAAAAAAAAAAAAAGCAGTGTCTGATCAACTTGATGACTGATATCAGTTATTTTGCATATATATGTAAATAGAGAGCAACACATAAAGAGAACCTCTAAACCAACTCCTATATAACAGATGGTATACAATGTTTCAAGGAGTTCCATACAAAAGCTTTGAGTCGCTAACTTGGAACTTTTGTTTTCCTTCAGAAATCCCCTAAAACCAGTAACCAAACTCACTTTGAATCAGTCCCCACAAATGCAATCTAAAAATTCTGTTTGGACTACTCCCTAACCAATTAGGAGTCCAGCATCATGCTAAATCATTTGTTTTCCTTAACTCCTGCCTTATTCAAGATTCAGTCCTTATAGATCTTGGCCAAAAGGTTGTGAGGTCTGCTGTTTTCAACACTGTGAGGCTCATAGAGTACATCACTCCTTTACCGACTACACTTTAATTTTTAAAACGCATTACTTCAGCTTGACTGATTCATGGATCAATAATTAATAAGTTAAAAATTATTTACTTAACACCTAAAAAACTAATAGTAACTTAAAATATAACGAACAGATATTCTCAAAGCTCTAAATATCGAAAATTTGATATGGACAAAAAAAAAACCAAATTTGCAATTATGGGAATAAAAAAGGCATAATTTAATAACATAATCTACCTTATGAACCAAGGAATCCTCGAAAACGCGAGCATTTTGAAGACTCATATTATCAGTGGCAGCAGCAATGTAAAAGCACGGTGCAAACCTGTCCATTGGCAGTACCGTAAGAGATTCATCATCTCCGCCGTGTGTCCGCCTGCACGAATTCAATTGATAATAGAATCTGATGAATTATAATAATAAAAGAAGAACAATTTGATTGGACTTTTTAATTACATGAAATTGACTCACCTGAACCTAAAACAACGAGCGTAAAGATATGGTGTGCCTACGTTTTCCCGTTAAAGAAGACGAATTGTGAAAATTGTAACAGTAATGGCAACGAATGCCATTATGGACCAGCAACAGTCTTTCAGTTTCTCCATCGCCGGAATTTATAATTTACATTCGTGTTTACTCTGCAGAAATTGGCGCGAATTCAATTTCTCCGAGAAGGAAAAATTGGAGAAATAAGTACAGTCTAAACAGTTTGATTAAAAAAGAAGAAATATGAGCAGTGACCGTGACGGAAGCTCTTCTTTTCTTTATACGTTCAAGTTGGTCTGCGAAGCCCATTTTGCAAAGCCCAAGCCATCAATGAATTTGATAATGCAAATAAGGGACGAAAGAATTGCTATTTGCAGTCCTTTATACGCTCACTTCAACATGTTACAGCAGCATGATGTCAAATTTTATACAGTAATAGATTATGTGAACATGTTTATAAGGATGTACCCAACATCCTTTCAGATAAGTTCATTCAAATTCTCCAGAAAAAATTGAACAATAGCGTCGGCCATTTTCAATTGCAAGTTGAAAATCCAATGCTCTGAGAGAGATTTCTGATTGGAAGTAGATAGAGGTAGCCGTAGTAAAACTCCCCGTTATTTACTTCCCTCAATCCCATCGTTTTTGTTTTTAATCCCGTTCCTTTTTTAAAAGATCGTGTATATGGCTATTGTATTAGAATAATTTTTTTATGATAAACTTCTAACAAATTATCACTTGATAGCACACATATATGGGTAATCAGAAATCTTCACAGCGTTGGTAGAAAAAAAGGAAGATACACTATTCACCACCAAGTGCATGGCACCGCTAGCTCATCATGTTGTCATGGATCCAGTTATGAACATTATCAAAGCCTAATGTTAAGTTCAAGCAGAGAAAAAAAAAAATAGCTAAAGAGGGTGCATACCTCTAAACTTGATGCAACAGTTTGTGCTTCTGTTTTGTGTACGGGTTAGGCTTCCACGTCAATGTTTGGAACATGCACTATCTTGTACCCATCTTCTCCCGTTTCCTTATGACATTGTTTCACCAGTTCAGGGCATTTCGAAATGTGCAAATTTTGTAGATTGCTGAGACTCTGAATGCTGGGTGGAAGAGTCGACAACTTTGGGCAATCAAAAATTTGCAGAGACTGAAGAGATGTAAGGTCTCCCAGCCAAGTGAGGTAATGATGCTAGTTCAGGGTAGCACCGTATGCTCAATGATTGCAGCGCAGGTACATGCCATAAGGTCTCAGGCAAGACTGCCAACTTAGGACAACAATCGGATTCTTTGTCAGAAAATAATGAAACGATCATCTCACGGAAAATAGTGGTTTTTCTCTGACCATAGGATTCAGTGGGTTTGCCAGATATAATTAACTCCCTGAGGGAACTAAGGTATCTAATACCATCTGGCAAAGCCACCAGCTCTGGGCAGCCATTAAGCACCAAGCATTTAAGGGCGGAGAGGTGTTGTAACCCTTCTGACAAAGTTGAAAACTTCCTGCACTCGCGTACATCCAAAAGCTGAAGAGAGGTCAGGCCTTCCAGCACTTGCTCCGGGAAAGCCTCAAAATCAGGGCATAGATCAATATGTAATGATTTCAGAGTACTGAGGCTAACTAGTTCTCTTGGAAACCCCTTAAACTTTCTGAACTTCATAATACGCATTTCATGAAGAGAGGTGAGGGTTTGCACAATCCCATGGGGAAGATAAATTGAATCAGGAATACTATCAACATATAGGTGAGTAAGGCTTCTGAAATTTAAGATTGATCTTAGCAACTTCTCACTGCAATCATAAATCACTAAAGTTTTTGCCAAAGGAAGACATGGCAAGGTTAATTCAGGACATTGGCAAATTTGAAGCTTGGCAAGACATGGGAATGACTCCCTTCCATCCTGTCTTGACAACCTTTGTAGCCTCTGGCAATTGATAAATACGGAGTTCCTCCAAAGACGGGAATTTACTCATGATTTTATCACCTTGGAAACTTGTATCAATGTACTCCAGGTGAATCAACTCACCAATAGTAAGATGTCGAAGACAAGGCAGTTGCCATAAGGGAGGAAGTTGAAAACAGTTCTCACATTGGGAGAGTGTGATAGAAACAACATTACTGAGAATTTGATTGTTCATCCAAAATGGAAATTTGACACCTTTGTAACCTTCAATCATCAAACTTTCAATGTTTGGGTGAGGTTTGAGGGCTTCGAATATTTTTTCAACATTTTCCTGGGATTCAAATTCACTATCAAGTCCCCAAGACAATTCCAAGTGGTGGAGATTTGATTTTCCAACCAAATTGGCTTCTCTGGCTTCCATTAGATTGCGCACTCTATCAAGATGTGTTATACGTAATTCTCCTCCGAGATTTAAACCTTTCAATTCAGCCAAGTGACAACCTTTAGTTGTACCAACGATGAAGAGAGTTAAAGTCTTTAAGCAAGTGATCTGTCCAATTTCTGAGGGCATTTGAGATAAATTGAAACATTCATTAAGATAAACATGGAGAAGATTTTTCAAGCATCTCATGCGCTTAGGTAGCTTCTGAAGAGAATAACAATTTTTCAGATTCAAAGTCTGCAAATTATGTAAGCTACAAAGTGACTCAGGAAGCAGTTTGATACATGAGTCAGAAAGGTCCAAATACCTTAGATGCTTTAAACGGCTGATTGAACATGGCAACTCACTCATCAAGGTTACGTGGAACGCTCTTAAAGAAGTTAATCTAGAAATTCCACCAGAAATGCTCAAGGTATTCCTCCCCAATGGGTTTCTTGAAGTTAGGATTAATGTCCTAAAGGTTTTAACTTGATACAAAGCTCTTGAACTAGTACAGTATGATTGCCACAAATCAGAATCCATTCTGACATGAACATTGCTTTTTGAAATATCAGTTGAACTTTCAGCCTCTAGAATAATGCATTCATCCTTTGTAATAGATTGTGCAAGATCATGAACAAGGTCATGCATTTTGAATATTACATTGTTCCCAAACTCATCCTTTTTGACTTCTTGAAAAAAAGATCGCCAATATAATTCATTGCATATCTCGTTTCCAGTATCTTCTGGTTCAACATTTCCAGTTGTCTGAATAAATCCATTAGCAATCCAAAGATGAATCAGCTTTTCTTTCTCAATGTTAAAATCTTTAGGAAATACAGCACAGAAGGCAAAACATGGTTTCAGTTTTGATGACAAATGAGAGTAACTCAATCTTAGGGCTGGTAAGATGGAATTTTCATTGTGTGGCAAATTCCAAAGATCACTTTCCTTAAGAGAAAGCCACTCGTTTTCCTTGCTTTTATAACGCATCAGACATCCTAGAGACTTCACAGCTAGAGGCACACCCCTACACTTCTTCACTATCTCTTTCCCTATTGCAACAAGGTTTGGACGTTCTTCTCTCTCTTGTCCAAATGCCTGTTCTTTAAACAACAACCAGCATTCATCTCCAGTTAATCCTGACAAATGATGCACGGGAAGGGTTCCCATAGAGGATGCAACCTTTCTACTTCGAGTAGTAACAATAATTGAAGCACCCTTCGATCCACATGCCAACACACACTTTAATCTATCCCACTTCTCTTGATCTTCACTCCATACATCATCTAACACAGGCAAATACCTTTTCCTGTTCAATATATCTTGAAGGCGTCTCTGCAAAGGGTCTAAGTCTAGATCTTCACAAGCAGTTCCAATTGCAGATCCAATTATAGCTTTTATGATCTTTTTCACACTGAAATCCTCTGAAATGCAAACCCAAATTCTTAGCTCAAAATGCATGTTCACTCTCTCATCATTGTAGACCACCTGAGCAAGAGTTGTCTTCCCAAGGCCCCCAATACCAACAATAGGGTAGACGGAAATATCATCACAACAAGCTACATGATTCACCAAATTTTCAACAATTATTTCTTTGTCTTCATCTCTACCATATACGTGAGATTGAGTAATGATGGAGCCAGTATGGCGTTCTTCTCCAACTTCAGCTCCCCTCTGTAAAACTACCTCATTCAAATGAAACTTTGTCCTCTCCTCTGCAATTTCGTCTAACCTCTCTCTAATCTCTCTCATCCTAATGCCAATCTTGCGACAAAATAAAATATTATCTAGACGAAGTTTATTTAAGAAAGAAGTGTTTACCTTGTTGATAAACCTTGAATTTTGGTCTTCAGACTCTAATCGAGAGACTTCTGCTGCACAATCATCCAAGATGTCGTCTACCTTATAAGCTGCTTCTTTTAACTTCTGCAGCCAATTCTGAAGCGCCTTGTTTTTCACTTGCTTCTCCTCAGCATCTTCCAGCACAGCTTGAATAGTTGAGAGCAAGCTGGAAAGTTTTTTCATATCTTTGTCAACACCCCACAGCAACCCAACCTCCTTTCGGATGAGTGAGTTCAAATTCTCCAGCAAAACTTGAATAAAAGCGTCAGCCATTTGCAATTGCAAGTTTGAAAATCCAATGCTCTGAGAGAGATTTGTTATGGGAGGAGATAGAGGTGGCCTGAGTAAATGGAATTGGAAGACTTGCATGTAGCTTGAAAGTCAATATTGTAAGGAAGTATTTATGGCAGAAAACCTGACTCGGAAATTTGAGTAATGTGCTGGGCCAGTTAAGAAAAGTACAGATTACCAACCAACCTATGAAGGGCAAAGTATTTGCTTACTTTTAGCTGCATCTTCAAGCACAACTGAATAGTTGAGATCAAGCCAAAAAGTTTCTCCATTTCTTTGTCAACACCCCAAAGCAACCCAGCTTTCTTTCGAATGAGTGAGTTCAAATTCTCCTGTAAAATTTGAACAGAAGCCCAGTTGAAATGCAAGTTCAAAATTCCCAAGTCCATCTAAAATGAATCTTCATTCTCATTAATTTTTTTTTTTTAATATTTGTAAACTAAAATCAAAGTTGTGATGGTAGTATTATATTGTATTATATTTATATACTTGTATTTCTATCGAAGATGTAACGGTTAATGTCAATTCTTAATCCTGATGTTTAAGTTTATATATGTAATTTATAATTAAAATTAATAAAAAATTCAATTAACATTTTAATGCCTTATTATTTTATTTTATTTTATTTTATAGTGATTATATTTTTTTTAATTAATACAAATATAAAATGAGAGAGAAAGGAGAATGAAGATTGGAATTGGAGTGTGAAAAATTAAGAGAAATAATGGGGTATTTATAGGAAAATGTTGAAAAAAAAAATGTGAAATAGTCGTTATTAACGGCTATTTTTTAAAAATATTTTTAGCGGGTCATGCCTTGCCTGCCCGCATGATCGTGGGACCTTGTCATGCCGTGCTTTTTTTTTCATGCCGACTCAACTCTACTTGCAACTCAAACACAAAATCCCCTAAGTATAGTTAACCCCAGTAACAAAAGGATTTGTCATCCAACCATATTGGGAGAGGTTAACCCTAAATAGACCCAGTTCAGAAGTAATGATCCAAACAATGTATATAAAGTCAAATTTTGAAACCTCTCAATAGAGATCATGTAATAACTGTTTGATACTATTATACTCGTAAAAATATAAATAATAAAATACGAGTACATTAATAAAAATAGTTGGGCCCAAATTTTCTTTTATTTAATATACATATTCTTTTACAAAATTTAGTATCCTTTACAAAAGTTCTCAAAAGTGTGGTGGACAGTGTAACTACTCCTCCTCGCCCGCCGACATCCATCCGACTGCGTCCTTACCTGGAACCTGCAAAAGCATAGAAAAACAATGGGGTGAGCAAAATAATGCTCAGTAAGTAAATCTTCTATTCGTCTATCCCCGTAACTCCTTCTCTTAATTCTTTCCTTACACTCTTCTTTTCTCATTTCTGTTCACTTTCTGTTTCTGTTTCTCATACTCTTTTCTATACACTTTCTGGTGTATGTCACGGCCTTATCTTACCGGAGGCACGGTTGGGAACTCAACCCACTCTTCGTGACTCTACTCATTTTCTCTTTCTGTTCTTTCTATTTCTCTGTTTTCCCATTCTACTCATAGGAATGTCACTACATCATCTTACCGAAGGCACGACTAGGGATCACAAAGCACCCACTCTCGTGACTTCTACTCATTTCTGTACCGATCGGATTCGGTTATGCATAGATTCGGAACCCTTGGCCATGTGAGTGTACATTCTTTCTCTCTATCTCTCGAATGTCACGGCCTCTTCTTACCGGAGGCACGACTGGAACCTCATGTTCCACTCTTCGTGACGGTCACGACCTCATCTGACCGGAGGCACGACTGGGGATCACAAATCACCCACTCTCGTGACTTTACTCATCACTCATGGGTTCCCCATCGTACAACCTATTCTATTCTCTTCTTTAGCTCTTAGAGTAGTTTAAGCACAAAGGTCTCTACTCTTTCTCAAGCTAACACTCATAGTGTAGAAATTCTCTAGTCTTTCTCAAGCTACTTCTCAATGCACAATTAATGTATATGGATGGTTCATACTCATTAATGCACTTAGGAAATGTCAATATGCAATGTTGCAAGAATTAAGGTTCATAACTCATTCTCAAACTTCTCTTAGGTATTTCATCAAACAACTCATGTGCATACAAAAACTCTTCTCTAACTACAATTCTCTTGCTCTTTGTAACCATTGAAAATGGGAAGAAATTCCCTTCTATGGACATAACTCCTATCATAGAAGAATACTTCCAAATATATAATCAACATCATCTCAACTCATCACACATTAACACTTCCCATAAAGAAAGCATATCCAATACCACAACATAAATACTCATCTCAACTCAATTTCTCAACAAACAAACATATATCTCTACTCAATTTCTCAACAAACATCATTTATACATGCATAAAGAAATCTCTACTCAAGGATTTCTTAAACTTTAGCTTGAGTTGGATTTACTTACCTTGTGATGGTGTAATTCCACTAACACTTCTCTTTTCCTTTGGTAGATGTCTTTTCTCTACACTTTTAAACAATAACACAATAAGACCTTAACACCTTTATAGCAAAATTCACATCTAGAATAAAGGTCCTTACCTTAGGATGCCTTAAATCACCTCTCTACCCAAAAACTACTCAAAAGCCCTTTAAAATCCTTGAAGGATTGGATGGAAAGTAGAAAGAAAATGGTGAATTAGTATGGCGGTGGAAGAAGAAGAATGAAAGGGTTTCTATCATTCAACCCTTAATATCTCATATTTTCTCCACTCTTTCCCATTTTACCCTTACTTTTTCTTTGGAATTCTACCTTTGCCCTTTTCATTCTTTGCAAATGCACCCCCATTTAAACTATTCTCTATGCAATTTCCTTGCATTTCACTCCCACTTTTCCTGCTAATTAGGGGTAGAATGGTCATTGTACCCCAAAGGAAGAATTCTCTAGAAACTTAATAAACATTTTTGTCAGCCCTTCGCCGCGGCGAAGAATCTTTCTTCGCCCCGGCGAAAAATTACAGAACCTACACCGTAGGTTGTAGGACTTCCTCGCCGCAACGAAGCTTCTTCGTCGCCCTAGCGACGATTGTAACACAAAAATTCTCCAAGTATTTACAAATTTCAAGGCAACCACTCAACCAACTCACAATATCAACTCAACCAAGGACCAACCAAACTATAACAACAACAAACCAACTCAAATGAGGACAAAACAATAAGCATTCAAGTAACACAACACAATTAAACTACGTACCTCAAGTGGGGCGTTACAGATCACGGGTGTGTTTGTTTTAGTATTTTGGAGTTAGGTGGGAATAATGAGGTAGAATTTGAAAATTAACAAAAACACCCCTTAGATTTGTTAATTTCTAAACACCCTTGTAATAAAAATATTAAAAATTATAAAAACACCCCCACCCACCCATTAAATACCGACAGTCGGCCACCACCGCCAGAGGGTGGCCGTAGTCGTTGAATTGGCGTACGACCGATTGGATTTGGCCAATCGTGTGCCAAAATGGTCTTTTCCAATTAGATCCACCATGGATCGGGCCGAAAAATGCCAAATCTAAGGCCAAATTTGACCTTTGATGGTCAGATTTGGCCATGTTTAGTTGTCAACGATGACCAAAGATATGGCTATCGTTGACGACCAAAGATATGACTATCGTTGACGACCAAAGATATGACTATCGTTGACGACCAACTACGGCCAAAGAATCTGGCCATCAATGGCCAGATCTTTTGTAGTAGATCTGGCATTTTCCGGCCAAATCCACGGTAGATCTGGTCGAAAAATGATAGATCGACATACTACCAGTAAGATCTACCCGGTAGTGCACCATTATACGAGATTCCGGCCACCTTCCGACAGTGGTGGCCAGAATCTGGCAAATGTGGGTGGGTAGAGATGTTTTTATTAATGTCTAAACTTTTTTATGGAGTGTTTAGTTAAATTTACAAACTTAAAGGGTCTAAAAATAATTGAATAAAATATAATAGTATTTTCTGAATAATGAAACAAACAATTATTTTGAGAATATGATAGAAAATAGGATTTTTCATAATACTTGTTAATCTTAGATATAATATCTACTAAAATATAATTTTCAGACCAAGAAGATACTTATCCAATGTTATGAAAAGATAAAAAAACATATCGAAATTCACCCAGCAATGGAGAAGGTGAGAACAAGCCATATGGAAATAAAAGGCCTATTTTTCTAGCTAAAATCACATATCCAAAAGGAACTTTATGATTATCATAGCTCGACAAAATCGTAGGGCAACAATCGCATTCATCATTTTCTTCCACCACTCACAAAAGACATTATTGAAAGATTTTGATATGATAAATAGAAGATAAAATTATGAACTTTGACATTATTGAAACAATATTGTAACACTGATAAGTTGCAACTAATCTGGGAAGTGTATTGTCGTAGATAATCATGCAAAATCTTACAGATATTGCATGATTAAGTGTATAAATCTATAATAGGATATTAGGATTGTAATCAATATATATTAAGAACAAATCTGTAAAATAGGAAGTTAGATTATTCATTTTCCATATTAGATTATTTGTTTCCTATATTAGTTCTTTATTTTCCTATATATTGATGTATAATTTATCAATACATATATAATAAAATTATAATTAGTTCTATGTTTTTCACATGGCATCAGAGCAATTCTAGGTTATTTCTCAATTTTGTTTTCTTTTTATCTACCCAAGTGAGCATTATTTGTGAGTCACCCTGGAGAGTGGCCTTTTTTTCTCACCGCCTACCTAGGAAGAAGCCCCTCTTGCCGATTGACCATTCCCTAAAGTCCGGTCACTGAAGGAGCAGCGCGCGAGTCTCACGAGCCACCTTTTTCATCTATGGCGGTCTTCACACACCGACGTGTAGGGGCACATGTGATGGAGGACAATGCTCCGATCACCCTTCCGGCTTCATCTTGATATTTCTGGCAAGTCTGTGTGAACAGTTCCTTAGTATCTCAACCAGGTCATATCAGTTTTGTTGATTTCTGTTGGTATCAAATTTCGTTCTTTGAAGAGTTTTGTCGACCATTTGTGTTGAGGTCAGTTTGTTGATTTTTCATTTGTAAGTTGTGTTGGCTATTTGTGTTGAGATTAATTTTTCATCTTCTTACCATGGCTGATAAGCCTATAACTGATATGGTTCTTGTAATGTCAAAAAGTAAGGAACAAAAGTTTAATGGGTCTGATAACTATTTTGATTGGAGTAAGACAATTCGTCTCTACCTGCGAAGCATTGGTAAAGATGATCATCTCACAAAAGATCCATCTGAAGACGATTCAAAGCAAACATGGTTGAGAAAGGATGTCTGGTTGTTATTGCAGATACGGAACTCCATCAACAGTAAGGTATTTGGATTTAATTAATCATTGTAAATATGTGAAAGAGTTGATGGACTATCTAGATTTTTTGTATTCTGGAAAAGGGAATGTGTCTCGTATTTTTTATGTATGCAAAGCCTTTTATCGAGCTAAGAAACAAGATAGGTCTCTTACGACCTATTTTATGGACTTTAAAAGGATATATATAAAGAACTTAACGTCCTTTTACCAGTGAGTGTTGATGTGAAAGTTCAACAAACTCAACGAGAGAAAATGGCGGTTATGAGTTTCCTAGCTGGACTCTCTTTTGAGTTTGAATCTGTTAAATCTCAAGTTCTCACTAGTTCTAAGATCAACTCCCTCCAAGACGTATTTACTAGGGGTTTTTTATACAGAAAGCACTTCATCTGTTCAATCGAGTAATGCTCTTGTAAGTCAGAATAATGACATTGGGCGTTCATATAACATGAGCAATAATAGAAAAGGGGGTTCAAAAAATCGTGATAATCGTAGTCAGGAGTCAAGAGGGATTGTGTGCTACTACTGTCATGAACCCGGTCATACAAAGTGTTCGTGTAGAAAGTTGCAAAATAAGGCCCAAAAAACTCAGTTAGCTCATGTTGCCGCTACTGATACTTCTGAGAAAACGGTTATGATTTCAGCTGATGAGTTTGTCAAGTTCTCTCAGTATCAAGAATCATTGAAGTCCTCATCTACTTCCATCATTGCTCTCGCCGAGTCAGGTAAACCAATTACATGTCTTATTTTCTCATCCTCCAAATGGGTCATTGATTTTGGTGCCACATATTATATGACAGGTAATCCTAGTCTCTTTTCAACATACTAGTCACATAATTCCTCGTCTAATGTTACTTTAGCTGATCGGTCAACTTCTTGTGTTCTTGGGCCTAAGGTTTGTTAACCCTACTCCATTAATTTCTCTATCCTCTGTATTGAGTCTACCACAGTTCACTTTTAATTTAATTTTTGTGAGTAAACTCACTTGTGCTCTTAAATGTTGAATCTCATTTTTCCCTGATCATTGCTTGTTTCAAGATCTTACAACGAGGCACATTATTGGTAAAGGACATGAATTTGGAGGGCTCTACATCTTTGACACACAGGTGCCCAGAACCATTGCATTTCTAGTATTTCGACCCCTTTTGAGGCGCATTGTCGGTTAGGACATCTTTCTTTACCATTGTTAAAGAAACTATGTCCTCAGTTCAATAATTTCTCTTTGTTAGATTGTGAGTCATGTCAATTTTCCAAACACCACCGTCTTCCTTCAAGTCCAACAGTCAATAAACGGGCTAGTGTCCCTTTTGAATTAGTTCATTCAGATGTTTGGGGTCCGTGTTCTATTATGTCTAAACCTAGATTTAAATATTTTGTTACCTTTGTTGATGACAACTCTCGTGTAACTTGACTTTATTTAATGAACAATCGTTCTAAGTTGTTTTCTCATTTTTGTGCCTTTTGTGCTGAAGTTAAAACTCAATTTAATACTTCTGTCCAGACATTAAGAAGCAATAATGCCAAAGAATATTTTTCGAGTTCTTTTCAGTCTTATATGAGTTAGCATGGCATTCTTCATCAATCCCCTTGTGTTGACACACAGTCCCAAAATGAAGTAGTCGAGAGGAAAAATAGGCACCTTCTTGAAACTGCCCAAGCCCTATTATTTCAAATGCAAGTTCCTAAATAGTTTTAGGCCGATGTAGTTTCCACGGCTTGTTTTCTAATTAACTGCATGTCTTCATCTATTCTGAATGGTTCTACTCCTTACAGTGTCCTCTTCCCGTCTAAGCCTTTGTTTCCTATTGTACCAAAGATATTTGGTAGTACTTATTTTGTTCGTGATGTTCGACCCTAAGTAACCAAGTTAGATCCCAAATCTCTTAAATGTATTTTTCTAGGTTACTCTCACCTTCAGAAGGGATATCGATGTTATTGTCCTAGTCTTAATAGATATCTGGTGTCACATGATGTTACTTTCTTAAAAAACACCTCTTTTTTTCCTACTTCGTTTACCTATACAAGTTAGGGGGAGGACGATGACTTACTAATCTACACTGCCACATCCCTACCTAGCTACTCCTATACCTGAGGCTTTCCCACCTACTGTTCCTCCTCCGCGCCACCTCCTGTTCTGTCCACCACCTCCATTCACATTGTCTATTCTCGCGACAGAATCTCCCTGTACCAGTCCCTTCGTGGTCAGATCCAGTCTCTAATGATCCTGATACCAGTGTTCTTTGTCAGGAAGACCCTCAGAATTCATGTCCTACCCAAGACTTTTCGTCGTTGGATCCAGCCTTGAGTGATCTTGATCTTCCTATTGCTCTTCGAAAAGGTAAATGTCAATGTACTTATCCTATCTCTTCATTTGTTTCTTATGATTACCTATCATCTTCTTCTTGTTCTTTTGTGGCATCACTAGACTATGTCTCCCTTCCTGCAACTATTCATGAAGCCTTATCTCATCCTGTCTGGCGTGATGCTATGATAGAAGAGATGAATGCTTTAGATGTTAATGGTACTTGGACTTTGGTTAACTTACCTACTAGAAAGAGACATATTGGGTGCAAATGGGTGTTTGCTGTTAAAGTAAATCTTGATGGGTTAGTGGCTAGGCTTAAAGCTCGTCTTATAGCTAAAGGATATGCTCAAACTTATAGAGTGGATTATTCTAACACTTTTTCCCTTATGGCTAAATTGACTTATGTTCGCTTATTTATCTTTATGGCAACTACTTATTCTTGGCCATTACATCAGTTGGACATAAAAATGTCTTTTTACATGGTAACCTTCAAGAAAAAGTCTATATGGAGCAACCACCTGGGTTTGTTGCTCAGGGGGAGTATGGGAAAGTTTATCATCTTCGCAAATCATTGTATGGTTTGAAACAGAGTCCACGTGCTTGGTTTGGAAAGTTTAGTCAGGTAGTTGAAAAGTTCGGAATGACAAAGAGCAAGTCTGATCACTTAATCATTTACAAACAATTGACAGTTGACATTATTCTTCTTGTCGTATATGTTGACGACATTATCATCATTAGGAGTGACACTGGAGGGATTTCATTACTTAAGTCATTTCTTCACACCCAGTGTCATACAAAAGATTTAAGAGTGTTGAAGTATTTATTGGGGGTTGAGGTAACAAGAAGCAAGAAAAGCATCTTCTTCTCTCAAAAGAAATATGTACTTGACTTATTAACTGAGACAGGAAAATTGGGAGCTAAGCCATGCAGTACGCCAACGTTTCCTAATTCGCAACTTACCAAAGATAGTGAATTGTTTGAATATCCTGAGAGGTATAGAAGACTGGTTGGAAAGTTGAACTGTCTAACAGTCACTCGTCATAATATTGTGTACTCTCTCAGTGTAGTAAGTTAATTCATGTCTTCTCCTACGATTGACCATTGGGCAGTGTTAGAGCATATTTTGTGTTATCTGAAAAGAGCTTCAGGATGTGGTATTTTGTATGGAAATCATAGACATAATAATATTGAGTGCTTCTCTGATGTAGATTGGGCAGGTTCCAAGATAGATAGGAGATCCCCTACGACTACTATGTTTTTGTTGGTGGAAATTTGGTCTCATGGAAAAGCAAGAAGCAAACTATTGTATCCCAGTCTAGTGCAGAATCGAAATATAAGGTTATAACCCAATCTGTGTGTGAAATAATATGGATATATCAGTTTTTTTACTAAAGTTGGTCTTATAACCTCTTTGCCAACGAAAGGTGTGATAACCAAACTGCTTCTTCATATTGCTTCTAATCCTGTATTTCATGAACGAAACTGCCATTTCATTTGTAAGAAAATACAACAAGGTTTAATCTCTATAAGATATGTAAAGACTGAAAAACGACTAGAAGATGTTTTCACTAAAAGCTTTGAATGAGATTCAGATTGATTATATTTGTAACAAGTTGAGCATAATTGGCATCTCTGCTCCATCTTGAAGGAAAGTGTTGTAGATAAGATTTTACATGATTAAGTATACAAATCTATAATATAATATTAGGATTGTAATCAATATATATTAAGAACAAATCTGTAAAATAGGAAGATAGATTATTCATTTCCAAGACTAGATTATTTGTTTCTTAGATTAGTTTTTTATTTTCCTATATATTGATGTATAATTTACCAATACATATATAATAAAATTACAATCATTTCTCTGTTTTTCACATGTATCAACTAATTACTTAACTTCATGATCACCTTAGCAGCTGAGATTTGCGAAGTGGACACATATGAGGTCACAGCAGGATCAAAAAGTCAAAACTTTAAAAATACATGAAGACCGAAGAATCTGTGCTTCCCAAAATTTAGCCTTTGCTAGGCTACTGAATTTGGATTGATGTCTTTGCTAAGCTAGCCTCCAATTCATTTAGCTCGTTGATGTCTAGCTCATCATCGTCATCATCAGGGAGCACTTCATCATCCTGAACTGATTTTGCTGAGGTACTTGTTCCATCTCCAGCAGAATTGCCATTGACCTAAAGTTTGATCAGCAAAACATAAGATAATCAGAATACACCTAATCCATTTGGATTTCAACTCATGATTAGAAACAACCATACGTTATTCATTACAACACCTTTTTCAAGTTCCAGCAACAATATGTAGTAATGTCTACAGAAAAAAAAAAAGGTTTTGATTGCATAAATCTTCTTTATTAACAGTTTCTCTGGATTACTTTCCCAAATTAAATCAAACGGCCACATTTAATTGCATTGCCAAATTTTGATTTCTAGTAGCAACTCAAAGATGTTTATGTTGTTACATTTCAAGCAGATAGAAACTGAGAAACTGTTTGACAGCCACCGTTATCATGCAACCAACCCAGGAAATTTTTCTCATAACAAAATCTTAATACTTCCCCAAATTTTTCATTGAACCAAAGGTATTGTCAATCTGTCATATAAAATGTCTCTGGCACTCAAAAACTTTTTAGAAATGAAAAGAAACAAGAAACAGCAATGCAATAAATCACTCTAGTATGTCTATAATGTGTCAGCTCATGTCCAAAATCATGCCATTGTTAGACAGGCCACAACTTCTTTAAAGTTGTGTCCATGCTACATAAGCAGCAATAGATGCAGGTCAACATTTAACAATCATTAAAATAACAGACTATTAGGTTACCACCCAGGCTCCTTCCAATTGAATAAAGAAGTTGGGCATTATAAAACAGCAGTGATATACATCCCATGTGATGTGTCATTGTTTTAGAGATACACATTATGGACTACTTAATCACATAAGCTACATGTATCACTAATAAAATGTCACATCACTAGGGATTCATAAAACTGTTCTTATAAAAATGATATTCAAGTTAACAACAGATCTAATAAGATGCACAATTAATGAAATTTATATTATCTGGTCATTTCACCATTACACAATCTGTGCAAAGAACAATGAAATCTAAAACATTGATAAACAAAAAGTAGTTAACAGGTATTATCTAGCCACATCACCATCTAAATTATTTGTGCACAGAGATATAGAAAGCTAAATTTTGTTTCCTTTTTTCTGCATATCATCGAAAACCAAGTGTCATAATTTTGTTTCAACACACAGAAGAAAGTCTATGAAGAAATAATAGCACTGGAGTAATGTCTGAAAGTTTTTGCGAAAAATGCAGAAGTGACACGTGAAGAATTACCTTCTGTTCCTTAGCATGAGATTCTTCCTCTCTTTGGTACTTCTCATATGCCTCAGCATCATCCACAAATACACTAGAATCTGACAGGAAGAGTTCACGCCCACTGAAAAGAAATAAAAAGTACATGTTAAAACCTAAGACCCAAAAACTTAGGGAGCACACATGCACAACATTGACACACACAGGAAATTACCTCATACGGTCATTCTTAGCTCTCTCTGCCCTCTGTGCATCCAAACCAGCTTCTCTTTCAGCAATCTTCTTTTTCTTCCACTTCATGAACAACTCAGGAGTCATGGGGGTTGAAGTAGTTACTTTAGCACGCTAGTAGGAGAAAAAGAGAGAGTGAGCTGATTTAGGGGGAAATATTAGATCACCTATCATGTACTCAGAATAAAGCTGCTGCCACAATTAAACGAAAGGTAACCTAGATCCAGAAAAATCTATTCTTCACCTGATTTTCAATCTCCTCCTCAATAGTTATCTTTTCACTCTCTTCCTCTAACAGAGCCTTCATCTGAGATTTCAAAACATATCCAGGAGGAAGAGCATGCCTGTAGTGGCAGTCTTTACCACCATTTGGGCAGACCCAAAACCATCCATATTGTTTCTTCTCCACAGCTTCTAAGAAGTATTTACAAACCTGCAGACAAATCAAAGAGAATGAGGTTATTTCTCAATTCTCTAAACTTCAGCCCTTTCTAATTCTCTCCATGACCTTCTGTTGTATTCTATGAGCCTATATAGACGCATCCTGGAGTTGGAAATAGTTTTCATAGAGAACAAATTGTACAGAAATAACATCATGGAAAACTTACAATATCAGTAGGTTTATTCTGTTGATACTCCTGATTCTTTGATTCAACAACCTTCTCCAAAGTTTCTTGATCCCAATCCTCCATTGTTCCTAAAGAAAAGAAGCACCAAGATCCCAAAGAAGAATAACAAATGCGTGCATATATAAACATGAATTACAAAAAAATTATAATAATAAATAATTTTCAACATGTTTCATTAAGCTCAAAACTGGGGACTACAGTTGCGCTAAAAACTTTAATAGCTAGATAAGCCCATGGAAACTAATATCCCAGGGAAATGGCACAAAGAGATTCGAACCACTGAAGTCTTATGCTATAATCCACATATCCATAACTATGTAACAGGTAACAACCAACACAATAAAATCTTTTAAGCAATAACCTTGGTCACGCTTGTCGCTGTAAAGGTCAATCTTTTCCCCTTTCCGCTGAACATTTAAATCATGCGAGAACTTGCATTTGAAACCTTTTGCACACTGCCCCGCTTTATAAAACTCACATAGTATAGACTTGGGATCAACACCTGGTCACATGTTCAGAAAGTACCAAGTTGTATGCATAAAACAAAATCTTCATACATTGCTAACCCAGTTCAAAGAGAAATCAAGAAATACAAAACTAACCAACGGGAACTTTAGGCTGACTAACTGCAATCTTAAACAAATCATTCAGCTCCTTGTCTTTTGCCTTCTCCTCCTCCTTCTTTTTCTGAAATTATAATAGATTCTATTGGAAATCTTAATATTCAATAAATTTAAAAAGCTTAAAAGGTTAATTTAAAAAAAAAAAAAAAAAAACCCTCAACTCAGCTAAGCGAAATACTCATAACAGGCCCATCTGATTAAACAATAACACTTTCAGGGAAATTTTCAATGATCGCCTGAGATTTTGAGGTTCATCACAAACTTCCCTAAATTCCCCATCGGGATTTTATCAAATTTACCCAAAAACTAATAACATTTCAATGATATTTTGTGAAATTAAAAACTGTATAAATAATTAAAAAAAAAAAAAGAATCCCAATTCATGATCATGATTGTTATAAAATCAGAGAACTATGAACGAACCTTAGCGGCGACCTTAGACGAGTCGGGTTTGGGTTGAACGGATTGCTTGAGATTCTGAACATATTTCTGAACGTTTTTGCTCTTGTTTTTGTTCTTAAGACCGAAGGTCTTGTCTTCTACGATCTTCTGCTTCTTCGCTATTTCTGCTTTTGATTGCTGCTTCGGAGGCATCTCTTATTAGCATCAAATATGGAGAATTAAACGAGCTGAGCTCGATTGATTATTTGATTTGATTTGTGTAATTAGGGTTCGATTATGAGATTGATTGCCCGGTCAGGCTTTGATTTAGGCCCGGACGGGATCGAGAAGCTGCGTTTCGTTGTGAATTGCCCGATGTGTCCCTAGTGCTTTTCGACGTGGCTGATTTTAGGAGGCTTTCTATTTATCGTTTTTGTCCACCTGTTTTCTCCACTTCTTATTGAACTACTGTCATCATCAGGTTATATTTTTAACATCATTTTAAATCTTCATGGTTAAAACTTGACGTTTAGTTTATTATTTTGGATAGGATTTTGAGATAGTATTGAATAATTGAATATAGGAGTATTATGAGGTTAAATTTAAAAATTTATAAAATAACCCCCTAAGTTTGCTAATTTAATAAATACCCCAACATATGAAATGACAAAAATACCCTCACCACCTGCAGTGCCAGATTCTGGCCACCACCGCTGGAATCTGGCCGAAAAATCATGCTATAGCACGCACTCCGATCGGATCTGTGTCGTAACGTGTCGTTATGGCCTTTTCCAGCCAAATCCACCACGGATCTAACCGGAAAAGGTCAAATCTAAGGTTCGCCGTGGCCGTCGACGACCTAAAAAGACCAAAACGACGGCCAAAGATATGGCCATCGTTTTCGGTCAACGATGGTCAAGATTTGGCCGTTGACCTCAACGACGGCCATTTCTTTAGCCGTCGTTCATGGCCAAATCTAGCCTTTTTCGGCGAGATCCGTGGTGGATCTAGTCGGAAAAGGCCATATCGGTGAATTCCGGCCAATTATAGTCGTCAAGTAGGCCGTTGTACAGATTCCGGCTATCACCGATAGTGGTTTCCAGAATCTGGCAAGTATAGGGGTCGTGGGGGTGTTTTTAATCATTTTTAAACTTTTTTTTAGGGTGTATTTGTGAAATTAATAACCTTATGGTGTCTAAAAGTAATTAAAAAAATAGGATAATATTTCTGGAATAATTAGAGAATAGGATTGGGAATAGAGATAAAAATAATAAGTCAAACATGGCCAAAAATATTATATATATATATATATATATATTTTTTAATCAAGGAGGTCGGATAAGCTTATACGCATCAGACTTCTCTAACTAATCCTTGAAGCCTATTAAATACCTTACAAACCTAATATTCCAAGATAAGTTATAAATATAAGGTGTCTAGGTCAGTTTGCACGTACTAGACTTTCTCAACTAATTCTCAAAATTCATTGAACACTTTACAAGTCCAATGTTCTACAGTAAACTACAAATGTAATAGGTGACCCTAAGGTTATTTGAATCCAAAAAGTTAATGAAATGAGCAAAATTTCTTAACCGTCAAGCCAACCCCTTTAGGTTTTTATTTCTATTTTTAATTGGATTAAGATTCATAAACAATTTAACAATTTAAATTTAAATGTTATAATAATATTTTGAACATTTCTATAATTGTCGAAGAGTTCAAATAAAATGAACAAAATATAGAATTAATTAAATAACTTTAATTATAAAAATTTAGTTTCATTGATTTATACAAAATATATAATAAATCTGCTTGTGAAGTTAAGGGAGTAAAATCACAGAATGGGAAATCCTGACCGTTAGAATTGGAGCGAAAATGCAATAACAGAATATTTGATTTCCCAAAAATACCCTTATAGTTGATCAAATCCCCATCCTATCTAACGACCTCTGAAATTCAATCCACTTGAAAATTAAAAAATCCCAAGACCCAACACTACACATTTCCATCCATTGGCCAAGAATGAGACTCATTCTTGGCACCACCACCACCACCTCCTCCTCCTCCTCCTCCTCTATTGTCGCACCGCCGCCGCACCAGGCCCACCACGGCCACCGCACCGGGCCCAAGCCCAAACCCAAGTCCAAACCCACACCCAGTTCCAAACACTATATTGTTAAGCTCTCTCCCTACGCAACTCCTGCACCAGCACCGCAGACTGTCCATTCTTCTCACGCGCCTCTTCTCTCCAGCCTCCGGTGGGACTACACTTCCCAACTGAAGTACCATGCGGACCTGGCATCCAAGCTAGCAGAGGATGGGAGACTTGAGGAGTTTGTGATGATTCTGGAGAGTGTAGTTGTTTCCGGTGGGAGTGGTTCAAAGTTTGTTTCTTTGTTGAGTTTTGAGTTGGTCTCACTTGGGATTGTGAGGAGTCTTCTAGATGGGAGGGTTCATTGTGTTGTTGAGGTTTTGAAGAAAGTGGAGAAACTTGGTATCGCTCCATTGAAGCTGCTTGATGGAAATTCTTTCCAATATCTTAAGAAAGAGTGCGAGAAGATTGTGGATTGTGGTGAATTGGAGAAATTTGTTGACTTGATTGACACTCTTGCAGGTAATATGTCATTTTTAATTTAGTGATTTTGGGGATTCTGGGTTTTAAGAAAGGATTTCAAATAGTCAATATCAAATTATACAACTAATTTTATCACCGTTTTAAGGGACTCTTCTAACATTTTTGCAAGATAGCTTTTCATTTTTTTATGCTGTAAATTGAATAATGGATGAGAATTCTTCTGTTTAGTCTAGGGTTCCGAATTCCCATCAAAGAACTGGGTGACTCATACCGCATTGTAAAGTTTTGTGTTGATAAACGTGACACGAATTTGGCAATCAGGTATTACTATTGGTTTGTTGACAGCATAATTCTTATTTGATTTTTAATGACTCTTTTTTTAATTGTTGGAACAAGTTATTACTCAACCATAGTTTCAATTGATATTGTGCTGGCTTATTTCTGATATTTTAGTTATGATGTAATGCAGGTATGCAAGCATACTTCCACATGCACATATATTGTTCTGTACCATTATCCGTGAATTTGGAAAGAAAAGGGATTTGGTTTCTGCTTTGACGGTATATGAAGCATCCAAGAAAAACTTGATTGGTCCTAATATGTACATATGTCGTACGATCATTGATGTTTGTGGTCTCTGCTGTGACTACATGCAATCTAGGAGTATTTATGAGGTACTTGTTATAATGGTCTCGAGATTTTATTGAGGTCTTTCAGGATGACTTCTAAATGTCATATATATGGTTTAGGATTTAGCTTCCCCTATAGAGTATTTCTACAGACTGCAGGCTAATAACTAGCTGCTTTAATGCAGGTTTCAGTAATGCCTTGTTTTGAAATGTTTATATGTTCTTTTGCTGCCATTGAGATATATGATTTCATTTACACACTAAGTTTTATGCAGGATTTACTAAGTCAGAAGATTGCCCCGAATATATATGTGTTTAACAGTGTCATGAATGTGAATGCCCATGATCTGAATTTCACATTACAAGTGTACAAGAATATGCAAGTAATGCTTCTCTCTCTGTTTCTCTTAGTTTTAGAAGTTTGAAGGAAATTGAAATGTATAAGATTCCTCTTGGACTTATGTCAGCAAAATAATACCTTTCTTCTTCATATCTCCAGGAGTTTGGTGTCATGGCAGATATGACATCTTACAATATCCTCCTGAAGGCATGCTGTCTTGCTGGAAGGGTTGATTTGGCACAAGAAATATATAGGGAAGTAACGCATTTGGAATCAAAAGGAGTGCTGAAGTTGGATGTCTTCACATATAGCACAATAGTAAAGGTAACATCTCTGCTTTAATTGAACATTAATCAGAGTGCCGCTATCTGCTCTAAGTCTCATGACTTTTGTCTTGTTCTTTCCTTTTTTGTGTCCCTTAATGCTTGTAGATCTGAAGATCCATCTAGTGAAGCTTTTATACAACATCTTTATGTCTTCATAACCTATGCATCAATTTTCCAGGTTTTTGCAGATGCAAAATTGTGGCTATTGGCATTACAAATTAAAGAAGACATGCTATCCGCGGGTGTTACTCCTAATACAGTTACATGGTCATCATTGATCAATGCTTGTGCGAATGCTGGTCTTGTAGAGCAGGCACTTTGTTTATTTGACGAGATGCTTCTGGCTGGCTGTGAACCGAATTCACAGTGTTGCAACATCCTTTTACAAGCTTGTGTTGAGGCTTGCCAGTATGACAGAGCTTTTCGTCTCTTCTGGTCCTGGAAGCAAAGTTCAGCTCGGCAGACTTTTTGTGAAGATAGCAATGGCGATAATAGCATTTTAAGTACAGAGACAAAACACAACTATTTTGTTACCAGTAAACAGAGTGTTGTATCAAATCCACATCATTTAAGCTTTTCCAAGAGGTTTCCCTTTAAACCCACAACTACGACATACAATATTTTGATGAAAGCCTGTGGTACTGATTACTATCATGCAAAAGCTCTAATGGATGAGATGAGAACAGCAGGTCTATCCCCTAATCATATAAGCTGGTCAATTTTGATCGATACTTGTGGAGGATTGGGCAACATAGAAGGTGCCGTCCAGGTAAGATGTGCATTTCATTTACATAATTTTTATGAAAATTTTCGTGGCTACTGGTTGAATTACATCAATGCACATCCAGATGGAACCACTAAGGTTTCTTTTTCCATTATATATCACCCCTACTACATAGGAATTTTGAACCTTTTCGTCTGGATTCGCCCCCTTCCCAAGATAAAATTAATATGCTTCGTTATTTACTCTGTTCTTCCCAACTATTTTTTTTTTTCTTATAAGAGAATCATAAATTTTATGTTTTGTTGGTTTAAATCAATATTTTCTTTTTTCCAATTGGATGCTCATATATTAGTCTTAGTAAATGTTTTATTGTCAAAGAAGATTTATTTATTTAGTAATACATCATATCTACTATTGTTTATACACAAAATATGAATGCTTAGGAATTGTCCCCTTTGAATAAATTTTTTTGGCTCCGTCACCAGATGCACATTTGTAATCAAATCTTGTGGTTTAACACTTCTCTTTAACATTGATCATTGAGGACTTAAAAAAAAAATTTGCTAATGCATTTCATTTACAGTTTCCCCAATTTTTCAAGGAAGAAGGAAACATTCTTCATATTGACAGATTGTTTTATGAGGATATAATTTAACAACAGATATGTTTTCCTTCAGTGCAGATTTTGAATGGTATGCGTAAGGCTGGAATCAATCCTGATGTTGTTGCATATACCACAGCTATCAAGGTCTGAAGTTATTTTTATTTTCACAAAACTGGACTGTTTATGATTTTTGTTCTAAAATATGCTTGATTAGTTGTTGTTTTTCCCATATTGAAGAGCCCTCGATGTTGATTCGTTGCGCTGTGTGCTTCGTAGGTTTGCGTGAAAAATAAAAACTTGAAGTTGGCATTTTCATTATTTACAGATATGAAACGGTATCAGATACAACCAAATTTGGTAAGTGTTCTATGTTCAGACTTGATATATTTTCTTCCCTCAATCATATATACTTTCCATTATTAACAAGAAATCAGCTGGATCCAAGTCCAACTCCAGGCTGTTCCTGGCAACACATAATTGATGGGAATTTTCAGTTCAAATTCTTAGATGTTTTTTTTCCAGGTAACATATAATACACTTTTGAGGGCTCGAAGTAGATATGGTTCCTTACATGAAGTGCAACAATGTCTGGCTGTATATCAGGATATGAGGAAAGCAGGGTAAGCGTAAATTAGATCTCTGTACGCTTTCACAAGTTGCCAAGGCAATTTTTATACAATGGCGAAAGTTATTCAGTAGTAGCTAATATTCGATGGAATTTATATAAACAACTATCACCCTTGCAATGCATAGGCATATTTTGATTTGATAGTTGGAAATCCGAACACTCGCAATGCTATGAAGCAAATGAGTTGGTCAAATGTCTTGCCGTTGGATTTGTTCTTATGATTATGGATAAATTGCAGGTTCAAATCCAATGATCACTACCTCCAAGGAATTAATTGAGGAGTGGTGTGAAGGAGTGATACAAAACAACAATCAGAACCAAAGAGAGCTCACTTCATGCAAAGGAACCAACTTAAGATCCCAGAGCCTATTGCTTGAAAAACTTGCAGAAAACTTGCAAAAGAGCACCGCTGAAAACCTAGCAATTGATCTACGGGGTCTAACAAAGGTATGTTTGATATCAGCCAGCTGGAAATTAGAGAATTGTTAACTTTTTCAAATACTGGTATCTGGAGTAGTTTAAAGATAGGCAATTTTACATGGATGAAACAATGATGCCATTCTAACTTCTGTAATATGTAATGTCAGGTTGAAGCACGGATTGTTGTTCTTGCAGTTCTACGGATGATCAAGGAGAACCATTCTCTAGGTACTTCTTAATTAGCTTGCATAAAAAAAGAAGCATGTAAATGTCTTCTTCCATTAACATATTTAACAAATGTTTTTCCATTAAATCAACTAAATTTTTGCAGTTTCAGCAGACTAGAACTCTAGGGCAAACTGATAACATGATATAAAGAAATATGTCTAACTTTCAACTAAATTCTGATTGCAGGGATTCCAGTCAAAGATGACATGTTGATAATCTTAGGACCCAATAAAGTACTTGTAAATCCAGCCGAAAGCAACGACTCTGAGGTGAAAGATGCAATAACTAAACTTTTGCAGAATGATTTAGGCCTCAACGTCTCGTTGGATGGACCTATAATCACACTTGATAAAAATGTAGATATGGACAAGCCTTTTGATTCAGATCCTTAATTCGGAAGAAATTTTGGGAAGGACAAGATTAAACATGAAATTCAAATCTTCAACTAGGAGGCCTGCAATTCTACAAAGGTTAAAGGTGACAAAGAAATCACTGCACCGCTGGTTGCAGAGAAGAATAGGTGGCACTACAAGGTAATTATGTTGCATGTACAAATGCCAATTTTGTGTAAAATTTTGTATAAGTTATATTTGATTTTGCTGTAACTTCTTCAGAGGAATATAACTAAATAAGTCTCTATCTATCTATCTATCTGACAAAAGACATCAGTTTATGTCAAATGTAAGTAGTACTCATAACATAATAAGATAAGTTCTTTCCATTTGTTCATCTTGCCCTTCAAATCAATTTCAAATACTTGTATTTCACGTATCTTGGTAATGGATTAGAGAAGGCAGTAGTAATTCGCAGAAATACAAATACAGAAGCTAGAAGTTGGGCAATAACTTTACAATCAACTCAACAAGAATTAGTAAAAGTCAAGTATATTGAAACTACTTCCATGAATAATATAACATGACTGATAAAGATAAGCGAGCATCAAAGACCTATATATTTTATAGGCATATGAATCCAAGATAATACACAAATAGTCAACATATGATTGCAATCAATGTTATTGCTAACTTCGAAGATGAGTAAACATAAATTTAGAAATCACTCAACATTTATGCAGTTTTTATACCATTTCACAGCCAATCCTTCTGCTGCAACTTCAAGGGCAAATAAACCTCAGACAAGTATTGAAACCCGAACGTGCTCAAGGCCTGAATCTCTGCCTTCTGCTTAGTCTTCACCATCAAATTCAACTCCTCAACCCAGCCAGGATTCTTCTTCACAAAATCCTCCTCCAACAAATCCTTCCCAGTCTTAATATCCTGCTCAGTCATCGGCAGTCTACATTGCTCTGGTATCTTATACTTATCCAAATCACTAGGCCTAATCCCCAGCCACTTAATATCTGGTGTTGTTAAATTCGCGCTATCATACGACATATTCTTAGACCCACAACCATAAACTGATAAAATCTTTAAACCATATGGATCACTATCAACTAAAGCTAAAACAGGTAACTTCAACTCCGTCTTCATCTTCCTCAAGAACAACCTTGTTGCCACATCAGGCTGGCCCTTGGCAGTAACAATAATACAAGGAAATCGATTGTAAAATCTATCTTCAGCTAACCTAATATAAGCAGCATCTTTCTCAACTAAAAGTATAAACAGTGCATCACTTTGCATGTCACCAACTCGATCAATATTCGGAGGAATTGCTTTACCACCCATTCCCATTTTGGTACAATCAATCATGTCGCCATTATCGCTGAAAATAAGTCTTCCAACGACCACGCCTTTCTCCGAGGCAATGACGTTGAGGCTGGAGCGCGTGCAGCCCAGCATACACGCCACGTCATCCAAAACGGTGTCGGATTGGGTCTGGTCTTGGAAGAGCTTGACGTCCGTGTAGAAGAGATCTCGCTTAGTGACGTGGATGCTCTTCAAGCAGAGTTGGTGAATGAGCGAGAGGATTTTGACGGTGATGGTGGACTTCCGTACGGATGACACATGTGCGAAGGGACGTTGGGTAGATTTGTCTTTTAAAACGATGCGGTCGAGTTCGGGGACGTAGAGCTGGTTGGTGGAGGCGCGTGAGGGGACTTGGAAGGAGAAACCGTTACCGCATACAATGGAGTGAGCTACTTGGAGGATTAGGGTTTCGAATCGCCGATTGGACGGAGGAGAGAGAGAGGTCGGCGACTTCGCGACAAGTGGCGGAGAGATTAAGGTCCGAAAGAGTTAAAGGTTTGGATGAAGAGGTGGAGGCGGAGGCGGAGGTCGGAGACTGCGTTATGGGCCTCCACAAGTTGTTTGAGGGTTTCGAGAAGTTCAGAGTCGGGCCTCAATATGTCCTTGAAGGGAAGTACGGCTTCGTCGTCGGACGACGGGTCGCGTCGCCGTCGTTTTTGTTTCTTTTTCTTGTCGGCCATTTTGCGAGCAATGAAGTGCAATCCTTCGTTAGGGCAAATCAAGTACTGAGCTCTGACAGTGTGACATAAAAATTCATCTGCTGTGGCACAAATTCCAGAAACGACATCGTTTATTTGCAGGATTCTTTGTTTTTGGCGGGATGGAGCTAAACAATTCCCCGCTGTTTTAGGCTGTATCTTTCTTTCTTCCTGTGAATCAATAAACTTGTTAACGTATATTAACTAAAGTACATCAACTTTTCTGTTACGAGATTTTCTTAATTCATTAACATTCTATACACATTTAAATGCTGTGGATACTAAGAGGGTGGTCACGGGACCTCCTATCGGCCGATAATTTCAGGGTCTCTAAAATTAGTTAAAGTGCATAAACTAGGTCCGAACACCAACGATCATAAAAAAAAAAAAAATAATAATAACAATGTAAATTGAAAATGGTTTGCACAAAGATTAATAACAAGTAATTGATACATTATGTTCTGGACATATCAACTGAATAACAAATTAATGCATGCATTTAGAACAAATGTCAGTAACTAATAAAACAAGAGTTAGATTTCTAAAAAAATGTAGTTCTATCAACACATTATACAACGTATGGGTAAATGCTGCTTTCCTAACCTATAAACAAAATAATTTCCACCCTACGGGGTGGTGATATATACGTTAGATCTTTATAAAACATTAGGATAAATTGAAAATTATATATACATTATTATCGACCTGACGGTCTCAAATTCTTCCTATATATGATGATACCATAGAATGACCCAGACAATTACCACAAGGATGGACTAGTTCTTCACACACAACATGCTTTCAATATATCTTCAATATCTGGATCATCCCCTGCTTCCTTATCCTGCTTGAGACAATAAATTTAATATAATATTGGAAAAGTAAATCGGATTATAGTTAAAAGAAATTAAACTTGAAAGAGAAATAGTATTATAGGGGAAAAAAATGGGAAAGGGGTTGGAGCATTGGAGCTTCAAATTCTATGCGGTTAGATTAAGGGGAAAAATTATGATCATTCTTTCTATTTTCAAGACAGTCGAGGAAGAAGTGGAATTTTTAGAGACCTGACCTTGTGTATGTACAAGATGTTACTTTTACCAGGTCCTGCAACTATAATTCCTCCTTGCCTCCTGAGAGAAGACAAATTTCACACATCAAGATCTTCAGTGAATGTAATTATTAGAGATTTATAAAAACAAAAGCAGAATCACATGATCAGGATATCAGAGTGCATCAATTTGACTTACAAGTGGGAGCTATGGTAGTCCCTGTATTTGTAATACATCCATGTCAAGTTTTCAACTTAACTAATGAAATATGAAATGGCTGGGTTCATGTTGCATGTACTTATAAAGACTTCATATTTCGATAGAAATTCCATATAAATCATCCATGAAGTTAAGTAGCTCAAGCATATGCCTTTCAACAAAGGCAACAGATGCACTGACTTTTTAGCAAATCTCAGTTTAAACTTTGATAATGGACTATACATCCTACAGTCTGAACCTTCTGGTATCAATAGACTCCTTAGGAGTGATGCTTCAGGGATGTTTTCATCCCAGTTGCTCAGCTTGGAAGCTGCTTCTTTGCTGTAGTTGTTTGTCTGGGCTTAGGCCCCATTTTTTCATTAAAAAAAAAAAAAAACACAAAAATTGAAGTTAAAATCAAGCAATTATCTATATGTTTAGGCTATTTTGATTTATTGAAGCACATGCCAAATAATTTGAGCAGTTTATATGCACTACAGTTGCTCCTAATGGATGATATAAAACTTGTCCAGTCAATTATTACTGGTTAGAACTCTGTTCTTTGTTTGAGAGCTAACAAAGTCCTATTCCGTATCTGTGGTAGATCCAAATCAACAATGAGCAGAAATAATGGAAGTTCCATTAAATTATGACTAAGAAACTTCTCCTTCAGGAGCTTACAACTTTGAGACCTCCACAAATAATGCATTATAGTATCTAAAACAAATGGGTCACATACCAGCCACCTCTGCTAATAGTATCCTTTTCAAATGAAAGCTTCCAGTCTTGTCGATAACCCTTCCATGTATAATTGTATTATCTTAAGACCTGCCTAATGAATTATGAAAGCAAATAAGAAATTCTATGCTCAATTATAACATCTAATAACACAAACATCCACACACAAGCTACATTGAGTCATATGGAATTCTCTTACATACTTTGGGAGTAAATGTGGTTGAAACCCCAGATACAAATCTTAAAGCATCATATGATGAGTGACTAGGATCTGCATAAATTTCTGAAACAAACAACAAGGTTTGTTATTGGCCTGCAATATGATGAAAGCAATATGGCTGAAAGACATTTTTGGCAAGGCAAATCAATCGATGGGTGAATGTCAAAAACCCAATGACCCAATAGTTTAAAGTAAGGAAGAAAAGCCTCCCTCAAAATGTAAATCTCTTAGCCATCAAATAAATCTAAACCATTGATGACTTGTAACCCACTCATTAAGAAGGCATACCTCCTTTGAATTTTGTTTGCTCAGAAAATGTTCTTGCCTACATAAAATTACAGCTGATGGTCATAACAGATATACAATTAAAACAATCAACTTATTCAAAGAATGCCATATATGTTTCTAATGAAGCACAAGAAAATAGAAAATAAGACTAAAATTATTCAAGTGCGCTTCTGTTCTTACACAGCCAAAAAAGGGTCTTCTGTTGTACACTTATTTAGAGCATACACAATGAATGCTCATAGAACCAATTGAATTCTACATCAATTTATTCCATTGATTTCAGAGGGAAATGAATAAAGAACTCAACTAATTGAAGAGAGTTTAAACATCAAATCAGACAGACCTCAACAGTTGCCTTGTCCTTGAATTATAATGCTTTAATTCCCCTTAATAAACCTATCATAGCTTACCAACTCCATATGCATTTTAAAAACGTACCTGTTCAACGCTACCAGGTCCAATTAAAACAAGAGCCACGCCAGATGCATCCATTACATCCTATCAAACATTTGAACAATAGTATTGAAAAGTATACATCTTCCATTTTTCATTTGCAAGCAATTATTCAAATTCAGAAATAAAACTAAAAGTATCCTTCCTCTTCATAGACCTATCTCATCTCCCAAGGTAGGCAAGACATGCTCAAGAATAGGTTGGCCTTTCCACATTGATCAGGAAGCAAAGTAACAAACCCACAGTGTAAAGATATCACCCATAAAAATGTCAGCAATTTTTTTTTTTTTTTTTTTGGTAATTTGGAAAGGTTAATAATACTTCTACACACATGCAGCTGACCTAGGTTGAAGCACAAATATTATCAATAACACATATTATGAAATAACAATTCAATATACATCAGGAGAACTTTTTTTTACATTTTTGTTAAAGAAAATTAAAATAATTTTATACAACTTATAATCTCTCTCATTGTGAATGGTTTAAGATATTTGTATTCAACCAAAACCATTCCTATAATATGATTAATATGTTGTATGAATGGAATTTAAAAAACTTCTTACCTTCTTCGAGGCAAGATAATCCGCTCGCTTACGGCAAAGCACGCATCTGAAAGCAAATGGTTTTTGAAAAAAGAAAGTACAAAAATTGTTTCACAGAACTCCTATACTAGCTAAATTAAACGCATGTCAAGGAAAGTGAATCATGTGATCACCCGAAGTGACGAGCAAATGCCACAACTGCTTTTCGATCTTTCCACAAATCAGATACCGAAATTTCGTTTCCATTCAAATCAAACACTTTCACACTGTCCAATGAATTAACGGTTTCTTCGGCCACTAAACCAGAAGCTTCAATTCCTGTTCACAAAACAAACATGAGAAGAATAAAAAAGAAGGAAAATAGAAGAAGAGAAAATTATTACTTGCCTGGAGAATTAGGGATTGCAGAGGCAGCGGTGAGCCGACGTGGCCGTGCGTGAGTGGAATTGGTCGGTGAGAAGCGGAGGATTTGGATGGTTTGGTGATTGGTTCGGGAATGCACGTGTCGAGAAACGATTGGTGCAGGTGTTGAGTTGGAAAGTGTTGGACGAGAGAGAAATCGCCATGACAGAGTCTGAGTGAGAACTGAGAAGGTTAAACGGAGAAGTGAAGCCGGAGCTGGTTAATATGCTCATGCCACCGTCAATACGTTTTGTGGGAGGTGAGACGAACACGTGGCAGACGCTGAACACTTGATGACTATGTTGTAGGTCGCACCTTACTTTCTTGTGAGGGATGACTCCATGGGATTGATAAAAACTAACGGAAACAAACATTTTTACGAATAAAAAAAAATTAATTTTTTTTTTTTTTAAACTATTAGATATAAACGTATAAACCAGACTATTTTGTTTCCAAATTTATCATTCCGATCATAATTTTCATACTTTTTATCAAATAAACCCTCAAATATTGAAAATGGTATTATGGATACCCCTTTCCATTAACGGTGGACCCTCAAAATTTAAAAACTTTATCATAGATACCCATTTTTATTAAAATAATCAACCATTATATTAGTAACGCAAACAATAAATCTATTGAATATAAAAAATAATATAATTAAATGTCAACAAAATAAAATAACAATACAATAAAATTAACAATATCCAATAACGTGATCACGTGTAAGAGATCTGATAAAGAATACAACTTTAGGATGAATGGCAAGGCATGTATAACACACAATTTTTTTAAAATAGATTTGCATCCTTTACTTAGGTGCACAAGGATTTGAGCAACGTCTATTTCTTAGGATACAACGAAAGATGAATAGCAAAAGAAGCACCACTCTTCTATTCTAACAAACTGAATTAAGTTTTAACTATAACAAAAGAAAATCCTTAAAAACTAGAGAGAAAATGAGATATTGAAATTTTTTTGGTGTGTTTGAAATGAGAAGAAGAACACTGTTTTTATACTATTCAATGTGGGCAAAACATTGAATTCCACCATTATTTTCCACCTTTTCACTTTCCAATTCTTAAAACCTTCCTTCATTAATCCATTAACCTCTCATCTTTCAAATTTTCAACTTACATTCACCACATCTTATTTCATTCAATTTAATAATAAATTCCAACACCCATTTACTCAGTTTTTGTCATGTTGCGCTTGCAAATCAATTTCTTATAAAAACAAAGTTACCATTTTATCCTAAGACTATCTTATAAAACCACAGTTATTATTTTACTTATCTATTTCATATGATAACATAACGAAATTAGAGTAAAAAGATATCCATGATATAATTTTGAAACTTTAAGAGTCTATTTAATAAAAAGTGTGAAAGTTGTTATCTAAATGACAAATTTGAAAATTCTCTACCAAGTATATCAATATGATAAAAATATTATATTAATATTTAAAAGAAGATGATAATTTAATAATCCATATAACATATTTATCAATTTATTCCTCGTAATCAAATATATCAATATAACATACCCATCAATTTATTCCAACCTAATCAAACACATTTCCTTAATCCATTTCTAATTATGACTAAAATAGATTGGGGTTATTTAATTCATAATAATCCTTCTTTAAAACAAATTAAGGAACGATAGAATTATATATATATATATATATATATATATATTAAATTGTCTTAAGATCATTGAACCACATATTTCCATTTTTTTTTAAGGGTTTAAGATTAAGGTATGGTTAAGAAATTATATACGTTGTTCTTTATTAAATATTAGACTTTGAAAAATCACTATATTAATAATTCATAGAGGATATTTACTCGTTCAAATATATTGGTAGTTTATATTGTAACTGTTTGATCAAATAGAAAATCAACTTTATCACTCTAAATTGGGATATTTTTAAAACTACCCCTCACTTTTTGCTAATCACTTATGGCACATTTTTTTTTTTAGGAAATAGTTAAAAAAACCACCCTTGAACCCTAACGCCATCCAATTCTGTTAAGTTGCAAGTTGAAATTTTAAAAAACGATTTTATCAATTGCTTTTCTCAATAAAGGTAACAGTAGAAGTTGCGTTTGGTTCATATATCCATCCAAAGATTCTCAATATTATTGAGTATTTTTTTGACCGTTTGTGAATTTTTCGCTATTATTTCGCCCAACAACAACTGACATCTTTAATGCAACTTCTTCTTTTTATTTACTGCACACACCCGTGACTTCCTCTCGCTCACTCCATCAACCAAGCACAAAACACACTGAAATAACTTTTCCTCCTTCTCGCCCAACTGCTACTGAGCTTTTTATTTCCTTCTTCTCTTCATTTACTCCACTATTCTCCACCAAAGCAGAGCCGTGAATCCCTTCCCCTCTCTTAGTCCATCAACCAAGCACAAAGCACCCATTTTTCTTCTTCTCCTTCTTCACTGAAAATTTCAGATCATATAACAAAGTTTTAGACTCAGCCCAAACCCATAGAACACTTTCTCCATCCTGCTGTCAAGAATCGTTGTCGCGTTTCCAGTTCCTTTCAAATCCAGATACAACCAAAAATACCCCTGCGTTCAGCTAACTTACTGATGGCGCGAGTGACATGGGAGTTCATAAACGTAATACACAACACTAGGCGCAGGCGCACAGATGCCAAAGTGAAACCAAAGTGACCTACTGACCCCACAAGAAATTCTAATAAATAAACAACATTTTTAAATGCAAACACTTTTTTCAGAAAACTATTAGATACAACTCAATTCAACACAACCAACTTTTTCCAGAAAACTATTCTCAAAAGTGTAAAATACCGAACCAAACGGAGCATTGGTAATTTATATTGTAATTGTTTGATCAAATAGAAAATCAACTTTATCACTCTAAATTGGGAGATTTTTAAAACTACCCCTCACTTTTTGCTAACCACTTATGGCACCTTTTTTTTAGAAATAGTTAAAAAAAACCACCCTTGAACCCTAACGCCATCCAATTCTGTTAAGTTGCAAGTTGAAATTTACATAAAATTACTATTTTATCATTGCTTTCCTTATATTTGAAATTGTGTTTGCTATTTCCAATAATTCAAACCTAACACTTCCAAGAATTTAGTTTAAAACTCTAACCAAAGTATATATTAATAATATTTTATATAACTTATTATACAATCATAAAAAATTAAAATAAATAAATAAAGGTATCGTTTACACATATAACTTAATTTCGTTAGATTAGTGAACTAATGATGAATTAAATTTTAATTCAATTGGGAGGAAAATATTTTTAACATATTTAATGAGTGAAGGGCAAAATTGAATTTTTGTAATAAAATTTAACTTGCAAGTTAACGGAATTGGATGATGTTAGGGTTAGGGGTAATTTTTTACTATTTCCCACAAAAGTGCCATAAGTTTTGATCATTAGCAAAAAGTGAGGGCTGGAAATCTCCCCTCTAAATTTATCAAGTTGTCAACTTTAATATACCAAAAGTTATGGTGAATTTCAAAAAATTTAAATATAATTTTAAGAGATATTAAATAGTTTTCGAATATAATTAGACCGCTTGAAATTTTGATGATCTTCTAGACCTATGAAATTAACCTCGTAAAGGTCTCATCAATTATTTGTTTTTTTCAAAATATATTTAAAAGTAATTAAAGAAGGGTCAAATTAAGTTAAAAGTTTCCAGCCAAAATGTTGTGTTAGAAAACCCTAATCCAATTTCTAATTAATTCATTTTTATAGTAGTTAATGTTATGGAATATTTAGAAGCTCTCCTATATATCACTCCATTTTTTATTATTATTTTTTTAATTAAAAAAAAAAAACATGTATGCGAATCTTATTATAAAAAAATTAATTTCAGTTTAAAATCACCCAACATTTATACAATGTATATGAATATTGGCTCCTTTTATTGTTTGATAACTAGGGTGTCCAAGCCAGCTTATACGCACTTCAAATAATTTTTTCTTTGGGTTCTATTAAACACTCTACAATCCCTAATAGGTTATGTAAGTCACAAATGTACAAGTCTAATAAGTTAAGTAATTCACAAATGTGGTAACTGGTAAATGGCCACAAACATAAAACCTGTAGGTAACTGTAACGCCCACATTGAGGTATGTAGCTTTACGTATTCCCTAATACCCTTAGTTGAATTTTGTTAAAGTTATCTTGAACAAGTATGAAAAAAATGCCTTAAAATTTCATTAGGGGTAAAACGGTCTTTTCACTCACAATTAGTTGAAAAAGTGAGGAGTGAAAAGAGATAGAATTTCATGGAGAAGCTAATAAAAATGAGGGTATTATTGTAATTGAACTAAGGGACATAGGTGAAATTTCATAGAAAGTGCCAAGGGCAAAATGGGAAAGTAGAATAATAAATGAGATATTTTGAGTTCATTTTTGAAAACCCTATCATTCTCTAATCCCTCACACACCACTTTCATCTCCAAAATTCTCTCATTTTCTTCATCAAATTTCTAAGGCAATTTAGAGGATTTTTTGTTAGATTTTGGTAGATATTCAATCCTAAGCATCCAAAGGTAAGAGTTCTTGTAATATGATGTGAGATTAATTTTTAAAGTGCTGAATTCTTATAGTTATATGCTTAGGGTTTAAGAAGAAGAAGAAGAGATATACCCAAAGAGAGAGTTTCTAGTGTGGAACAACCCAAGATGATGGTAAGTAAATCCAACCCTAAGTTTGATTTGAGTAAGTTTGTAGAGATTTGTATATGTATGTATGTGCTTATGTTTTTGAGAAGTTTTGATGAGATTGATATTTGATGATAATTAAAATTCAGCTATGAGAATGTAGATTTTGCCTATATGGTGATTGATGGAAGTTTGGTTGAACTTAGAAAGAGTTTGAGTAGACTTTATGGAGTGTAGTTTCTTGGCCAGGTTTAATGTTGATTTAATGGAGTTTTGCTACAAATATTGGTGGCTTGAGAAAGAAGTAGAAGTGTAGCCAAATAGAGTTTGAGTATGCATGCAATTTTTTTGATGAAAATCCTAAGAGAAAATATGTTACCATGGTTGCCTTGTCACAGCTGCTACCTTCTCAGTGATTTTTGGGCATCTTATCGATTGAACTGGGTTGGGACCTAAACATAAAAGCCCTGTCTCTAAGCTTTAAAACGAGATCAAGATCGTAGCAATCCAATGTGTATAACTCGAGATATGCCTTCTTTTTGAATATGACTTGTCCAGAATGACTACCTCAAAATATTTTGTAGTCTAATAATCTATGATTGATTTCAAGTATGGAAATGTGGTTGGTAGAAAATACTAGTTCTCTAATGATATTTTTATATGCCATAATGCATTCTCACATTTGCATTTAGAAATAATAGCAAAGAATGAGCATAGTTCCATGCACATACACATGGATGCGAATAGTAAAGAATAAAGAAAAAGAAAGAAAAGAATTAATCGTAAAAAGATAAGAGAAGAGAATGTTGTTGCGATGAGAAACCCGTGAGTGGCAGAGAAGAATAGTCCCACATACACGCCACCTTGAGCGGTATGTAGAATCGAGAAATAGTCACGGCCAACCTCGGTGAACGGCCTTAGAATCGAAAGAAATAAGTGACAAGGGTTCCCGTTAGAAGTGTATGTGGATGAGAATTGTACCAACGGAATTTACCTACATGCACGCCACCTTCAATGAGCGGCCTCAGAATCAGAAAGAAGAGTTGTACACTCCAATAAAAGTGCATGTAAATAAGGACTGTACCCACTCACATGGCCAGGGTTCCGAATCCATACCTCAACCGAGTCTGATCGGCATAGAAAGAATAGAAAGAAAGAACATAAAGAAAGAAAGAATAGAACACAAAAAGAAAAAAACAGAATAGAAAGAAAGAAAGAACGGAAAAGAAAGAAAGAAGAGAAACAGAAAACAGAAAAAAATTGCATTCTTTATGCATTTATGCACATGCATCATAGTATTCATATTATTCAGAATTAGTTTCTCCAATTGTGCTTACATGTTAGTAAGTGAGAAAGAACAGAGAGATAGAACAGAAAAAGAATAGAGAAAGAAGAGAGATAAAGAATAGAACAGAACAGAGACAAAGAGAGAAGTGTGATGTAAGGAAAAAATTCTAAATATGAGTAACAGAGATAGAGGGGTAGCATAACAGGTTTACTTATTGAGTAATTAGTGCTCACCCCGTTGTTTTCAATGTTTTTGTAAGTAGTAGATGAGATGCAGTCATTTGGAATGTCAAGATACGAAAGGGTCGGACAACATTATCGAGCTTTTTGAGAAATTTATTTATACTATGTATAGTTTTATATATATATAAAAAGAAAAAATTGGGTCCATTATTTTATACTCATCTATATATATATTTTTGTAATATTTATATTTAGTGAGTTTTACTGTTTATTTTACGAGTATACTAGCTAGAGAAAGAGAGAAAGTCATTACAATAACACATCTAGGTGGTTAAATTCTTGCCATCCGGTCACAAACCAAGTGTTAATATTGATTTTCTCCTTTGTGGTAATTTTATCAAATTGATCCTTGCTTGCATAGTAAATGCAGTACATGATAAGTATATAAAGTATGAATAATAATAACAACCTATTGTAAATCATACGGATGGTAATTACAAGGATTTGTATGCTAACATTTGTTTTTGTTTATTTTCTAATACTATAAAATTCTAAAATTATTATAATTTTAGGGCACAATCTCTAATAGTATTATGTTTTAAAAACAGAAAAAAAAAATGAAATATAGATTATTTTTGTCAGTAGGGTCATATGTAGAAAATTAGGTCCAAGCTATGTATCGGATGACATGTCAATATTGTATTAATTATAAGGAGTAAAATGAAAATACTATTTTATTATCCAAAACATAATTTCATTAATAAATTTTATTGAGACGAAGGGCAGGATAGTCAAGAGCTTTTTTAGAAGTAAGGGCAGGATGGTCTCGATATGGTTTGGTTGTTTGCACGCTCAATCTCTTCTCTGGTGACGAGCTCTTTTCTAGCGACCCTGTCACCGAAGATTACTCCTAGAATCACCATTCATTCCATCGGCACGTCCTCTCCAAAACCCCTAACATTCCCAACGCCCTATGCTCGTCAAACGCTGCTGGTCATCATTGCCCCTCTTTCCTAGGATTTGGGTGGGATTGACCTGATTGGGTGTTTGATTGTTGGAAGATGAAAAATGAAGGTTGTTAGGAGTGTTTTCTGGCTTGTGTGTGGTTGATTTTCAGTCACTGGCACGCCCAAAGCTTCAACCTTTCCCCATTTTCCTCTTGCATGCAACCTGTTTGACAAGAGGTCGAGCTCAGTCCTAGCACTTTCCAGCCAAGCATGCGCAACAAGGTCGTAGTCTGCCTAACACAAACCAACAAAAAGTAGCCACAAGACTAACTTGATTGGTGAGCAAGGCAAAACAAAGAGACAGAATCCAGGTGAGCTTTTGCGTTCTGGGTAGGATGCACGAGAGCTCACAGACATGACAAGGGTAGGTTGGTTGGGGAATTTTTACAAGCAGGTGTTGGGTGCCCAAAAAATGACCAGTGGATGACAAACGAGGAGTGAGGAAAGTCGATTGAATGGTGGGTTTTTAAGAGGGGGTGAAGGGGGTTCTAGTAGGTGTGGAAGGGTGAATTTTTTGTGTGATAATTGATAAGAGACAAGCCTGAAAGATGGGTGTTTCCACAAAAAAAAAAGGACATCTTCTGGCGATTAGAGAGTGAAAATGGGTGGGGTGAGGTCAGTTAGAGGTTAATTTGGTCTTCACAATGAAAATTATTGTAATTAACGGAATTTTTAATGGAATATAATGTTGGAATGGTAAAATGATATCTTAAAAATCCTGATAAAAAGTCATTGCTCTAATTATAAGTACCTATAGTCAATGTGGTATTACCACAACATAACAACATCACTTAGATATAAAATTATTAATAGAATTTCAATTTCATAACATTATTAATAGTCTCATAATATCAACTATTAAATTTATGATACTTTATAAGATATTATCCGTTCACAAAATAAAATACGAGAATTTAAAAAAGAAAATGTAAACGATCACAACCAATAAAATTAGCGTGTATCAACAAAACTTAATTTTAAAATTGCCAAAATTCTCATTTTGTATTAAACGTTACAGGAATTAATACGGAGAAAAATATTTTATGACTATTTTTGTTGACCCAATTTTATTTCAGAAAAAAAAAAAAACAAAAACAAAATCAGGGTTTGACCTCGAACTTTTGGAATCTATTTACCCTACTAAAGCCAGTAGTGGGAGGTGTATTAACTCGAGTTCCACTTCCGCGGCTGCCGCTCTCTCAAAATCTCTCGAAACAATGGCAGCATTAACCCGCTTTACAAAACCCTCTTCACTATCCTTTTCTAACATATCCAAAGCTTTCTACTTTTATTCTTCTTCTTCAGCCGACGCCGCTCACCACAATCCTCATCCTCAAATCCACAATTTAACCCGTAAAGATCCAAAGGACAGGAATGTTCAATGGGTTTTTCTCGGCTGTCCAGGCGTTGGCAAGGGCACCTACGCCAGTCGTCTCTCGAAGTTTCTCGGTGTCCCTCATATTGCAACCGGTGATCTTGTTCGCGAAGAACTCGCCTCCTCTGGTCCCATGTCTCACCAGGTTCTTTTTATTTTATTTTTTTATCTTTTTTCAAATTCATTTATTTGATTCATGATGTTTTAATTTTCGTCTCCGTTTCAATTATATATATGAATCAGTGCTTGTAGTACTGTTGCGAAGCTGAACTTCCGGTGTAGTTCTCTTTCGACTTCAGATCTGCTGAAAGAAATGATAATTTCGCATTATATGAGATACTATTTAGTTTAGGTTGTAGAGCTTGATGTCAATTCGATGATATCTTACCATTTTGTTAATAAAGCCGGTAAATTTGTTAGAAACAATGTCGTTCTCATCTTGTAAGTTGGTTTGTCATAATGACGCTTGATTTAATCTTTGCTATCAGGTATTTCAACTAACAGTGAGCTGCCTGTAAGGAATATGATTGGTTTGTGGCTGTTAGCGACTTCTCATGATCTATTGGTGTTTGATGCAAAAACTTGTCTGATTTAGGACGACTTCCCTCATAAACCTAGGATTTCTTTTGTAATTTGTTTTCTTATTTTGTTAGGTATTCTTAATTTCCTTATGTAAAAAGAATCTAATTATTAGTGAAAGCTACTTCTTATTTTAGAATTAGGCGTTTGTTGTTTATTATTGTTTCTGTTTAGTAAAAAAACACTGGTGTGATTTTTCTCTAATTCTTGGCATCCTTTTCTTATCTTCCATCTCAATCTCTTGGTTTTGCACAAAATAAAAAAAAAAACCTATCCTTTTTGCTGCATCAAATAAATTATAAGTTATCGAAAACTGTCCTGCTGCTGACTATAGGAGCCAGTAGTGTGTTGTTTAAACCACTTTCACTCTCAAGCGAGATCTTTGGTTGTTAGACCTAGGAGTAAGAAAGAATTGCTTATTGATGTTTTTATGTTGTATCTTTGCTAATGAATTACACCTATATTTTTAGTTTCTAGTCTAACGATAATAGAGGTTCAGTAGAAGTGTCTAGATGTAATATTATTAGCACTTTTGGATTATCAATCTTCAATTTGTCTGGGTTTCCTCCTCAACTTTGAGATTATTATCCTATTGAATTTCCATGCTCTTGGACTTCTTTGTAATAGTTTTTACACTTTTGTCATCAGCTAGTAATTCTTTGACCTATTTTTACCCAGTCGTTTTTATGTGAATTTTCTTGATATACACCTCTAAACCTCTTACTGGTGGGTCTCATAGACAAAAAAAAGTATTTGGAAAATTATTAGAAATTATAGTGTAACTTAGGGTCCTTTGGTGGTTGGTGCTACCTTTTGTTGGGACTTAGATCCTCTGAGCAACTCAATTTGGTATGACCTTATGGTGGACTCCTTGAAGTTAGGGGTGTTCAAAAGTGGTTAACCGAACCGGTTTTTCAGTTCGGAAAAATTCCCGAACCAAAACCGAACCGATTTGGAGGGAAAACCGGTTTTTCGGTTAACTGCTTTTTGAACCCTTTTTTTTTTTATAATAAAACTTTTTATTTTTTATTTTTTCCTAAACTAAATTGTAAATATAAACAATACATATCCAAATAAAAATTAAACTTTCATATATATCCATTGACCACTACTAACAATACATTAAAAATATTATTATTTTTTTATTTAATATATAATATATTATATTATTATTATTATTATTTTATTTAATATATAATTTTTATTTTAATATATATATATATATTTGTAAAACCGGTTTCGGTTAACCCTTTTTTATTTTTTCCCGAACCGGAAATCCGGTTTTTTGAATTTTTCGAACCGTAACCGAACCATTTTTTCGGTTAACCGGTTTTTGGTTTGGTTATCGGTTCGGTTCGGTTTTTGCATTTTTTTGAACACCCCTACTTGAAGTTGTACTCCTTAATATCACCTTTGTTGGGGCTTGGGTTCTCTTGGGAACCTATCCTCTGAATGGGCACTTAAATTCTTTTGGTGGAACCTCTAGTGTACCTCTTTAAATCCAACGAAGACCAAAGATTTTATCTTTCTTGTTCTAACAGGGAGGCTATAGATGCTACCTTTCTTTTAAGTGAATTTGCTTCTTGTAAGTCTCACCCTTTGTTGAACTAGTTTTGATGTTTTCAGCTCACTATGATTAATGTTTTAATATTTTCTTTCCTTTATAGCTCAATCAAAGAAAGACCCTAAAAAAAACAAAGAAGAGATGGAAACAAGGGTAATCATTAAATTAATGACGTGCTTGGTGTTAGAATAATATTAATTATGGGAGTACAATCAATCCTTAATTCTAGGAGTGTATTACCCTTTATTAGGAGTACTCTTGCCTTGGTTCCAAGATATTAGTGAATCAAAGAATATATCCCTAGGATCAGGGATTGACCATATACCTAGAATTGAGAGATTAGCATGCTAACAGTTAGTTCTTGAGCCCAAAAGAGTTGGCTTGAGTTTCAAAATGGTTTAGTTAGCCTTTACGTTTTGCATTTTGCTCGAAAACGTTCAATTTAATTAATATCATAGTTGAGCAACAATGCTCTATTTAACTAATTTCATGGTTGGCTAACTTCTTCTTCTTCATTTTTATTGCATCGTTCCTTGGTATACCTTGATAGGTAAGATATTTGTTCTTCCTTTGGAAACCAAGAGAAATAGAGAAAGAAAGGCCAAGCAAGAAGTGATATTATGTGTTGTAAATGAGGTGTCTATTTGCCATCTTATAGAAGCCACATGTCATTTGGTGGCATGATTAATTGTAAGCCATGTGTCCTTAAGTTTGGTTACATTTCATTGGTTAGGTGGGTAACTGGAATTAGGATATAAACCTCCTCATCCTACAAATTGTTGTACCAAATTGAAATACAATTGAATGAGAAGGGCTAGGATGCTATTCTCTATCATTCAATTGTCTCATGAAGTATAAGATGCTATTCTCTTCTCACTCAATTGTCTCTCAATTTGGTGCAGCAATTTGTAAGGGGTTTATATACTAATTCTAGCCACCCACCTAACCAATGAAATATTGCCAAACTTGAGGACACATGGCTTGAATTTACATTTAATCATGCCACCAAATGACATGTGGCTTCCATAAGATTGTGAAAAGAATAGTTACATAAGAGAATCTAACTCTGATTTATTTAAGTCTAACCAAAGTTGTGTTCCCTATAGAAGTTAAGTCCCAACAAAAGATGAAATCCTAAACAATACACTTTTTGGGTCTAAATGAGCCCACTAGGAGTCCATGAGGATATAAATACTTAGGAGAAAGTAAGTCCATCAAGTAGGATATCATTAGCTAGAATCGGAATGGTTCTGTTTCCTTTTTGGGGTTGTTTGGCTCTTATAGATCCTATAGTTAATCTATCTTTTTACCCAACCTACTCTAGAGTTTCCATGCCTCTCTTTTTAAATTATGTTTTCCTCCCTCCTCAAGGCTGATATGGCACCTTAGTGAATAACTAATCCACTTTTATTCTTATATCCTTCCATCAATAAACTTTTTTTATTTCCTTTATATATTATATAATTGGATGATTCTTGTAGTATAATTATTTTAAGCAAATATAATAATTTTAGAATCCTGCAAGTGCAAAGAAATTTAGAGGACATAAATCTTGAAATGGAGTAAGAAATAATAAACCAGAAGTTTCCAACAATTGTCTTCTCTTTGAGGTTATATAGATTGGAGAACCTAACCATGTTGTTTGTTAGTTCTACCACCTGTAGATCCAAGATAGAGAAAATAATTTTTGATTGCCAAGGTAATAGTTGCATTTTCATAGGTGATGCAAAAATCTTGACACAGAAAAAAAAAGTCCATTGAGAGTGGATCAGAATCAGATGAGTTGGATATTTGGTTGCGGGACCACAATTAATAGCTTGTGAAAAGAAACTAAAAAAAACTTAGTTGGGATTTTCATGTTATTACATTCCCAGCAAATTATACCTCTGTTTATAGTTGCTAGTCAGATAGCAGTGGAGTTTCATTTGGAGTATTATGAACTATGTTATCTGCACTTTAGGGTTATTGACTTCTAGTTTCTCTTAATCTCTTTCTCAATTTTTTGGGATTATTATCTCTTTAAGTAGTTTTTAACTTCTACAGAAGTGGCTATGATGTTTTTGTTACTCTATGCTAAGATGACTAATTTTTTTCTGGCATATGTTATGCAACAATTACCATTCATGTGTCTAGGCTTTAGGAATGGCGTTACATGGTCCTCTTTAGTGGATATTGTTGTCCGGTAAATGAAATTCAAGTGCAAATAGTAGCATGTTATTTTAAATCAAATGAAGTTCTTGAAACTGTAGCATAGGCCCTTTTTTTTCGTTTTTCAGTGTTAACTATTTGACTTTTGACATTTTAAAACTAATAGGGTTCAGTCCAAGTGGGCTCTTATGTGTTATGTTATTATTTTTATCTGACTAAAATATTTCATTTTCTCTTTTTCGTTTTCTGCAGCTTGCTGAGATTGTAAACCAAGGTAAGTTGGTTTCAGATGAAATCATATTCAACTTATTGTCAAAGAGACTTGAGGCTGGGGAAGCCAAGGGGGAATCAGGTTTTATCCTTGACGGTTTTCCTCGAACAGTAAAACAAGCGGTGAGTATCCTTCTCTTGATGAAGACCAATTATTTTGCTTTCTGCTTTGTAAATCTTATCTGATTTCGTATGGTTTACCTGTGGTACTTGTTTTCTGGGTTTGGCCAATTATCTTTCTAGTACTTCCAATAGATCACCCACATGATTTTATGCTCTTCTAAGCCCAAGACTAGTTGGTTGTTCAAATGTTTCATGGTATTATGAAACCTTGATGCACCTAATTAGAATATATTACTTATTTATGACATTCTCCAATCATGAGTACCAACCAAGTGAGGTGCTTCATCCTTTGGTCTACAACAGATACTGCCTCTAACAATGGAATTAACTTTGAAACTCTTTGTGGTCTCACTTTTCTTGGCCCAATGGGTCTCTGTGTTCTTCTCTTTTTCTCCCTGTAGTCATATCATTGTTAATGCTCAGATTGCTTGTTTGTCTATGTTTTTAGGAAATACTGGAAGGAGTAGCCGATATTGATTTGGTTGTCAATCTGAAGCTGCGGGAAGATGTCTTACTTGAGAAATGTCTTGGAAGGAGAATGTGCAGTCAATGTGGGGGAAATTTCAATGTGGCTTCTATTAATGTCAAGGGTGAAAATGGTAACCCGGCTATTAGCATGGCTCCACTTCTTCCCCCATCCCATTGTATGTCAAAGCTCATCACCAGGGCAGATGATACTGAAGGAAGTGGTGAAAGCACGACTTTGTGTATACAATGAAAAGGTGTCAATTTGTTTACAAAAAGTCTTGGGTCATTTTATGGCCATCTAATAAAATTTCGTGATATGCATTTAATATTTCTTTCTCTCACCTAGCTGTTACTATGATTGGCAAATTTTGAAATAACTGTATATGCAGTTAGATTTTATTGGATAGCTGTATGGATAGTGTGGTTTGCTTGTCTACCAAAGATTTCTCATTTATTTATACTTCTCATTGAGAACATGTGCAAAACACATTGAAATTGGTAAGATTCCATACTTTTATTTCTTTAATGGATCGGAATTGGTTTTTACCTTTAAACATTTTTTTGTGTATGAGCATTGCATATTCATCAGCATGGCCTAATTCCTTTAGGGTATATGCAGTCAAGCTTTTTATTTACATTTATCAATAGAATGAAATTATGCTATCAGGAAATAATGTTTTTAACAGTTTTAGCCGTAGTTATGTGTTTATATAGAGGTGGTTAATGGATTTTGCTCAAGTTCTGTCGAAAAATAGTGATTGATTATGTTTTCTTCTTGTTTGCAGTGCTGCTAATTTCTCTAATTTTCTTACTGTTGTGCTTGCAGAGTCGGCCTGTGGAAGATTTCTATCGTGGTCAAGGAAAATTGTTGGAATTTGATCTGCCTGGTGGAATTCCTGAATCCTGGCCAAAGTTGCTGGAGGCTCTAAATCTTGATGACTATGAGGAGAAGCAGTCTGCTGCGGCATAAACTATTAAAGACATAATGTACTTTTTAATAGTAAGTCTTGTTATTCTTTGCATGTAAAAAGATTGCATGCTTATAAATTTTGCATGAGGAAGAGAAAGAAATTTTATTACCTTTCTTGAATTAAAATAATTAAGATCTAACCATCCTTTAGATCACAAACAATGCCTTGTTGGGCTACAGTACTTTCATATTAGAAAGATTTTTTTGCTGCAATTTGGACAGAGAGGGAGAGAGTAGTCATCACCACATTATTTTTATGGTAACAATAAGAGTTCTGACAGTGGAGATTGATATAATGATACTGTGTTGCTAGTTATAAGTTATGACAATACTGTATTGCTGTAACTGAATATCATGGTTACAGAATTGAATTGTTTTTTGAAGTGCTGGCGCCATGTTCAAAAGTTTCGAGATGGAATACTTGCTAGGTACATGTTAAATGAAACTTGATCTTATCTCACTCCCACATATTCCTATAATATCCTGAAAATTGTGTTGTCAATGTCATACTTTTGAAATTATTTATTGTGTGTTTTCTGCTATCATATGATGCAGATTCCACTGTTATCAACTTATCATAAAACACAACTTAAACCTGTGTTTGCCAAAATCAGAATTACCATTGCAGCTAGCCGAGCTGGTTGGCAATAGTTTGCCAGGCAGTAAGTTAACACAGCTGCATACATTAATTGGGACAAACAACCAGCTCTTGATTGCGAGAGTGGCAATGAAGATAGACTTAGCACCCACATATTATTGAAAGATCCTGATAATTGTATTGTCAATGGCTTGCTTCCTTTTGAAATTATTAATTGTGTTTTCTGCCACACATTTGGATGAATTTGGTTATTGGTTGTGTTTCTGCTACTATATGATGTCTCATCCACTGTTATCATAAAACACAACTTAAACCTGTGTATGCCTAAACAAGAATTACCATTGCAGCTGGCCGAGCTGGTTGGCTATAGTTTGCCAGGCAGTAAGTTAACACAGCTGCATACATTAATTGGGATGCACAACCAGCTCTTGATTGCTGAGGGTCGCAATGAAGATAGACGTTCCCACACATGTATATAAATCGTAATTAAATGAAAGTGTCGTCTGTGAAGAAAGTCTTTGATAGAGATTTCAATATAATCTGTGAGGATTTTGGTAGTAGAATAAGCAAAGAAGTACTCAAAATAGAAAGGACTGGTGAACAGGTAAATGAAACAGCATCTTCTATTTTTTAACCAGATAAAAGAAAGAAGTGTCCTGGATATGCCAATTTAAAGATAGCCATAATAATGTGAGTGAAAGCTGAATATGCAAAAAGAGGCTATTTGTGGCTGTCTTGACTTAATGTTACAATCAAAGGCATATATTCGTGCCTGCGTTTGGGCTTTTGAGCAGAAATTGCTTGGAAATCAAGTTCCTTCAAAGTCAAAACAACTTTATTTTTCTTTGTTTACTGGGATATTCTTAAGATAAGTGTTGAATGTGTTAATGTATCTAATCTTTGATTATGATACATTCTTGAAGCACTTTTGTCGTTTGCTTAAAAGTAAGTGCTTTATTAATTAGTCGTTGGTGATCATAATTAGCCTAACAAATTACAGTAAAAATTTGACTTTTTAATAAAGGGGAGAATGACAATTTCCCACCAAGGTTTAGTGTAAGCAAGTTTTCCCAACCAAAATGGTTGTAAAAAACAAGTTTTCATCCATCATTAAGATCCGTTATTGAAATTTATTAACTGACATGGTATAGTCATTTTAATTGTAATGATGAAAATATCTTTTATTATTTGAATCTAAATCAAAATCCATACCCACATCCAAATTGAAACACTGCTCCATTATGAATTTCTTCAAATCCAACTTCTCTCTCTCCCCCTTACGAGGCCACTATTGATGGAACAATGGTTTCCGAGCAAGGCCACCATTATCAGTCCTTAGAGCCTTACCATACAAACCAAACCTCATTTTTTTCTCAACCCAATCAATAGAAACAATCATCAAACATCAAAGAATCCAAAATCAAATTAAAAAAAATAAAAAAAATCAAGCTTTAATTGATTATTCTTCTCGGTCAAATAGGTTTGACTTGGTTTGATCGAGTTTGACCATTACGCACTCCACCCATACCAATCGTCGTGTTCTTTACTAGTCCCTAGAGCCTCACCCTACCAACCTTTATATTTTTTGCAGAGGCATTTGTTGCCGACGATCGACGATAGAATTGCACCAATCCAGGTGCGATTTGCCTGAAATCGGACTTAGGTTGGTGCGATTTTGTTGGAATACCCACATTCAACACATCAACTCCCTACCATCAACAATAATAATATTTTCACAATCAACCGCAAAAATAGAAACTCATTCAACACTTCCTATCAAAAAATTATTTTACATATTCCACTCTAAACCACTTTTTTAAAACCTGATTCAACCTGACCGGTTTAATCGAGACCCGAGGCCTCACTAGGTCAAGTTTACATTATTCATATTCATCCCAAAACCCTAGAATTTGGGATGATGCTCGGCGAACAATTGAAGGTCGGAATATTAGGGCTTTTGAAGAGAAAGTGCCGATGAATGTAATGGTGGCGACGAAATTAATTTTCGATGAGTAAATCAGTCCGAAATCGAAAAATACTGGCGCGGCAACAACCAACTTTTGTCGACAATTGGCAAGGCTAAGGGGGTAGGGTGGGGTGGGTTTTGGTCGAAAGGAAGAGGGGAGTATTTTCGGGGTGCTAGGGAGGGTTGTCGATGTCGGCATCGGTGAGATCTGGCTTGGAATGTCGACGTCGGTGAAATTTGGTTGAAATCGAATCGATATTGGCCAAATCTTGGGTAGATTTTCAAGGGAATGGACTCAAGGGACAATTGGGGTTCCATTTGGGGTGTTGTCGCCGCCAACCAATCGCCAACCGATTTGTATTTGGGGTGTGTTTGCTAAATTTCAAACCTATAAGGATATAACTGTAATTTTTAAGAGTGTATTTGCTAAATTTTAAAACTTTTTGTTAGCCAGTTTGACCAGTTGGTCAAACCGGTTAAACCGATCAACCTGGGACTTGGCAACGTTGTCGGGTTTCATCCTGGGTTGGGTTTTAACTTTTAAAACATTACTCTAAAACAACAAATAGTAAAAAACAAAAATAGAAAAACTAAAAAGGTAGAGACAAGAGACAAGGAGAGGAAGTGGAGGAGAAAGTTGATAAGAGGAAGAGAGAGAGAAAGAGACGGAGAAGAGAAGAAACAGAGAAGAAAGGTGGAAGGCAAAGGAGATGAAAAAAATAAAAAGAGAAAGAGGAAATATAAAATTTACCATTTTTTCCTATTCAGTTAAAGTTAATAGACAAATTGTAACACCCACATTGAGGTACGTTATTTATGTTCTAATACCCTTAGTTTTACTTGTTGCAAGGTGAAAGATTAAAAACTTAGAATTTGCAGACTTCACCGCAACATTGTACACATTGCCCAAATCGTGCTTTTAGAATTATAGACTTCGCCGAGATCAGGAAAGAAGTTTGCCGCGACAATGTATGCTCTGGAATGTCTCGCCGAGGTGAAGAAAAAGCTTCGCCGGGGCAAAGAACTCTCTAGAATTTTTTTAAGAAAATTCTAGAAACCTTGCTCAAGGGCAAAATAGTCATTTCACTCATAATTAGTTGAAGGTGTGGGGAGTGAAAAGTAGTAGAATTTCATGGAGAATGCAATGGAATAAGGGCATTATTGTAATTGACTAAAGGGTAAAGATGAAATTTTATAGAAAGTATAAGGGCAAAATGGGAAAGTATAAGTAATATTATGTGATATTAAGGGTTCAAGAATTGAAACCCTACCATTCTCTACTCCCTCACACACCACCTTCATCCCCAATTCTCTCAATTTTTTTCACCAAATTTCCAAGGAAATTTATAGGATTTTGGTAGATTTTTAATCATAAGCATCCAAAGGTAAGATTCTTGCACCAAGATGTAAGATTAAATTTTTTTTAAAGTGTTGAATTCTTATAGTTTATATGCTTACTGTTTAAGAAGAAGAGGAAGTCTACCAAAGAGAGAGATTCTAGTGTGGAACTACTCAAGTTCAAGGTAAGTAAATCCAACCCTAGTCATGATTTGAGCAAGAATTAGGTAGAGGAATTTTTATATACATTTATGTGCTTGAATGTTGAGAATTGTTGATGGAATTGATGTTGAGTGTTGGTTAGAATTCCACCATGAGAAGTAGTGTTTAGTATGAGATAAATTGGTGGAAGTTTGAAGAAGTTATGAAAGAGTTGGAATAGAATTTTGAAGTGTGAACTTCCTGGCTAGGTTTGAAGTTGATTTTTGAGAATTGTGCTCCAAATTTTGGTAGCTAGAAAAAGAGATAGAAGTGTGGCTGATTTAGTGCTTGTTTGTGCATACAACTTATTTGATGAAATTTCAAAGTGAAGTGCATGTATGATTATGATAGCTTATTATCTTGAGATGAGTTTGTAGATGGTAGAGAAAGTAGAGAATAATATGTTTACATGTCATATTGCATTCTTCCATTTAAACATTTGAATTTAGAAAGAATAACAAGAAAAAATCCATCTACGTGCATACATGCATATAAGACACTAAAGAATAAAGAGAAATAAAAGAAAACTACTAAAGAAAAGAAAAGAAATTTGAATACAAATTTCTAAAAGAAAGACAAGAGAAAAGAAGGTTGTTGCAATGAGGAACTTGTGAGTGATAAGAAGAAGAATATTCTCACATGCACGTTGCCCTCAGTGAGCGGCCTAAGAATAAAAAAGAAGAATTTGTACAGTCCGTAAGAGTGCATGTGGATGAGGACTATACCTAGAATAATATACCTACATGCATACCGTCTTTAGTGAGCGGCCTAAGAATAAGAAAGAAGAAGTTGTATTGTCCATAAGAAGTGCATGTAGATAAGGATTGTACCCACTCACATGACCGGGGTTCCAATCCATGTCTCAACCGAGTCCAATCGGCAAACAAGAATAGAAAAGAAAGGAAAGAATAAAAAAGAAGAAAGAAATAAAAGAATACAAAAGCAAAGAAAGAGAAGAAAGAACAAAAAGAAAGAAAGAAGAGAAACAGAAACATAAAGAAAAACAGAATAAGTAAACAGAAAAACAGTAAAGAAAATACATCTCTTATGCATTTGTGCATATGCATTATGCCATGTCTATTATTCAGAATTAATTTCCTATTTATACTTACATGTTAGTAAGTGAGGAGTAAGAATTTTAGAAAGCACAAAGAAGAATGGAGAAGTTTGATGTAAGGAAAAAAATTCAAAATACGAGTAACGGAGGAAGAAGAACGGTATAACGCATTTACTTACTGGTAATTAGTACTCACTCTATCAATTTCACTATTTTTGTAAAGGTAGTAGGTGAGAAGCGGTCAGAGGAAACGTTGAGAAGCGGGAGAGAATGGCACGACTGTCTAGTTATATTTTGAGCTTATATATATAACTTTTGACCTAATGTAGAGGATTTCTTTATGAAAATAAAATAAATTTTTGGGCCCATTATATTATGCTTATATGTATTATATATTTTCTATATGTCTAATTGTTTAGAGATAATGACGTGGTACATAAAATAATTATTTGGAAATTTCTATTAGATTGTATTAAAATTATAGGTTGAAAATTCAAGTCACCATTTAAGTTAGTTTTAACCTAAAATGTATCGTAATAAAAATAAAAACATATTAAGGGCATTTTTGTCATATTAGCTTTAAGACAACAGTCTAAACTAGGGGTGAGCATGAGTAGCAGGTAGAACCAGAACTAGCGGGTAAAACCTACCCTAAACCGACATTGTGCGGGTAGGTTCCGGTTCCTTTTTTTTGGAATTGACACTGTATGGTTCTAGTTCCTACATGTGGAGGAACCGGAATCTGAACCTGAAAAAAAGAACCTGTAGCGGGTACCTGGCTTGGAACATGTAGCAAATACCTAGTTTAGAACATTTTTTGGAACCTAGGCTGAAATGAAATATTTGTGAAAAATGGGTAGTCTATTATAATTTACATATAAAAAAAATTAAAATAGAAAAAGTTTATATTTTTACAATAACCTAATTAAATAATTATACAATTATACTTATTACATACAAACTACACCATATAAAAAACTACAGTAAAATCTCTTTATAGTTATAATGGTGGGATCAAACTAATTTATTACTATAAGGAAGGTTATAACTTAATAGAGGTATAATTACAAAAATTAATATTTTGATTTCTTATTTTATAATTTATGTTTTAATAATGTGTATTATAATTTCAATTAATTGTTGTAGTAGTATTGGTATTAATATTAGTATCACACAACTGTTTTGTTCCTACCACCAGCTAGCACTTCCAAAATCCAGCTGTGTGATGCAGACATCATTAGAAATTTCAAAGGTTATTATAGTCAATGTTTTAATCGCTTATTTTTGAAATGGATAGAAGATCATGTATTGGAATCAGAAAATAAAAGTATCTTTAATAAAATTGTAAATGCAGTTGCTGCATGGTCAATTGATGTGAAACCACAGACAATTGTAAATTGTTTTAAGCACTACAAAATTAGGACCCTTGCTATCGATGAATTGCAAGTTACAAATGAAGTGAATGTGAAAAATAAAAGACTCATTGCAAAATTGAGTGATCAGATTCGACAAATTCACTACACTAATTGAATGCATATTAATGTCTTCTTCGATCATTCCAAATAAGCAACAAGTTGTATATGCTTTAACTGAAGAAGAAATCATTGCTGCAATTAGACAAGAAGAGAAAAGAAATAATCTTGAGGATCATAGTATAGAAATATAAAAAGTTTCATGTCATGAAGCTCTAAATATGCTTTAAAAGCTAGAAATATTTTGGTTTCAACAAGAAGATATTCATACTAACGAATTATTACATACCCGCAAGTTAAAAAGTGTCGTAACAATTATAAAGCAAAAATCATTGTTTCAAACAACTTTAGATAAATATTTTATTTCATTTTAAACCTTTAATGTAACATAAGCATATATTTTTTTGCAATATACAAATAATTATTACTATGTGGAGGTAACTTTCCTTAAGACGAGAAATTAGAAAAATTATAACTTATTATAATGTAAAGTTTATTCTTATTTATAACTATCCCAAATTGGGACTATAATTTTTTATGACTATATAGAGTTTATTCCTACATAGAGTATCACTATAGAGAGGTTTTACTTTATAATATATTAATATTAAAGTTTTGATTAATTAAGCGTATAATTAGAATTAAGGACAAATTAAAAGTGTTTTAATGTTATTAAAAGAATTATTTTTGAATTAAATAGTATATTTGATTGAATAATAATATAATATTTAGTTATTTACTTCAATTATAAGTTCTAATTATATCTGTAGTAAATTAGTAATTAATTAATTGTATATGATATATTGATAAACATTAATACATTACTAGTTAAATGATTATTTAATCAATTATAACATTACATTATAGTTAAATAATTACTTAATTAATTATAAGTTGGTAACATTATATTAGTAATTTAATATATTACTTAATTAAATAATTAAAAATTTAATTAATTATAATATTACATTATAGATTTATAGTATAATTACTTAATTAATTATAATATTACATTATAAACAAATGATTACTTAATTAATTATAATATTCTATTATAAACATTAGTACAATACTTAATTAAATGATTAAAAATTTAATTAATTATAATAATTTATAGTATGATTACTTAATTTATTATAACATTACATTATAGTATGATCACATAATTAATTATAATATTACATAATTAAATAATTACTTAATTAATTATGATATTATTTTATAAACATTAGTAATTTATTATATTAGCACAATACTTAATTAAATTATTAGAAATTTAATTAATTATAAATTTATAGTATGATTACTTAATTAATTATAGCATTACATTATAAACAAATTATTATTTAATTAAATGATTATTTAATTAATTATAATATTCCATTATAAACATTAGTACAATACTTAATTAAATGATTAAAAATTTAATTAATTATAATATTACATTAAAGATTTATAGTATGATTACTTAATTCATTATAACATTAAATTATAATACGATCACATAATTAATTATAACATTACATAATTAAATGATTATTTAATTAATTATGAAATTATATTACAAACATTAGTAATTTATTACATCAGCATAATAGTTAATTAAATGAATAGAAATTTAATTAATTATAACATTACATTATAAAATTATAGTATAATTACTTAATTAATTATAATATTACGTTATAAATAAATGATTACTTAATTAAATAATTAAAATATTACATTATAATTAAATAATTACTTAATTAATTCTAACATTACATTATAGATTTATAGTATGATTACTTAATTATTATAATATTCCATTATAAACATTAATACAATACTTAATTAAATGAGTAGAAATTTAATTAATTATAATATTAAATTATAGATTTATAGTAAGAATTGTTTAATTAATTTAATTAATTGTTTGTGTTTTGGTTTTGATTGATGAATTTTATGTGAATTGATTGAATTCAAGCATTGTCTAGAGATTAAAGGATTTATGAGTCACATTGGATACAAATAAATAAGTAATCAAATTTTTTTAGGGGTGTATTTGTAAACTTTTAAGGTATTTTTTTCATTTTTTAAACTAATAGGGGTAATTGATTTTTTATAGGTTACACGGGAAAGGAACCAGAACCTACATTTTAGGTTCTAGTTCCTTAAATTTAAGAACCCTAGACCTGTACGTGCGATTCTTTTTTTTTAGAACATGTACTGTGTCGTTCTGGTTCCGGTTCCTCGAAAAATACAAGATATCCGGAACCGCTCACCCCTAGTCTAAACTCTCTCTATTTGGATTCTTATGGTTAACCGGACAAGAGGACTAGAAGTGCTCGAGCTACACTGTAACAAGTCACCTAGATATTTTCCCCTATTTTTGACTGCCAATCAGATGCCAACACGCATACAGCAAGGTCGCTATTGTCATTTGTCAATTTACGTAGTTTTAAATGCCGTGACGACTTCCTTTAATTCATAGACCGACCAAACATTATAGGGCCCTTTTGGTTCACTATTTTCCCAATAAAGTTAAACAATAAAATTGGTATATTAATCCAAACAATTCAAAATAGTATTCTATATTATTCAATTCTTTTAAACATTTTAGATTTATTAATTTAACTAAACACCCCTAAAGAAAATTTAGAAATTGACAAAAACACCTCAAGAACCCACATTTGCCTTCATTATTCCCTCCCTCTAATCCCGACACGTGTCACTCACCAGATTTGCAAGATCTCCAGAGATTTTTATAACACGCTCGAACTCACTGCTTTTTATTTCCTCCAGCTTAGAAATTCATGGCCCCATAATTTTTTGCCACGTGGAAATTCCTGAATCCTACATAGAATTTTTCTCGAACGTTCAATGCCTCCATTTTTTCCACGTCACCAACCTTCGACTCCCTTAATATCTTTTCCTCCATTTCCCCCTCAACAAAGCTACAGACACTGAAAAACTTGCACCAAAATTGTCTACCGGCCTACGTGTACCAGGCACGTGAATTTTTTATCAATTTTTTTTCTAGTGAACAGCCGTCCATCAAATTTGGACGGCCGTTCACACATGGTCTCCCGTCCATATTATATGGACGGGGGTCTATATACCAGGGACGACCGTCCCTATTTAAAGGACGCCTGTCCCTGAATAAAATACAATAAAAAAATTTGTTAAACATTAGGAATGACCGTCTATCCATTATGGACATACGTCCCTTTATTGCGTCCGATAAATAAGGGACGCCCATCTTTAATCAAAATATAAAAATAAAAAAAAATAAAAAACTTTGGAAACAACCGTCTATAAATTTTTGACGTCCATTCCTTACGTTTGGAGCGTCCATACTTTTTAAAAAAAAAATTCTAAACCTCTTCTTTTTCTTCTTCATTCCCCATCTCCTCTCTTTTTCTTCTGCCTTCATTCCCCATCTCCTCTCTTCTTCTTGTCCACTTTACGCTTCCAGCAGATAATCCATAACATGGAAGCAATCATCAACATTAACTGCAGATTATATAGGCACACTCTGTCAACTACAAAATTTGCAATCTTTATACAAACGGTTTTGCCATTATTATGTGATTGTCTCATTGTCTGTTTTAATCTATTTAATTTATTTTGAATTTATATGTTTTTGTAGCAGTTTACGTGTAATGAAATCAAATGTGAAGTACTACTCAATCATTGGAGCATGCATTATTCGAAATTTAAGAAGATAAATACCGTCCACTTACTTGTCTAGGATGAACAACGTAGTATTTTCTGGGTCCTTGAACTTCAAAGACAGCTTCTTCAAGAACCCTAGCTTATCTTCACCTTTGTAAACAATTGATACATGCTTCTTACCCAAAACCTCGGACATCAGGACTACCCACTTGCCTAAACTTCGGTGGAGGTCTTATATCCAAAGAATCGGGCACTCCCATCTTCACCTATCTTTGCATAAGTAGTTTTTGCAAACTCAACACCCCATGGTTTAGGCTTCTTTAGAACTAGAGACAAAATCAATGGAACTGCCAAAATGGTAACGCCACCAGCCATAATTGCAGGATTATCAGTTCCAAAACTGATAAAGCTATCAAGAATCCCACTTACATCAACATCGAATGTGGAAGAACTTGTTGACTGCGTGCTTCTTCATATGTTAAAGCTTTAGCTAAACCAAGACTCAAGAACTCGCAAATACTAGCACTAAACCCCCATGAACGCTCCTTGTTAAAGACTCTCGAGAAGTTGAGAGTTTGGATAAAGAAGTTGTGGATAGAGATTGGATCTTTCTGGGTTCTGTTCTTCTTTCACAAAGAATTGATATAGGATGTTGACAGAGTGTGCCTATATAATCTGCAGTTAATGTTGATGATTGCTTCCATGTTATGGATTATCTGCTGGAAGCGTAAAGTGTACAAGAAGAAGCGAGGAGATGGGGAATGAAGATGAAAAAGAAGAGGTTTAGCATTCCTTCGTTTTTTTTAAAGTATGGACAGGTGTACATCCAAACGTAAGAGAATGAACGCCACTCCAAACATAAGTTACGATCGTCTAAAATTTATGGACGGTTGTCTCCAAAAATTTTTATTTTCATATTTTGATTAAGGACGGATGTCCCTTATTTGTGGATGTTCATCCAAAATAAAGGGACGTCCGTCCATAATAAATGGACAACCGTTTCTAATGTTTAATAAAAATTTTTTATTGTATTTTATTCAAGGACAATCATTCTCATTTAAATAGGGACGACTGTCCCTGATATATGGACCTTCGTTTATATAGTATGGACAGGAGTCTATGTGAGTAACGGTCATCCAAATTTCTAGAAAACATTAATAAAAAATTTATGTGCCTAATACATATAAGTCGGTACATAATTTCGTGCAAGTATTTTGGTGTTCCGTAGCTTTGTTGTTTCCCCCTTAAACAAAAAGGTCGCCTATTTTTTTCTCGTCTTAGTCTCTCTGTTTCTGACGCGGTCATTCAAAAAAAAAAGAAAAAAAAGTTGTGAAAATAGTAATAATTCATTTATTTTAATTTAAAAATTAAAATCATGCTTTGACATTATTGTTTGTTCTCTGCAATGTTTATAACTCAAGTACACTTCGGCTCAATCGAGCTCATTAACGGTGGTTAACGAAGCTTTTGAGGTAATATCTATAGTTATAATTTTTAAAATTTCGAAATTTTAGAGTCTGATTTTTTAGTGTTTTGAATTTCAGTTCATTACCATCAGTGGTGAGTTTATTTGATTTCCTTTCTTTAAGTTTTGGTTATGTTTTGTTGAAGAGATATTAATGATTATGTGTTGTGTTGAAAGTTTTGAGACTAGTGCTTGATTGATGCTTTTTTTGGGTTTTCATTATGTTGTGGATCTAAATTGATGTGATAGTCGATTCTCTTTATCTTTTGACTTTTGAGAGCAGGGTATTGATCCATGCTTATGCAATTTCAGTTATACTAGTAACTTTGAGATTTTGAAGTAAAAACCTCTGTTTTGGTTGATTTTAGGAATTAGAATTGTAGTTTTTTGTGCTCTCTTTTAGATTGTTTTTGCGGTTCTGAGTTTTTTTTTTTTTCCTTTTTTTGAAAGTAATTGCTAGTGGTTCTCTGGTTTGGTTGAGGTTGATTTTATTTTTTCTCACAGGCCACTCTGTTCTAACAGGGGAGAAGCAGGTTATTTGTTTCGGAGGAACTGATTAAGCACAAGTTGACTTATTGGTGGCATTTGTGTAAATATACTCATAGACCTGATTTTTGTGTCATTGCATACGCCATGATTCCAGGCTTGTAATTGAGCTGTGTGCATTTACTTAGGTTGGATTTTTGAAGAGGAAGATATGTGCTATTTGTTTCGCGGTTTGAAGAAGGTTTTTCACTGTTATGATCTTGGACCTTCGTTATTATCAGTCTTTTTGAATCTGATTGACAGGGAGTGTCCAGATGAAAGTTGATGGCACCAGGGACAAAGAGTTGCAGGAACTAAATCATCATTTGCAAGATGGGAGCAAGAGAGATATGGTTGTGGGTGAACAAGGATCGCATGATGACGGTCAGTTGAAAGACAATAAGAATGCTGAGAATGTGACAGATGGCTGTGGAGGGACTGTTCAGGCATCAGCTGTGCTGCAAGTGTCACAGCAACAGCCTCAAGCGCCAATGGTTTGTTGGGAGCGGTTTCTCCATTTGAGATCCCTCAAGGTTCTGCTTGTGGAGAATGACGATTCTACACGCTATGTTGTAGCTGCGCTGCTGCGCAATTGCAGTTATGAAGGTTGGTAATTTAGTACATGTTATGTTGAGTCTTGTTTGATATTTGAAGGCCTGGTGTTTGAGACTAAGTTATACTTTGATTTTATGTTAACAAATACCTCACACTTGCAAATTAAACCAAACCCTTCTCACTTTGGTGTGAGTGAGATTCGATCTCAAGACCTGTTGTATAATCCCAAGAGACCTAACTAACTAACTAAACTAGCTAGTACCCACAAACATATATCTAAAGCTCTTGCTATCATATAAATGTTCTCTTGTGATCTTGTACATGCAAATGTTTATCATTTTTATCACATGCTATTTTTTTAATTTTATGTTTTGGCTAATTTTATTTGAGTAGGATCAATTGTTAAATCTTGAGCTTGTTACATTTTTGAGGAACTGTCCACTTTTTGAGTTAGCAATGTTGTTCTTTTCAATAAGAGGAATAGAGAGAAAGGAGAGGAAATGAGATAGAAAGTATAAAAGAAGATAGAAGAAAGAGAGAAGTGAAGAATAGAAATGTAAGAGTTTAGAATTTCTGTATTGAAGAAACTATACAGTGTAACCTTTAGGAATTATATCTAGGGCTATTAATAGAATTGTTTAGGCTTAGATGAGGATGACATCGAAGTCTGTACATTCGTGAGCTCAAATTGTCAAACTATGGTAGGCCTAGCTGCAAAATACATTACTCCAAGTCTTATTATTGTTTATTTGGCCATAATTATACTCATTGCATCACAACAGCCTCTTACTTAGCTTCTCTGTGATACTTCTATATGCCAGTGGAAAAAAGTTTCTCAAAACTATGTATCTGCTAATCATTTGACACGATATTTATTGTTTCTCCTGTTCACACTTCCTATCTGTTTTATTTGTTAACTACAACATTCATTTTAATATTTCCAGTTACTGAAGCAACGAACGGATTACAAGCATGGAAGATATTGGAGGATTTGACCAATCATATTAACATTGTCTTAACTGAAGTAGCAATGCCTTGCTTATCAGGAATTGGTCTTTTGTGTAAGATTATGAACCACAAAACACGCAAAAATGTTCCTGTAATTAGTAAGTTCCGTCCTTTTTTCTATGTTAATTTACCACTGAATTCAGTTGACATTTTATCAATTATTTTATTAGTAATTTATGATTATTTTTCCTTAATATTGTCCGATTAGATACTTTTTTACTACTTCTGGTGAGATCTGTGTGCAGTGATGTCATCTCTTGACTCCATAAGTTTGGTCTTTAAGTGTTTTTCGAAAGGTGCTGTCGACTTTTTAGTGAAGCCTATACGAAAGAATGAGCTTAAGAACCTTTGGCAGCATGTTTGGAGAAGGTGCCATAGTGTAAGTAAAACTTTCTGCTTCAGACATAGACATTCTAGTTTCTGCTGTAACGAGATATAGGGTCCTCATCCACTTGACAGCTTCACAAATTTTGAGAGAACATTATATTTCCAAGATTATACTTATTGTTTTATCTTCATGGTTAGTGGTTAAATGTACTTCTAATTTCAGATTACATTTCAAATATTATACCTTTCTTTCTTCTATCACTAATTTTAGCCTCTTTCAGTCTAGTGGTAGTGGAAGCGAAAGTGGCACACAAACTCAAAAATCTGTAAAATCAAAAAGTGTTGAAAAATCAGACAACAACACAGGTAGCAATGATGAGGAAGATAATGGGAGCATCGGTTTAAATGTTGGGGATGGAAGTGATGATGGGAGTGGTACTCAGGTACTATGGGTCCATGAAATAATTAGAAGTTCATGTGTGGTTTATACCTGTCATCTAATCTCTTTTTCCATATAGTGCAGAAGACCAACTGGTTTTGTTAAAGCTGTCATTGGTTTAATTTTAACATCTCTAGTCTCAGATGTATCTAAACATGCACTGATTGATTTCACAATCATCAATAATTTCATTTTCAATTTTTTTCATATAAAGATAAAATATTATAAGTTTTTTCATTTTAATTTGCTTCAGGCTCTTCTTTATGCAGCCTCTAGTTTTTCATATATGAAGAGGGTTAGTAGCCAAAAGTTTACTTGGCTTGTCCACTGTGTTGTTAAATTAGACTTCTTTTTATGAGACTGCAATATTGATGAGTTTATGTTTGAGCTTTTGTGAGGGTCTGCAAAACCCGAATCCATCTCAAAGTTATTAGAACAAATAGTTGATACAAATTGGTCTCTTGGAGGCACTGGAAAAGTATTATTTCATTTTGCAGAGCTCTTGGACTAAACAAGTAAAATTCAATGGTCCCGGACCCATTTCACCATGTGGTCAAGTCGCTGAGTGCCCTGATAGTACTTGTGCCCAAGTTATCCACTTAAATGCTGAAGTATCTGATAATAGAAGGATCCCTGTGACTGAAGCAGAGGAGTGCCATGAACATGAGGAAAAACTTGGTATGCATGAAAATATTTGGATCTTTAATACTTTCAGTATCTATGCTTTTCAGCTTCTTTTCGTGGTGAAAAATTATTCGTTCTCTCTTCTTTTTTTTTAATAAAAAATTTTCAGACCAATATTTCAATGGGCAGAGACCTAAATTTAGGTGTGCATAGAGGTCTAGATTTACAACTTGAGTACTCAAGTGAGGTTCCAATCAAATGTGTTGGCACAAAACAAAATAATCACCTTGAGGTGGACTCTAGTAAATTTTTTGAGCCAATTGATAGAGGACAGCTGGACCTAAAGAGTGAGAGTCCCTCCAGCAAAATGAAATATGAAGCTGCTAATCTAACGGGCGTCATCACCAAGATTACTGATCCCTGAGAAGAATAATGCAGAGTATGAAGCCCAAAATAGAATTTCCGAGATCCTAGATAACAACAGTAAAGTGATAAAGGATTCCGTAGAACTACCATCCCTTGAGCTCAGTTTAAAGAGACTTAGACGAGTCAAAGATATTGGGATGACAGTTCAGGTTGACCGTAATGTCTTGAGACGTTCTGACTCTTCAGCCTTTTCCAGGTATAAGTGATAAGGACCTGTAATTTTTATTTGAGCTCTGGAACAAATGTCATATCCACAATAGTTAAACCCTGAGTAGTTTTGCTCATAATGTGAAGATTGTCTCTATGCAGGTATAATACGACCTCAAATACAAATAAGGGTCCTGGCGGGAATGTTGAAAGTGCTTCTCAGGTTGACAATAGCTTAGAAGTAGCCAAAAAGGGAGCAATTTGTGATATTCAATCTCATTCAAGCGGGGATATTCTCCAATCAGTCCTTAAATGCAGGTAGCAACAACATGGATTTGGGTTCCACCACTAATAATGCTTTTATTAAGCCAGTGCTTCTGAAGAATAAATCAGAAGTTTCATCCACAATCAACCGTTTGAATCAATCATATCCTTTCCAGCCTATGAAAAATAACCATTTATGTGGCCCTCACCATGTTGCATCAGATAAGGGGGAGAGTGTGATGGCTGCCTCAAGTTTGGCTCAACCGTGGGACGCAGACCAAGAACTCCAAATTCAGCACCTCACTCACCATTATGATAACTGTCACCATCTTGTCTACAACCTGCAACAGCAACAGCTGCCACATGACCATGATCTTTTATTATTAAAGAAAATGGCTGCAACTGTTCCACATTGTGGGTCATCCAATGCATTGGGTGGACTAGTTGAAGGTAATGCTGGAAATCACAGTGTCAATGGAAGTGCCTCAGGCAGTAACCACGGGAGCAATGGGCAAAATGGGAGCAGTACTGCTATGAATGTGGGAGGGATGAACATAGAAAGTGATAACGGGGTTGCTGATAAAAGTGGAAGTGGCAGTGGCTGTGGGAGTGGCAGTGGCAGTGGAAGCAGAGTTGATCAAAATAAGTTCAGCCAGAGGGAAGCTGCCTTGACCAAGTTTCGCCAGAAGAGAAAGGAGAGATGTTATCGGAAAAGGGTAACTGATATTTAGTTGCTTTTATTCCTTCATTTGGGTTTTGTTTTCTCATCTCTTTGATAACATTCTGTATTTTCATTTGTATCCATGCTTTTTGTCCTTTTTCTCTTCTCTTTCTGCATCTTATTTTTAATTAAGCTATTGGCATTTTTCTTTCTCCTGTGTTGATTGGCAATGAGCATTCAAAACATGGATTTTTGAAGTTGCCACTTTCATGAGATGATCGAAGAATTTCATATGCTGTGAAGTATATTGGTAGTCTATTGGTTTTCTGGTGGTTACATGCCTTTTCAAGGGGTAGTTTATCCTAGGCTTTATTAACCTTGCTATTTGCTGTGCATGGTGAGTTGCTTGCATTTGCCTCTTTGCCCATTGATTGTGGGATTGAATGTTGCTATGACTAATTTATTATTCAAAACTCTAGCAAGTGATACAGGTGATGCAGATCTTACTTCATCAAACCTTTTCAGAAAGTACACTATTGAGCAATTAAAAGCTACCTATTTCCTGTCTGTCAGTAATATCATGAATTCTTATTCCCTTGAGAACTTGAGTTTATAATTTTTGTATCATTATTATTTGCAGGTTCGGTACCAAAGTAGGAAGAGGCTAGCAGAACAACGACTGTGACAATTTGTGCAGCAGACTGCAAACAAGAACACAAGCAGGGAAGCAGAAAGCTAGCTCAACCCTCCTCCTGACCTTGTGCACAGATTTTATCTGCGTTTTATCAGTAAAATGTGCATCAAGTAAGCGTTTCCCAAGCATTCAGAGAAAGAATTTGTTCTTAAAGTTGTTTGAAAATGCTATCTAGACATTTTGAACTGTATTTTATTGTTGTGGACTTCAATTGTTACTTGTAGAGTAAGGCGACCCCTCTTAAAAGGGGCAACCGTCTTCAGTTAAAACCCTTTTACTTTGTGTGTTGGTCTTCTTAAACCTGGTAAAGCAATAGAATATTTATAAGACCCCTCTTTTTTTTCCTATGGACTTGTTAGTTTTAAGCTCTTCCCGGAGGAATATAGTTCGTTCTCATGTTATCACTTGATGTAGGAGAAAATGAATTGAGTTTGGTTAATTATCTTTTAATTTCGTCCGGTTAGTTTATTTTAGAATTAGGATTGATTTCAATTGAAATCTTTTTCACCTTTTATCTTAGAGTTTTATATTCTAAATATAGTTGTAGTACTGAAATTCTACCTCAATATCCAACAGGGATGATTTTTTATAGGGGTATTCAAAAGAACCAGTTGGAACCGGAACCGGCGGGTACCCTGGGTTTGGTTCTGGTTCCTACCTGCAACTGCAATGGGTAGGTTCCTGGGTTCCAAATTTTTGAAACCGTTACTGTGCGGTTCCCGTTCCCGTTCCTATAGTTAGGAACCAGAACCAGAACCAGGAACCAGGAACTAGGAACCGAGACTAATATAAAATAAAATTAAAGATTAGGGGAGTTAATATAAACTTTTGTAGAAAAAGTAATGTGAATACATTTATATTTATATTTCATAACATTTAAAGTAAGTTGGTTTGACTTTTGAGAATCTACCTTTACAAAGTAATGGAGTTTGTAATTTTGAATTTATAATTTGTAATTTTATTTTTGTTAACAAGTGCCAGGGGGGGTATTTGTAAGTTTTTAAAGGTTCTTTTGCCATTTTAAAAACTTTTGGGGGGTCATATAATTTTACAGGGTATCTTAACCGAAGGCAGGAACCGTTGTTATAGGTTCTCAGTCTGAAGGCAACCGAACTTGCTGGTTCGGTTCAGGCCAAATTTCAAGGAACCATCGGTTCCGATTCCTTCAAAAAGTGTAGGGTACCCGAAACCGAACACCCCTAATATTTTATCATTGTTTTTAAACCTGACTCGTTAAGAGACCCGGTAAGGCCATCGGGTATCGGGTTAACCAGTTTGATTGGTTAAACCGATGGTTTTCGATGATCCAAAAAGTTTAAAATTTTGCAAACACACCTTTGAAAATCACGAATCAAACTCTACAAGTTTGAAATAAAGCAAATATACCCCGTTATCTATTTGGGTTTTGACTTTTCTGACCAAATTTCGTGATTTTGTCAGCCAAAATTCAATCCGACACCACCACTTTAACCACGTCCTCTATTCTACAAAACTCCTCTAACCGCGAAGTTTGGTAGCCCCTCGTTTGTCGACTATGACTTGTGTATAACGTCTTGATTTGATTGATTTTTTTGGCCAAATTCTGACATCCAAAATTCAATCAAACATTACCACCTAAACCATCGACCTCCACTTTGAAAAACTCTTCTAACCCTAACACTTGGTAGCCCCTTTCATCGGTCTTGACTCCCATATTGGATTGAATTTTTTGGTCAAATTGTGGTTTATTCTGACGTCCAAAATTCAATTTGATATTACCCTTTGAACCACTAGCCTTCACTCTATAAAAGTCCTCTAACCTCGACACTTAGTAATCCCTTGTTCACCAGCGATCAAATTAGGGATTTGGTAATAGTAAAAAATGGTAACTTAGACCAGAGAGGTTGTCAGGTCCCGCTTGAAGGTTGGTTCGGTCCAAGTTTGAAAACAATGTATTTTACCTTCTTTAGCAAACATTTTGTCATTACATGGTAAAGGAGTACATCTTGTTATGTAGGAGTTGAACAAATTAATCTTTGAAGATACTTAGGCAGGTGTGGGACAGAAACTCGTAAGATTGAGAATCGAAGGCCCAGCATTGGTGATATTAGTGTTGTTTCAATGGTCAGCTTAGCATAGTCCAAGGTTATTTTTTTTGTTGGAATTCAGTAGAAAAGGAATTTCGTAAAATTTTAAATAATTCATTGATATATTTTGATGAATAATACTTGAATGAGATAAATCCTGATTGTATTTGTTATTAAATTTCTTACTAAAATATAAGAATAATATCACATGATAATTTTAGATACTTGTTATATTATCCACTTCAATTTATTTTTAATTTAAATGGTGAGATAGTATTATTCAAACCAGGAAGATTTGAGTCAAAGTGAGTCAAGATTTGTTGTGAAACCTGTCTAAAGATTTAGTGAAAATAGAAAGAGGACTGATGCTCCTGACAAACGGGAAGGGCATAAAAAGCAGCAAATTAGCTTAATGGAATCTAGGAACATGTTAGGTGTATAAGACAAGACAGATCACTACAAAAACAAGAAGCCACGTACCAAGACCAAAGGACCAGAGACCGAATTAACAATAGAGAAAACGATTTTTTTCCACCCAAATAATGCCTTTTAATGGTATTTTTTTTAGTGGGAGTTTTTAAAATATTATTTTATTATTTTATTTATATTCGATATTTTTGTAACTCTATACCACTATTATTTATTTCTTTCGATCATCACTTATCAAAACCCCTCCAAACTCTACTCTTTTTGACCTCGCCCATCTTCTGCAATTAAATAATTAGGGTTTACGTAGTCAGCTCTCCCAAATCAAATTCCGATCAATCTCAATCACCAAAATCAAATCTTCCACATCAAAAGACTCATCGACATTCTCTCTTCAAAAGCCTTAACAACCTAGATCAAGTTTGCTCTCTATTCGTCGTCGGAATATAAATTTAGATAATAAAATTGTATTTTAAAAGTCTGTGTGTAGAAAAGTGTCATTAAACCATTATTTGGGTGGAAAAAAGTCGCCAACTCTTAACAATAATATAAGAGTTTAAAAAAAATTATTGCACCCTGAAGTTTGATGTAATAACAAAAAGAAGTTTATCGTCAACGGAATGTTAGTGAATTATTAGAATATATACTATTGTGAGCTTACAAATATCTATCGAATTTTCTTCAACAAAAACTCCCCTTCTTCAATGGAATGTTAGTGAATTGTTAGAATATACACTATTATGAGTTATGAGTTTACAAATATATATCGAATTTTCTTTTTGTCATTTTTTTAAATCCTAAAACTTGAAAAGCAAAGAGATTTATGTCATGGGTTTATTTTATTTTCCTCCCTACAAGATTGTTTAGTATTAAACTTAACTTCAAGGATATTTTGGTTATTTATAAAACATCAGACGATTAATTTATAAACTGAAAATATGATATAAAATGTGAAAATACTTGGCATGCAAATGTGTTAGGTGAAGTGAGCTTTTGGTTGTTGGCACATTCATGATTCAACATCAAACAGTGGCAGCTACCAAAAGTTATTACTTATTGATTTATGGTCCCAAAATATTTATTACTTGGTCCAATCCATTTATTACGATTCAAATATTGTTGTACTCCGCTTTCCATATTCGGGACTCAAGTGTAATTATTTTTTATAGTAATATAGACGGTTTAATGCAACAGATTTGATGGAGCATTTTAATCATTTAAAAAAAAAAAACTATAGAATACCAATAATATATTTGTATTTTCATTAATTTAATTATTAAAAAACTATTTTCAAAATGCACTTTAAATATAAATTATTTATTTTCAATTATAGTTTAGGATGATTAATATTTACAGTAGTAATTATTAAGAAGCTATTTTCATTAATTGTAATATAATGATTGAATTTATTTCAAAATGCACTTTAAACAATAGTTAGGGCTTGTTGTAGCTTCTTTTATAATCATTTATTTCTCAAGCAATAATCTAAAATGTGTTTGGTGAACACATTTTAAAAGTAATTATGGGACAATCTACTTCTTCTATAATTTATTTTATTGAAGGATTTCAATAGTAGTGTGATTACACCTACGACACCATTATAATTGTCGGTTGACGATCTAGGCAATAATGCAAATGGTTTGTTTAAATAACGTGACGATGTGTCGCAACTGTCTGCTACGGTGTAGCGCAGGTTGATATGGTAAAACTGTCGGCATATTGAATAGATTTGATAAACTTGGTGGTGTCATGTCGCTCGCTGGCAGTTGGTCGACAATTGCATCGACTAGTTTTTGGATATTTTATTTTTTAAATTTGTTTAAGATATAAAATATAATATATTTAAATAAAAACACAAATTATGATCTTTTTGTATTGTTCATATCTCATATCCTAAAATCGAAAGTTGTTTTAAAATTAAATATAACAAACACCTAATAGAGTATATTTAAAATTAACCCATAAATGGTTATAGGAAAAACAACGACAATCTCAAACTAAGTCTTAAACTTATTAATTGTGCAAGTTCTATTATGGCAAAACCCTCGGCATATTGAATAGATCATCAATCGATGATTTGATAAACTTGGTGGTGTCATGTCACTCGTTGAGAGTTGGTCGACAATTACATTAACTAGTTTTTTGATATTTTATTTTTCAAATTTGTTTAAGATATAAAATATTATATATTTAAATAAAAATAGAAATTATGATCTTTTTGTATTGTTCATAATTGATATCCGAAAATCAAAAGTAGTTTTAAAATTAAATAAAACAAACACCTAATAGAGTATTTTCAAAATTAAGCCATAAATGATTATAGGAAAAACAACGGCAATCTCAAACTAAGTCTTAAACTTATTAATTGTGTAAGTTCTATTATGGTCCAAAACCGTCGGCATATTGAATAGATCATCGATCGATGATTTGATAAACATGGTGGTGTCATGTCACTCGCGAGAGTTGGTCGACAATTGCATTAACTAATTTTTGAATATTTTATTTTTTTAAATTTGTTTAAGATATAAAATATAATATATTTAAATAAAAACACAAATTATGATCTTTTTGTATTGTTCATATCTCATATCCTAAAATCAAAAGTTATTTTAAAATTAAATTAAAAAAAACACCTAATAGAGTATTTTTAAATTAACCGATAAATGATTACAGGAAAAACAACGAAAATCTTAAACTAAGCCTTAAACTTATCAATTGTGCAAGTTCTATTATGGCCAAAACTTGTAAAATTACTGCATAAATATATTAAAAAAAATCGAAAGTAAAGTTTAATATAAATATCATAAATTGAACTCATAATTATAATATGAATACAACGTTGTACGGACAAGATTTGATTAGATTAAATGGGCAATTGTTTTTAGTGATGATTGAAAGTGTTGGATTCAAAGATGATATTATTGTCTATGAGATGTTAAAAGTCCATAATAGGCATCATATTTAACTCAAAATAAGTTTGGTAAAGAAATTCAAAATTATTTTTCCCATCAATAAATGCATTAATGTAATATTATTTTAAGTTGGTCTTTTGTTGTATTTAAAATAATATAAAAATCATTACTTTGTAGTGTTACATCACTTGCATTATTTTATATTTTTCTTTCATAAGTATACAGATTCATGGGTCCGGTGGTACTGCTAACTCCATACACTAATGACAAATATCTTGTTTTCATATAATAATGTTTTAATAACTTTAAAAATATAAAATATTTAACTTCTTTCATTCAATTTGCATGTAAAAATTTATATGTATGTACGTAACTATTTTGGAGTGATCAAGTGATTCGATAGAGACTTTTAAGTATATTACTTAAGAGGTCTTGAGTTCAAATCTTTCTTTAGATGTTAATAGAGGTAGTCATTGAAATTCTTTCTCGATCGATAGTTTTTTGGTCCCCAATAACTAGTTGAGATGTACATAAATTTGTCTGATACCCTAATAGCCGATCATTAAAAAAAATTATATATATATATATTACTTTATAAGATTTATTCCAATAACTTAAAAAAAATGAGACATGCCCACTTTCTAGATTGATGTGAAAAGTCCACTATATGCATTGAATTTGAGAAAAATTGAATTGCAATTAATAGCAGGTAAAATAAAATATAATAAAATGGCACGTGAGGGAACAGAACACAACTACCAGTCACAGCCCTTAGAATTTCAGTTCAGAAGTCTCACAAGTCACAAGTTACAAGTACAACCCACCTTCTCACGTGTCCCCCCAACTAACTTTCTATTCTTCAATCCTCAACTAATTTCCTTTTTTTTATTTATTTAAATATTAAACTATTTATTATTCAAAAATCAAACAACCCCCATTCTTCAATTGTTTCAGATGCCGTTTCAAACATTCATAAACCCCAATTAAATTTACTTAAATTAAAATCCAACCATTGAATTACATCTCAATTAGCAGTTTACTTTTATCAACTTGGTTTTGTCAATTGTAGGGAAATGTAGTATTAAAGAGGTTGAAATAGGGCGTTGTCCTTTTGTTGAAATTTTGTTCAATTCCAATTGGGTTCTTTGAAATATTGGTTCATTACTTGTAATTCTATTGGAACTATGGTTGTGTTACTGTTCTTTCTTCTTTGAAATGGAGTTAGAATGTTTATTAGATTCCCTTTTAAGATTACATTTTGAGATATTTTTTTTAACATTCCTGAATAACATTTTTTTTCTATTTTTTTGATAACTGAGGTGTTCGAATGGACTGACACCTTTTAACTAATCATCAGAGTCATGTACTCTCGTAAGCTCAAAGGATTAGGTAAGCTATAATATTATGATAGGTGACCCTAAGATTTAAACGAAGAACTCAAAAAATGGAAGCAAACTTACTTGATCGTCAAACCAATCCCTTTGGGGGTTAATATACATAATATTATTACTTTAATTATTCTCATTTTGATGCTAAATAAGTATGATTTTATTGTCATTGTCAAGCTTTTTAAAAATCTCCCATTTGATAATGATACAACAACAACATTGATATTTTGTCACAAAAAGCTAGGGGTCCCAACTCCAAATCCCCCAACATGGAACTTACTAACTATATAGGAAATGAATATTTATAGAGAGAGAGAGAGAGTAAAATGGAGTTTTAAAAATTAACTATTAGAACCCCAACATAATATCAACATATAACAACTTGAAGTTTGTTGGGGGTTATATTATTTCCCTCTTCATTTTACAAACTATTTATTTTATTTTATTTTATATGTATATATATTTTAAAGTATATAGTCGTTTAGTTTAAAATTGAAGTGATATATTACACGCGCCAAGGATTCGTGGGACATGGTTTCCATTTTTTATAGAGCAAGAGAAGAAAAGAGATGGAAAAATAAAAGAAAGATATGAGAGAGTCAACAGAGAAACAGAGGCGGTTAGTTGGGCGTACTCTGATAGCTCTTTGCCTTTAATTCATGGCACCGAACGCCACCCAATCACCTCTTCTCTAAGACAAAACTCTTATTACTAAATCCAAATTTCTTTTCTTTTTAATTCCCTTATGCCAAAATTTTTAATTCTTTTAATACCATTTCTCTTTTTTTTTTTCTTCTTCTTCTCTTCTCTTCTGTCAAACTATCAACAGTTTTCACTTTCTTATTCCGAACGCTTTCTAATCTTTCTGCTCTCTGTGTGAGTTTTTTATTGGTTTTTTTTCTGGTTTTATAAAAAGGGTTACTGTTTAGTTACCTTAGAAACCAATTACCATTGAAAAGTTTGCATCTTTTTTTTGGTTTGTAGTTAGAACAAGACAACTCCATCTAGACACGGAACAAGTGAATGCAAATAACTAAGGTTTCTCTGTAAACGAGGTCAAGTTCTTTTATTTGTGTCACGTTTTAATAATAATTATTTTATGTTATATGTTTTTTGGTTTATTGAATTTTTGGTGCTCTAGTGCAGGTTAAAGTGATTAAAGAAAATGAGAAAAGTATGAGATTTCATAGAAGCAAAGTAGCTTCTTAGTTTGTTAGTCATAAACATTCTGGTTAGTTTTCACTTCCTTTCTTCTTTCTTCATTTTTCTGTTTCTTCAAGCTAAATGCTGCTCGGGATTTTTTTACTAGATTCTTCTATGTACTTTAGATGCCTACTGTTTTTACTGTTTCTAGGGCTTGATTATGCTTTTTCTTTCGGTTTCGTTTTAAATATTGCAACTTTTAAGTTCTATGCCTTCTTCACAATCTAGGTGCTCTCTCTTTATTTATTTATTTCTTTTTAGATAAGACATATAAATAGCAGAAGATTTGGTGGGTGATTCTGTGATATATATTGTTTTTAATATTTTTTTAAGATAAGTTAATTTTCTTATAACTTTTTTTTTTTTCTCTCTGTAGTTTATTTGTGGTCAATTCAAGTTTTAGATCGAAAATGATCCATTTGAGATGATTCGTGGTAGTTCTTGTATCCTGTTAAGCTTGGGGAGACGTTGCAAATTGATTTATGGCCATAAGGTTTATTAGATGTGAATTTTCAGTGGAAAATTGTGCTAGTTTCTCCAATTCTTGTAGTCTTCTAGTGCTGACCAACCTTTATGTATATTGGGAATTGGAAGCAACTAAAAGGATTATTGCAAGTTTAGGACATAAGCTTTTTGAAAAAAACTTTGAGGTTATGGTGAACCCGTGATTGCATTGGCAAGTTTGCTTATAACATTAGGAAGCAGAAAATCATCATTATGTCTATTGTCGATGAAAAATTTGGGTACTGGCCAGTTGATTTATAGCAGAGCAGTAACTGGGGAAGTTAGTTGAACAATAATCATCAAAGAAGGGCATGTGTGGTTGAGGATCCAGTAGTTATTATGCAGAATGCCGAGATAAGATTTCAGGAAATCTGTTGGTTATGCATTCATTGATGTGCCTTTTATCAATCGGGTTGTTCTGCAATTGTTGTTGTTTCTATGCAGTGCATTAAATTTTTTTTCCCCCCTCATAAAATTGCTTAGTTAGTAAGTGGAAAAGTAAATCCAGGAATTGAAAACTTTAACATTGGGAAAATTATTTTACTGTCGTCTAAAAAGAAAGTATATGACTTCTAATGCTGTAAGTTGTTTGAATGGCTGTCTGTCTGTTTGCTTCCCTTCTTCTCTGCAATATTACAAAAACCTGACAGCAGAGGGGTTTCCCTTGGGCAGTTGGCCTATAGTTCCAAATTCAGGCAATAGAGTATTTTTAGTGATATATGAGGGCATGTGTTGTTTGGTGGTGTACTATTATTCCTTGAGGTAATGCATAAATGATGGAAATGAGGAATTAATAACCAAGATTCATTTAAAATTAAATCCTGAGAGAAAAGAATGCTATTTAGAAAGGCTAGTGAAAGGATAAGGTAAATTTATTCATAAATTAACACTTCAGATTTTTCTTTAATGTTATCTCATAAATTTCACTCTTCAGTTATATAGTTTATGAATAACTCAATTTCAATGCAGGTTCAAAGAAGTACTCTAGCCACAGCTGGAGTTGACAACCAAAGTGAGAAACTATTGTCTACTGATCATACTTCTCAGTAAAGTTATCTCTGAACAAATGCTGTAATTTTTTACTGCTGTCTGGATATGTGAGAATTCAGTGAGTGAGGTGATCAGAACTCCAAGTTGTCCTTTCTACTCTGCCATATGATACACCACTAGACTGTAATTGGTATTTCATATTTGATTGAAAATGGAGATCAAAGAAGCAGATAGAGTTGTTATAGCTAAACCAGTACCTTCAAGGCCTACTTGTTCCACTTTTGGGCCTTTCTCAGAGCTCCTAGCAGGTGCCATAAATGCGGCACCACCTTCTGTATGCCCTGAAACTGCAGTTGTTGCCATTAGACCAAAGACAGTGAGGTTTAAGCCAGTGGTGAATCGTGTTCCACCAAATCAGGTTGAACATTCTAGAACAGCAATTTGTAATTCATCCGACAAAGCTTCAAAATCAGATAGTACACCACCCACTGTGGTTTATAAGCCACTGGCGAAGCTTGTATCAAAGGCAACTGTTTCTCTCTTGGCTAATATGGTCAGTATTGAATTTCTGTGTTCTTGTAAAATGGATGGACATACCTTTCTTTATTAATTTCTTCCTGCATGCTAGATGGTCCAGTAAAGGCCAGTAATTATTTTTTGTGTTGTAATTCTACAATCTTTATAAAACCTCCTTTTTTTTTTTTTTTTTTGAGATGATGAAGTATGAGTATAATCTTTTGTGTTTTGTTTTGACCAGGGAAACTTTAATAATACTAGCCGTCAACAAATGCAGCAATCAGTTGAGGCTCGTGTTCAACATCAAAGTCAAGATAAACAAAATTTTAGATCCCAAGTTAACTCAAACCTTAACCTCATTGTGCCACTGCGTAATGAAGCAGATCAAACAATTGAATCCCCAAAGATAGCATCTCAGAACTTGGAGGAGGATCCAAAAGCCGTACCAGCCATAGCTGGGGATCGACCTTCATATGATGGCTATAACTGGAGGAAATATGGGCAAAAGCAAGTCAAAGGAAGTGAGTACCCACGAAGTTATTACAAGTGCACGCACCCAAACTGTCCTGTGAAAAAGAAGGTTGAGAGGTCATTTGATGGGCAAATTGCTGAAATTGTCTACAAGGGTGAACACAATCATTTAAAGCCTCAGCTCCCTAAGCGGAGCTCATCAGGGACACAAGGACTAGGATTAGTATCTGATGGCACTGGTCAAGATGCTAACAATCCTGTATGGAATACTAATCTGAATGAAAGAAATGAAGGTTCAGAAGGTAGAGTAGAAAATCAAAATGAAGTAGGTTTATTGGCACATTCGACTTATCAAGGCAAAGCTCCTCTACCGTATGAGCCTATTGTGGCTGCAGCGAACAATGCAGTTGGTGGAACCTCTGATAATTCTTGCGGCCTTAGTGGGGAATGTGATGAAGGAAAGAAGGGATTGGATGGAGAGGATGATGAACCCAGAAATAAGAAAAGGTAGGAAACAGAAGTTTAGACTTAAAGGAGCTAACTATAGTTTGAAAAAAATATTTAGCGTATTATTAAGTTGATTTTACTGCTTATTAGAAAAATAACAGAAGTTAGTTTTGTTCTCATTTATATTGTTCTTTTCTCCATGTAGTCTTTTGCTGTATCAGTAAGCTTTGATATATTCCTGCACAAATTGCAAATTGCAATTCTGATCATTCCATTTATCTAAAATGAGTTTTAATGATATATGGCTAATTATGATATGTTTTTGCCAGAAAATGTGAGAATCAGTCTAATGAAGCTGGCATTTCAGAGGAGGGCGTACAAGAGCCCCGCATTGTGGTGCAAAGTTCCACAGATTCTGAGATTTTGAGTGATGGCTTTCGCTGGAGAAAATACGGCCAGAAGGTTGTGAAGGGAAATCCTCATCCCAGGTTGAGACTCCATCACTGTTTTATGAGTTTTATTGTTCATTAATATACTCTTCTTGCCATATATATAGTTTGTGAGTTCTGAGTACATTATCTTGAGAATTAGGTCATTTCTGATATATAAATTTCTGGGCAGTTGTGGAAAGATGCAATTGTTCTTCTGCTAGACTTGCCAATTCCCACCTTCCCACTCTTAAACTGGCATGTCCGTCCATGAGTTTTCCAAAAATCGCATTGACCTTTCTTTAAGTTTCCAAATATGGGTGATCTTCCATGATATAGGAACTAACTCATTTTCAGTGACTGTTACAGTCACAGACCCTAGAATTGGTCTAGTATATTTCTTTGGTGGTGAATACTTTCCTTTCCCCAGATATACTCACAGCTAGTTTTGATATTGCAGGAGTTACTACAGATGTACAAATCTTAAGTGCAATGTGCGGAAGCATGTGGAACGAGCATCAGATGATCCAAGAGCTTTCATTACTACATATGAGGGAAAGCATAATCATGATATGCCTCTAAGAAACACAAATCCAGTGGCCACTGAATCAGATTCACGGGCTGCTACTGGTAAAGATAAGCCATGATTGCAACCGTGGAAGGAAACCATATCAAGAAGGCATTTGATCTGACAAATCATGTTGGAAAGAGTTCAATGGTATCCGAACCAGATGCGTGTAACAGTTCTGAAGTCTGTCATGGCTGATTTGTTGCATCATCCATATAGTCCTCCTGTGAGTTCCCGATTAGACTTCTGATGAAGAAAGTTATATGGGGGTAATTCAAGATATTGGGCAGCTGACATATATAGTTGTCCTTTAACCTTTTTTTCCTGTCATTTGCAGGCCTCTGGCTTAGAGTACAGTTTTTTATTTATTTTCCACTTCATATAATAATTAAACCTGTCTTGCCTAATCCGAACATATATATCAATACGCTGTATTAATCTCTTCCTATTTCCTGGAAGTATCATAGCTTTTGCAGGCAGCTAATAAGCTCTACTTACAGATTACTTGGCCAAGAATTAAAGTCAACCAGCGTATATATCGAATCATGGACTTGGTAGGGCTCTACATAAAAGCTTTTGTTATATCGTTCTCACCTCGTGGTTTGAAAATTATGCTTCTCATTGGAAGAGATAACTTCCAAAATTTTATATGTTCCCAACTAGTTGCTTTCAAAGTTGTATGTACGTTGAGCTTGTGGTAAAGAATGGGGGAGTGTTACTTTGCATGTGATTCACATGCAGGGATGCAAAACATCGAAGAATAGCCACCATCATGTTGAGGAATTCATTCACATTGGTAACATCTGCAGGCCGGATAAAGATGCCGAGAAGCTTTCAACTTCTGAGCCTACGCCAAACTCCAATAATACCCTTTTGTTTTGTCTACCATAATCAATCATCCTGGCACAAGTTAAAACAATCTAATTTCATGTGCAGTAGGGGTTTCTTATTTGATGTTTTACCCTGCAAAAAAAAGCTAGATTTCATGCTGCACGGTATCTTCAGATTTCACTTCAAATATTGAGTCCTGGATAATTATGCCACCAAACCCTCCATTAATATGTGACATATTATGATGTAATGTGGCTAATGCTACACTGCCTGTACTTAGACAACCAAAAAAATATTGTTTACAGAGAAGTCCTGTTGAAAGACTTGATGCCTGAAATAATTAAAAAAATGACCGATTATATTATAGTAATGACAACTTTTATGCCGCTTTCATGTAAGCCGACAAGAATATTGAAGTATGTTTTGGTCTGAAAACTTTGAATGCTGGAAATAAAAAAAGGGAAAATTATAATGAACGGCTGTTCAAGGTCCCCATTTGGAAGATATCATGACAAAGAAATTAACCTAAGAATTTACTTTCAAATGTATTGGTTATAAGCCAAATGTTTATCCCAATTGTGGACCCTTGAACTCGACCTTATTCTGGATTGTGTCTGGGAAATATCTTGACCAAGTCTTTCAGATAACTTCATTGACTCAATAATTTATACTTAATAATTACCTGATTCTCAGGTAATATCAATACAAAAAATTTGAAACCCTTGTTGCTTCCTTCATTATTTTATGACTATCAACTTAAAAGAGTTATACAACATATTACAAAAATTGCCCCTAACTGGAGTGAAGAGAGAAATATGTAATCACCCTTTGATTTCAGTCTACTATGTCTTGGTCTTGTCACTTTAACTAGTAGCAAACTCTCCCTAATTATTACCGACATTAAAGAGAAAAAAAAAATGAAATAAACCAATTTGAAACATAGAATCTAGAGCATAGGGGAAAATGGTGGTACTAAACCCTAAAGGGTTGGCCAGACCAGTAAAAAAGGTTTGCTTTTTTTTTTTTTTAATTTTTAGGTTTAAACCTTAGAACCACCTTGATTAAAAAAAAAAAATTAGTGGCACTGTTGCCAGCTTCAGCAACATTATATGAAATAGTTGGAGGGGTTGCAAGAAGAAGAAAAGGACAAACGGAAGAAAATGGTGGGGCAGGTATGGTTTGTCAAGGGGAAAATATAAATTAAGTGAGAAGGGGGGAAAAGAACAGTTGAAGCAGTCAACTTTTGGGAGATGGGGTCCTTCTTTTATTTTTTTTTCCACTGGATGAAGAGGACCTTTTGAGAAAAGTCCAACCGGATTTGATGGTTTGCCTAATTAATGATGTTCACATAAGTTTTTATCCCACAAATCAACTGTTTTTCCAAAAAGTATTATTTTTTTAATTTTTTTTTTCATAATTTTAAGAAAATATTTAAGGCTTTCTAGTTTCTACTAGAAAGACTTATGAGACTTGACTATTTCTCAATCATTTTATTTAATTTAGAAAAGCTTTTTTTCAAGAGAATATTGTAAAAAGATGGTATATGATAAAAAAAAATTTCTAAACGAATCAAACGGCGCCGTTTGGTTGCAAAAGATGGTCCAAAAGGGAGACGTTTGTGCCAATCACGAATTTTTGAAAGTGAAACAAAAGTAAACGTTATATAAAACGTATTTAGGGGAGAGCGAGTTGGGTGGCTCTTTCCATTTCAAGCTCTCTCTATCTCTTGTGTCTACAATTTCTTTTGTCTTTCAATTATTTATTCATTCATTCCTTCTTCTTCTTCTTCGTCTTTGTCTGCATAGTTAGAGACTCAACACCCTTTAGATATCTCCAAAAAATAAACAAGATCAAACCAGTAAACTAAACATGGGATGGCTGCCTTGTTCCGGTAATTCAAACAAGAAAGCCAAAGCCAAGGCCAAGAACAAAATGAAGATGAACCAGAAGCCTGTTGATCGGATCAGTTCTGTTACTGGTACGTATAAATTTAGTTCGAAAAGACCTCAAAGTTTAGTTCTTGTTCAAAGCAGTGTGACCCTTTTGTCTTTATGCTTTATTTGATTCATTGGGTCGTTTTTGTTTAAGATTTTATTTGAGTATTTTTTTTCTCTTTTTGGGGTTATTTGTTGTATAACTTTATATGGGTTTGTTTTATATTGATCAGAAACTAGTAATTCAGATGTATTATGTTATGCATGGAAAAGATTATAATTTGGCAATTTTTTTAATTGATTTATTATTAATTATTCACTTGTGTTAGTCTGTGTTTGTAGGGACTATTGATAGTGTTCTTAGGTTTTATAATTTCTAGCTAATAAACTTCTATGCAATCATATTATTGTTATTAAAGATTAGAGGTGAAGTCATTTAGTTGCTGGATTCTTATCTTTTCTTTTCTATGCCCTAATAGTATTGATGAATCTAATCTCTTGATTCGAATTCTAAAGTGATAAATCAAGTATATCTTAGTTAGTCACTACTTATATAAATTGTAAATGGGTTGAATTCTGAACCTGCATCATAGGGTTTCAGGTAAGACGTTAATGAGTATTCTAGCTAACAAATGGGGAATTGATGCATATAAATTTTGTTTTCTTTTTGGTGCTTGTCTTTGGCTTTTTTTGTTTGTTATTTAGCTGCCGATGATTCTGTTTTGTTGCATTTGTAGTGGGAATTAAATCTTTCTTGGCTTCAGCTCTTGGCATAATATTTATTCCTTTTATATTTGTTCTCAGAGAAATTGAAGACAGATTCCTCCTGGAGTATTAAGGAGGCATCTCAAAATGGAGGGTCTGACCACATTGCAGCCCAGACACTTACATTCCGCGAGTTGGCAACTGCAACTAAAAACTTTAGAGCAGAATGTCTCTTGGGTGAGGGAGGTTTTGGTAGAGTGTATAAAGGGCATTTAGAAAGTACTAGTCAGGTTTGTCAACTTTGAAATTTTGGATCTGTTACTAGAAAAGTGTAGATAATTGTGAACTACTTAAAAAAATATCACATGTGTTTATTTCTTCTACTAACATCTGTGGTTTCTGCACCATTGTATTTTTCTGGATTGTGGATATGCTGTAAGTTGACACTCTGAAACTTCTTATTGTGTGTGGTGTAGGTTGTAGCTATCAAGCAACTTAATCGTAATGGGTTGCAGGGTAACAGAGAATTCCTTGTTGAAGTATTGATGTTAAGTTTACTTCACCACCCTAACTTGGTTAATCTAATTGGTTATTGTGCTGATGGAGATCAAAGGCTTTTGGTTTATGAATATATGCCTTTAGGATCTTTGGAAGACCACTTACAAGGTACAAAATATTAAGATATCCAGACATAATCACTATTTTAACTTTTTTGTCTTTCTCTTGCTTTGACCTCAGTTCTCTTGTGCTATTCTGCAGATATTTCACCTGGTAAGAAACCACTTGATTGGAATACAAGAATGAAAATAGCTGCTGGAGCAGCGAGGGGGTTAGAGTATTTACATGACACAGCTAATCCCCCTGTTATATATCGAGATTTAAAATGCTCAAATATTTTGCTTGGCGAAGGATATCATCCAAAGCTCTCTGATTTTGGCTTGGCTAAACTCGGGCCTGTTGGAGATAACACCCATGTCTCTACCAGGGTTATGGGCACCTACGGATACTGCGCTCCAGAGTATGCAATGACTGGTCAACTGACTTTAAAATCAGATGTGTATAGCTTTGGAGTTGTTCTTCTGGAAATCATTACTGGCAGGAAAGCAATTGACGCTTCAAAAGCTGCAGCAGAACAGAATCTGGTTGCATGGGTAAGAAGCAGAAACAGGATATTGATTCATAAGATGAAACTTTGTTTCATATTTAGTGTTGGTTGTTTCTCCAAAAATGAATTATATTAGATATAAACGGTAAAATTCCTTATTCAAACCATGACTACTTTCTGATAGATTGCGAGCAATAACAAAAGAAATTTTGATGAGGAGTATTAGCTTTGTATAAGTTATGCAAATTTAACTTTAATCTTCACTTCATGGCAGGCAAGACCCTTGTTCAAAGATCGAACAAAATTCTCACATATTGCTGATCCAGAGCTCCAAGGTCAATTTCCTTCAAGGGGCTTATACCAAGCTCTTGCTGTTGCGGCAATGTGTGTCCATGAGCAGCCCGATATGCGACCGGTTATTGCTGATGTTGTCACTGCTTTGACTTACCTTGCTTCTCAAAAATATGACCCCGACACACAGATGGTCAGAAGCCCCCGCCTGGCCCCTGGTACCCCTCCCAGAACAAAGAGAGACAGAGATAAAAAGCACAGTGGTGGTAGCGGATCTGAAAGAGATCGAACCAGAAGATTAAGTTAAGATTGGTCGTGTAATTGGTGAAAAGTTGCGTGCATTTCTAATATTGATTAGGCTACTTTCATGCCTGCCATGGAAATTGCTTTGGGAAGACTGATTGATGCTTCTATGTACATACTTCAAGAATTTTTGTGTTCTTGAACGTAAGAGTCACAAGGCTCAGGATTTTGGTGTCAACGCTTTATGGCTGCATTAAGAAGATTTTATCAAATTTTGTATAAAGCCAAATAAGAGGTGTGTTTTTTATTAATTATACTGTTATATTTTTGTTATTGGAGAATATTTGCACCTCCTTTTTCAGAATATACATGTAAACCCAGCTTGGATTTTTCTTTTTTTTCAGATAAGGAGGTTTTCATTGATTTCTTAAATCCCCATTTTGATCAGTCTCGAGTGTTTTCAGCCTTACTAAAATTCTAGTCCTAGACGATTCTCTAGTTTATTTCAAGTTAAAATCGATCAATTGACATAATCTTGCATAAAAAATTGAAACCCATGTGAATATTGCAGTAGAATTAGAATTAACGAAAAACATTTCCTATCATGGCTACGTGCTCTGTAAAAAATCATTTTATACAGAGCTGTGAACTCAATTTGTTGAAAATGGAGGATCACTGGTTTTTTTAAAAATCCCTCTTTGATTGTTTGAAACAATGATAATTTACAACTCTGTCTAGAGAGGAAAAATATAACTGACGTAAATACAGGAGCAATATGGCTCGAAATCCTGACCCACTAGTCTAATTGCTACAAGGGAGCTTAGGGAAGTAATTAACCACAACAATATCAGGGCAGTGAGGTCCTAGATGGCAGGCCATAACTTACAAGAATGTAATGGCAATGAAGCTATTAATCATCTGAATTCTCATTAAGGTCTGGGAATTAGCTTCTTTTTGCAAGAGTGGTTCAGTTTAATCTCTTGTAGGTGGATTGTTGTTGCTGGACTCCTCCCCATTATTTGTCCTTCCCTGTCACATGCAATTTTAGAAACTGACAAAGATAACAGAAAGCACAGAAGTATAGGTGCAAGCATCATGGAAACTCGGATTAATAACTTGTATATTGCCTTTCAGAACTAATTGACGAGAAAAATAAAAACAGCGATCAAACTGTATAATGTGGTGATTCATTTCAAGCAGATCCCGGAACACCTTTATTTTAAACCCAATTACACTCCTTTTTCAACATATGAATTGACCAATGTTAAGCAGGTACAAGTAAGCAGGTGTACCTTGTTTCTGTCTGGCCAACCAAGTCCAAATAGACCTATCTTTCTTTTGGGGCTGTCAACTGGGGCTCCATGGTTTTTCAAAGGCCTAAAAAGCACAGGTACAATAATAAGGCCCCACTTTTATCCATGAGCATTAGGCCAGTGGTACATAAACATCAACGTTGACATCATTTATACAACACAGCACGTACATGATACACCCCCCATGCATAATGTTGGCTTGTGATTAGGAGTGAGGAATGAATGGGATGAAAAATTACAATGTTACACTTCTTCAAGGTTAAGGGTGAATGAAATGATAGAGGATACGTGGTGCTAAGAAAATGTTTGTGGAGCTTTACAGTCTTATCATGATGCAGGGTCACAATGCTCTGATTCCCTTCTAGAAGAAAGAAAGTAGACAACCGTCCTTCCTTGAAAGTGACCAAACTGAAAAGAGAGAGAGAGAGAGAGAGAGAGAGAGAAGTAAAACAATTTAATTTCATCCATGTTTGAGAACCTAATTTGAAGGTTCTCTTGAGCAGCATGATGGTAGAGTCATTCTCAAATGTTGTGGGATCTGTTTCCACTATGCTAAAAAGGTGACAACATTCTTACATTTTAGGTGGTTCAAGGAAATTACTGTACAGAATGGAGGCTTCGGCATTTTAAACAGATGTGAAACACTGACCATCTACTTTAATTCTATTGTTGGTAATCAAGGCCACTGCTGGTAGACTTGGTTGTCCAAATTTTTTTAAAGACACCCTTAATGATTATCAACATATTCAATTTCCACCTCTTATTGACTATTAAACGGATAGGTTTTAAACTAATTTAAAAAAGAAAAAAAACAGTTATAATAGTTTATATATGTCACTCCATAAGCTTTTTGAGCAGAATTAGTTGGTCAGGCCAATTATCTAAACCATGGAATTGAAGACATAAAACATATATGATGTGAAAAAAGTTTCTCATATACCCTGGAGAAGATACTGCTTTAGCTTGGCCAGATTCATATTGCAAGGTAGCCTCCAGCATTGATTCTGCCATAACCACCCTCTTCTCCATCTGAGCAACCTGAAGCCATAGCCTTCTCATATTTTTCCTGCATATATCTTTGGTTGAAGAAGAGAAAATAATGGAAATAAAATACTGCAATTCAAAAATCCAGCCAAGGAATCCAAGCTATGTGGATTTAAATCAAATTAAAGAGAACTATATGGTTTTCATCAATATCAAAGCATACATGAGAGTAGTTAAGCCTGCAGATTGACAAACATTTCTCATCTCTAAACAGAGAGCAATAAAATAATAATAGTATCAAATTTGGGCTTCATGGAATCTCTTCAATGTACTTTGGAAATTTTCCACTGATGTTTCTCAAGTCCCGACACTTCATACTACTTCATGAGACATCAGATAAAATTACACATTATAAGTAGCAAGACGTTGTGCAGTATGAAATGAGCTTAACAAGATAAAGTGATCAATAAAAAATGCCTCTCTATAAATCTAATAACTTGATAGGATTTATGTTACTTTGTGAGAAAAACCAGGATATGAAAAAGGCTAAAAGTACCTGAAGCACGTTAACTGCATATCTCTGAGCGGCTGCATCTTGCTCTGCATTTCTGCGAGCATCTTCAGTTATTCTTTGCTCTTGCTCTACCCGCAGAAGGACCTACAGCACATAAGAGCAATCTACAGATAACTACAGGGCCCATAACATGAATAAGAATAATCATTTTCAGAAAGTAATATCGGAGATAGCAGAAAATAAGTCCAAACCTGAAGCATTGCAGATTCTTGTTCTCTCTTGTCATCTAGAGATTGCTGTAGCCCAGCCACCTCTTGCTCCAACAGCTCAATCTGCAGCATTGTAAATGAGTTTTTAAATCAACCGAGCAAGTCGAGTGACTTGGAGCTCACAAAGGAAGACTAGAATTATTTTTCTTAGTGATTTAGGCAGCTCTTAGCCAAAGGAGAAAATGAAAAGAAGCTGTGTAGGGGTGTTGTTTAATGAGTTAACTGGCATAAAGCTTTTAATTATCATCTTTATCACTAGCATCTCAACTAATTGATTGGAGATTAAAACATATGATTTGAGTGCATTTTTATAAATGTAAATCAATTGACACATAGTTTCTAGAGCATTTGTGCTTCAAAAGTTCAAGATGAAATTATCAATTGTTGGAAATTATGAGGCATGCAATTCTTTCAAGGAATTGATAAAAATATCGAACAGGCATATGCATAAAGGAGAAACGGAAAAAGAAAAATTGCACATTATCTTAAATAACGCTTTCACTGATTGAAAAAAATTGTTTCAATTGAGGGTATTCATCTAGTCCACTACATCAACATACGTAGTGTAACAATGAATCCAATAAATTTTAAAAGCAAGACAACCATTTCCAATTCAATATATAAAATGAAAGAGAGAGAGAAGTGTGTTGCATGTTTGTCCTAAATAGTATTATGAAACATTTTCATTATCACAATGGGCAGACATAATAGAGAAACAACATTCGCGCGCATCAACCTTGGACATACCCTTGCACACAATTCACGTTGATTGTCTTGTTTGACCATCTCAATAAGTGCTGTCTCCAGCTCTTCAGCTCTGAAAAATAACAAATACCACACATATTGACAGGCATATTAATAGCATCAAAATAATTCATGATAATGACCACTGTATTTGTAATTTGAGGAGCCATTGTTTGTTTCAAAATCAACGCCAACTACAGGATCAAATAAATTTCCTGATCTAAGAACAAATAGTTCTCACTGAAGTAACTCTTCAAATAGATGGAGAACTGGATGCAGAATGATGACTACATGAAATTTCATATTTAGAAAGGCCTAAAACAAACATTGAGTAAACAAGAGTAATAGCATCCTTCTCTAGGCTTCTAAATAAATCATTACTTCCTAGGAGAGAAAGAAAGAGGAAGAGGATACAGAGAAATAGAGAGAGACCAATGGTCCAAGGAATTTGAACCCACTAAGTAGCTTTGTACTGGACAATTAAGTACTCTAAATACATAAATATGAATAATAGTATTTGCAGATTGAATGAAGTAATTAGATAGCACATGGCAGGCAACCAACTGCAATGGTTAAGCCCCCTAAAGCAACTGAAAGGTGAGAGCTTGTTTTTCTTGTCAAAAGAGTAATCTGCAATAGATCCACAATAAAAGGAAAAAAAAGGACGCAGAAAGTACACTATAGAACCTATTTTGTGGTAAAAACTCTTGGTTTCAACCAAGAGATCAAAGATTCAAATCCGCTTGGGCCACCTACTTGGGACATTATATCCCACGAGTTTCTTGACTAGGAAGGTTGTAGAGTTTGAAATATCCCCCAGTTTAGAACTCAGTGAACATGCAATGAATGTAAAGGATTTTTGTGCACTAAAAAAATAGACTATAGATTGTACTAACCTTAGTACAGCAGATCTTTTCTCCTCCAGCACCCTGCACAACTCCACTTTCAACCAAACCACCTGCACAAAAACCATTAATGTTAAAATTTAAAATGAGTTGTAGAATCAGTCATGTTTTTGACTAATTATAGATTAATAATTAATTACTAGATGACATTGACTAACTTTTGTAACTAGTAACTTTTAGTCAGTCTTACTGAACTATGGTATACAAGACAATAATTTTCCTCCAAAATGCAATATGATTTTTGATATTGTGATAATAAAACTACAAAAACATTGGAAAACTATGTCAAAAGACACATCACAGCTTCTAGTTGACATGCTCCAACTGAAAATTTTCATATTGTGCAACATCTTGAGGAGAATTAATATCAGTCAGTAATGATTTTGTAGCCTCTAGCACAATTTCTTTCCATGCTATAGTGTTATGCTGAAGCATTGTGATTCTCAGAAATGAAGTGGTTAACATGTCTGAGCACATCGCCAAGAAGAGCAGTCAGTTACAACCAGAACTAAGTCAAAATTAACAAGGTGAAAGAACAAGCTTCAGAAAGATGGTACTAATGTGCATATGTGGGTGGGGGAAGAGAAAAGAAGAGAGCCACCTGTTCTTGAAGATCTGGTAGTGAATCTACTTCAGAGTTGATTGTTGCGTCACCATGCAAATCATCTACATTTGATGAAGGAGGCTCCGAATGAGAAATATCTCTACCTGCAAGTGCACCACCTAACTCTTCAGTGGTCTTATTTTCTTCGACAACTGATTCACGGTCATGCTTAAAACTATACAGCTTCAATGCAAGCCCCTTTGAATCCTTCCAAACCTGACCCCCTTTTGATCTTTCCTCTACTACCACTAATACGGCAGGTCTATGCTTTTCTCTCAACTCTTGCAATTTGGCTTCAGTCACTGTCAAATAGCCCATGCAAGCAGTAAAAACAAGCTGGCTGCTATCAAATGTTGATCCAGCTAGGGATTGCAACAAAGTAATGGCATCCCCAGGCATCTTTAGTTGTAACTAATGCAGGACCTACAGGAAATTCACATGACAAAATTATATGGCCGAGAATACCATAAAAGAGTAATTAAAAGCAAGTAATCACACACATTTAACAGTTCACCAACATCAGACAAAATTATAATATCTCATTACCAAATAACTCCATCAATGCAAGGGCTGTCCGGAATAGCATAACACGATTTCCTTCATAAAGAAGAACATCCCAAACTCGAAGAACTGAAGATAAAGGAATCCATTCAGAAAGTAATTTTAATCCAGTCCTATAACACTAGGATAGAATACAACTAAATGACCAAAATACAGAAAACTCAGTTTTCTATTTTAATTTCATATTAGTTGAAATTTTTGGTACATCACATAGATCTCACCACTTTCCCAAGGAAGCATATTCACAAAAATGGAAAGGAACCAAGGTCCAGAGATCCATGTCACCTGCACTCCCAAGTAATCCAGATGATTAACTGCACCATAAGAATAAATGGAATAGAAAAAGTTACCCGGACTGCTTCATGTATCGGAAACAATCATAAAAAGATGAAAATTAATAGAGCAAATGCAATCTAAAGCAAACAAACCCAATCTAGGCAATCTTTCGCGGATCAGCTCCTCAAAAACAAGTTGGTCCACCTAGTAGCACACAAAAATGTTTCACCAGAGATTAGATTACTGTTCAACGTTCTCATTAAGTACAAGACCTATTAGCATCCAAATGAACATGGACCATAATGCTAAACCTTGAAAATTTTGCTAAAGGGATTCAGAATAATGGAATAACACCTGAGATTCAATCATTTCTTCTGTATAGTACCCATCAAAATAATCGTCAATAATGCCGACAAAGGTCCTGAAAATTTTCATAAAAAAAAACAAATCCAGTAAGCTAATTTGGAACATCATATGGTGGATAAAGGATAAAAAAAATCATACCTAGAAATTACTAAAAGGAGAAGACTATTTGTTTACTATTTTCTGAAATCAATTGTTTCAAAAAAAAAAAAAAAAATTGTATTACCACAAGCAACAAAGAGAGAGGGAGAGAGCCATATCTAATATATGCTCTGATTTTAGATAATGCCTCATTCAGAAATTCAGAGAACATCAGTGTGTGCGCTTGTTTGAGGGGGCAGAAGAAAAAGGATTTGACAGGAGAAGCTTCCAAAACCTACCAAAATGCATTCTCCTCTGGCATCAGAAGTAGCAATATGCCAGCAAAGAAATTCATTGCCTGCATGTGTTTCAGAACCATGGTAAATAAAATTATCAAAAATATTATCACATCAGCCAGAAGATTATCACAATAATTGAGTGAAAAAAGAGTGACGGTGGAAATTTAAAGATAGCAGAAGAAAAATGATACACGCTTTGAGAGGTAGTGAATACATTTGGGGAGAGACAAAATCAAGGTTACAGTTTGACAGATTAACAGAATACAAAACTTTATACCAAGAACCCAAAATGTAGCAAGATGAAAATATCTCAGAGAAAAGTTGATAATCACTGGACCTTAAGGAAAAAAAGGTTTGATAATCTGCTTAATAGCTACTCCTAGCAAAGTTTAATTTGAAGCAAAATGAGTTCTAATAGGTCCAAAAGTTTGAAAACACCCTTAATGCTCTTTCACAAACCAACTATGTGCCACCAAAACAGCAGTAAGTATTTCTACTTTAGATGCTTTACATTCTTCATGACATTTTAGCTTTGTTCCAAATACCCATGAAGAAGTTACAAGATACAGTTCTAAATACACATTAAGGAGTAGCAATGAAAAGAAGCATCGTCGGAATCACATATACAGCAAAAATTAAAAATAAAAGGACTCCAGTTACCTGGCAGTACCCAACAGAAGGATTATGTCGAGCATATGCTAAAAGTAAACGTCTCAAGGAATCCCTACCGTTCTCGTTCAAAGCAGGATGGCCTGGAAAAGTCCGTGGTATGTCCTGTAAAGTCAATGTAAAAAAATAAGTCCACCGAGAAATCTGGTTTACAATACAAAGCAAAAGAAGTAGCACGTACAAATTGAAAAGATTGAACGATAAAGTCCAAGGCGCATGCGTCTATTGACCTTCTCAATCTGCCTTTTCCATTTCTTGGGTACACCTGATGTATTATCATGCTCTTTGCTTTCACCGGCATTGGTTACTTGAGCCAGCAGATCCTCGTAATATCTCTCCACCCGTCGCGCCTTAACACCAACAAATGCCTGCCATACCTGCATTGGCAAAACTACGGTGAGTGATGTTTTCCCTAACATAAAAATATTAATTTCAAGAAACTGAACACTTTCAACCTCACCTCTCCCCTGAGATCCTTCGGCACACCCCCACGAACAAGGCACTCCAGTTCCTCTTTCCAAGGAAAGTATGGCTCTGGTGAGACATCATTTTGTGGAGCACTTTTTTCATAGCAGGCATTTAAAGTCTCATTTGGCGTCTCAGTAACACATAATTTTTCCTTAATGCCCTCTTCAGATTCCTCTTCCAAAGATCCTGCTTCATCTATTGATGGAAGATGGTCTTCACTTTTGGTTATCTGCTCACCTCTCATGTCCTTTCTCCTCTTCACACGAAAACTCATCATACTCTCAATGGAATATAGGGATGGTTCTAATCCGAGCCCATGTTTGGACCTCACGGGGCTTTGTTTCTTTTGAAAGTTGCTCCTTTTTGGGGTCAAGTTTAGTTGAACCATCAGAATCAGAGTTCCCACTTGAATCATCCCCTTCCTTACCTCTCTTTGAAACAGTCTCTTCTTTCAACTGAGTAGCTTCAACCTTGTCTACTTCCACACCCCTCTCTGAAACAGTCTCTACTTTCAAGTCAATAGCTCCAGCCTTATTATCTACTTCCACACTCCTCTCTGACACAGTCTCTTCTTTCAACTCGACAGCCCGAGCATTGTCTACTTCTATGCCCCTCTCTGAAACAGTCTCAGTATTTTCACACTGGTTCTCTCTCCTACTTCTCTCTGGAAAAATCTCCTCTTTCAACTTCCTGTCTTCACCCTTGTCCGCTTCACTTCCACTCCTTGATATAGTGTCCTCTATCAACTTAGTAGCTTCAGCCTTGTTCCCTTGGTTGTCTATCTCTGGCACAGTTGTCTCGTTCAGCTCAGTAGTTTCAGCTTTGCTCCGTTCACTCTTCAGTGAAACTGTCTCCTCATTCAACTTAGTGGCTTCAGCATGCAGCGACTCCTTATATTTCTCCTCGGGAGAGTTTTGTTGAGAAGCTTTTTGGTGCTCAATGAAATTCTTCCATTTTTGCGATCTTTCCTCTTCCTCTTCCTGATACCATACATGTATCAATAAGCTGGACATGTTGTACTTCTGTTGCTCTGTTATTTTAGTTTTGATGAAATATACTTCACAAAAAATCCCAACAGTACTGTCTATTTAAAGCTCCAATTATTCTGAAGGATATCTGATGCTGAAACACAACAATGATATATCTCATCTCATCTCTTAACTCTTCAAGTTTCTAATATTCCTCACTTAACCATTTATTATTTTATTAGCTGTAGACCTAAGTTAAACACATAGAAAGTAATTCTAAAAGGGCACTCATTTTTACGCTCTAGCTTAACACATGCACCCCGTCTGTTAGGATTAAATTTCTAATCAAGGTCACTAACACCAATGTTACCTTAATTATAATTAAAAACAAAAGCTTCAATGGAAAATACCTGATAGATATTGGCGTACTCTATATATCTTTGAACATGCTGAGGTCTCAGAGCGAATCCATAGGCGTCCCTGTCAACATTAATTCTCTATATCAATCCCAATCACACAAAGAACACCATTCCCATTTCTAAAATCATTCAACTTCAAACAACATATACCATCAAGCAATTCTTCAAATAAAAAATAAAATAAAAAAGAAATAACAAAATCACTACAAAATGGACAATGTGAAAACATTAATCGGCACGGAAACTTAAGTAACCTGGAATCAACCTCCAATGAGCGCCTACTCAACAAGGACAACAACATGCTTCGCAAACAGCTTCAATTCTACAGCAGCCCATAGCTCTCTTTTAATTTTCCTCTAAATCCCTTACTACATAGTAAGATCTAACACTCACTTATTGCACTAAACCTACTTTCCGTTATAAAATTTGTCTCTTTAAACAAAATTAAGAAATAACTCTAATTTCTTTGCCCCAAAAATAAATAATAGCATATTATGAAAATAAAAACTAATAAATTAATCATCAAGACATTGTTAGCTAACATAAAGATTAACATGACACGTTAACACCATACAAACTTATCCAAAACAAAACAAGAAAAACAAACAAATGTTGGATTTAGAATTTGTCAAAGTTTATTCATTCAAAGATACAGCGAAAAATTAGGGTTAAAGTAAACGTGGAAAAATCGAGGAGATTAAAATTTGTAGATAGAACAGAACAGAAAAGAAGAAATGTAGATGTGTCACCTCCCGTATTCTTGTTCGAATTTGTGGATGAGATTGAAGGGCTTCTCCGAACATTCTAGGGAGATGGAATCAAAGGTTGTTCCTGGATCTGTGGTAACTGAACGGAGTTTCAGTCTTGGCTTCGTCGTGTCGCTGGACTCTGCTCTCGGTTTCTTTGTAGTAGTCGTTAGAAGGCGGTCACGCGTTGCTTCTAATTAGCGGGCTTTCGTGGGGATTGTTAAATATACGGGGTTTGATCGTGAAGATGGTGACGGGTAAGTGTACAATAGTTATTGGCGCCACGTGTAGGAGTATTGTCTATCCGTTACAATAGAATCGGTTTTGGAACTGGGAAGGTGACGGATGGTTTGACCGTTTGTATTTGACTACATGGGCTGCGTTGGAATGTATGCAGGCCTATGATAACGACATTGTCAGTTAATTTAGTCCGTCCACGTAACCATGTGTGTAATATTTTTTATTTATGGATACTACACATATATCATTCCCATGCAATATTTTTTCATTATGTGGCAAGATAAGATTAGGTGAAAGTTTAATTTTAATTTTAAATTAGTCAATCATATATTACCACATAATGTTGTATGCGAAATGTTGTATAAAAATGATGTATGTATAGTATTACTCATAATATTAATAATGGCGCAAAGACTTTAATTTTTAATAATGAATTAAAGATAGACGGATAAACACTTCTCTCAAATATAACGTGACAACTCATAATTAGTTTGGTTAAATGGGTCTCATACAAACTAACCAATTGCGAGTTGACATATCACGTTTGTGAGAGAATATTAGTGAAAAATGTTTGTTAGTGTAATATTACTCTTAATTTTTTGATAGCAAGAGGGAAATAACCACAATATTGTTGGTTTACATTTAAAATAAATAAATAGAAAATGTTAAATTATTAATATTTATCTATTTTCTTTAGAATTCTGTATAAAAAAAAAAAAAAAAAAGCCCCAATAACTATACAATTATTATTATAAAATAAACTAAAAGAAGAGAGAAAATAATTGAAGACAAATAGAACCAATGCTTTTCTATTCCAAAGTTGAGTGTACATCATCTTTTACAATACATCTATTTATAGTCTCAAGATTATGAAATATTATAAATAAAATTAAAAACTAATAAAATGCTTTGAAGTTGTAGAACTTGAAAGTTTCAAGAGTTAGAGAAGATGAAAGATTAGGAAGTTATAGAATTGTAAGGGCATCCACATTTATTCATAACACTCCCCCTTGAATGTCCATTACACAAAGAATATGACTGGTTAAAACCTTACTAGGAAAAACCCCAATAAACCTAGTGAAGGAAAAATAGTACATTATTCTTGTGTATTATACGCATTTAGAAACTGTCTCATTAAAAATCTTACTAGGAACACCCAATGGGATAAAACCTTGGTCAATGGAAAAAAAGTATAGTGCGTATTTACTCCTCCTCATGATGATATCACTTAAGATTTTTGTATCGACGCATTCCAATATTGTATACCAACTTTTCAAATGTTGTAGTTGGTAAAGCTTTAGTGAATAAGTTTGTCAAATTATCACATGACTGAATCTGTTTAACTTTAATATCGCCATTCTTTTGAAGATCATGAGCGAAGAAGAATTTAGGTGATATATGTTTCGTCCTATCACCTTTGATATAACTTCCCTTTAACTGAGTTATGCATGCAGTGTTATCTTCATATAATGTTATATGAACTTCTTTGTTGTAATCAATGCCACATGATTCTTGAATATGTTGGGTTATTGATTTGAGCCAAACACATTCTCGGCTTGCTTCATAGATAGCTATTATCTTGGCATGATTTGAAGAAGTAGCATCTATAGTTTGTTTTGTAGAATGCCATGAAATAGTCGTACCTCCATACATGAACAAATAAACTGTTTGAGATCTAGCTTTATGTGGGTTAGATAAATATCATGCATCTGCATAACCAATTAATTGAGGTGTAAATTCATTTGAATAAAATAAACCGATAGACCTCCGATTGGCAAGGTTTACCAACTAAGGGGGCACAAAGGTAAAAATGGTATTGGGAAGGGTGCTAAAAGTGTGATGTAGTGAGGTTTGTCATAGGTTGTTACACTTGTTATAGCGGTCCACGTGTTGGGGAATGTTATTGGTTTGAGGGGAATAATTTTGGGAGTTAACAGTATATTAGGAGATTGGGCTATTTTCTTAAGCAGAGATTATTGTTAAGAGTCTTATGGGAGGCCCCCAGCTCCTCGAATTGCTGGGATCTATCAGTTCTTGTAATTGCCTTTCCAAGATTGTTTCCTTTAATTTCAATACAATATTGGATTGTTGATGAATTGGTTATTGTTAAATTGTGCTGGGAGAACTATTTGCTGTTGAGATTGGTTGATTTAGCAAGGGGTTCTATCAATTTGGTATTAGAGTGTAGTTGGCTGATGGTAAATACCAGAATGGAAAGTAGAGTTGACAGTTTAGAGAAAGATATGGGATCAATGAGACAGGATTTAGGAAGTGTGAAAGAATACTTACTGGAGATGCGTGAGCTGATGCAATTAAGAGAGGAAGGTGACGAGTGCGTGAGCTGATGCAATTAAGAGAGGAACGTGACGAGGCACGAAATCACGAAACACGCAAGACATCATCGTCGGAGAATCAAAATGATGGTGAAAACAGTGGCAATGACCCAAACAAAAACCGTATTGAATTAGGGAAAGATGATAGGAAGATTAAGAAGTTAGAACTGTCGATATTTAATGGAGATGACCCTTATGCGTGGACTTTTAAGGCAAACCCATACTTTAACATCAATCGGTATGCTGAGGAGGAGATGGTAGAGGTTGCTGCTGTATGCATGGAAGGTAGAACATTGAATTGGTATCAGTGGGTGGACTCACAGACACCGTTCCACTCATGAGGAGCCTTTAAAGTAGCGATGATCTCCAGATTTCGTCTGTCATTCCAAGGGATTGTGTATAAGGCTGTAGTGGGTTTGATGCAAACAACGACGGTGACAGAGTTCAGGGAAGAGTTCGAAGCTTGTACTGCTCCTTTAAAAGAGCTGGGGGATGAATTACTTATAGGAATATTCATGAATGCGCTTAAAGATGAGATACGGGCTAAACTGAGACTGAATAAGCCCAATGTGTTGGTGGATCTAATTGAGCAAACCCACTGCATAAAAGAAAAAAACTGGGTTTTAGACAAAACCCAACCCAGATTTGAAAGAATCCAGAACCATCGACTTGAAACATACAACAGGGTGTCTTCCAGTCAGACTTGAGTCGCCCAAATTGGTGAAGTATGTCGGTGAAGAGCAATGAGCTAGGTTCCTTCTGGGAGCCTCAAAACAGAAGTTGGGGAAGTGCCTCAGCGAAGAGCAATGAAGCTGGGTCCTTTCTTGGGAGCTCAAAAAGAGGTTGGGATAGGGGAGGAAAGACGACTTAGTTTACAATCACGCCGAACAGAAACGAAGGCTTCCAACAATTAATAAAGGTTCAAATTCAATCTAAAATAGAAAGAGGAGTCTATTTCCGTTGTGACGAAAAGTTTGGGCCTAATCACCGCTGCAAGAGTGAGTCACTCTAGATCCTATTGGTCTTAGATGATGATGATGATACCAAAAAGGAAGAAGATGCGCATGAGACAGGTGACGCAACCCTTAAAGAAGGTAACTCTATTGCATTATTAATGAACTCTATTGTGGGGATAACCACTGATAAGACACTGAAGCTTAGGGGGTTGATTGGGGAGGAAGAGGTTGTTGTTTTGATGGATAGTCGAGCTTCCCATTACTTCATTGCCCATGAATTAGTGCAGAAATTAGGATTGGAAGTTGGGAGGAGTAAACCTTTTACAATGATGGTTGGAAATGGAGTGACAATTAGAGGGGAAGGGATTTGCAAAGGGTTAGTTTACGGGTTCAAGGAATTGAGTGGAAGCAAGACTTTTTTCCCTTCAAGTTAGGTGGAGCAGATGTTGTTTTAGGAATCTCGTGGTTGAGCACCTTGGGGGATATGTGTTCTAATTGGAAGAACCTGGCCATGGCTTTTGTTAATAAAGGGAAAAAGGTGGTGTTTCAAGGTGATCCTTCATTGGTAAAGTCAGTTGTGTCATTCAAAACTATGTTGAAGGCATTACAAGCCAAGGACACTAGATATGTGGTAAAAGCTTATTCTATAGAGGACAAGGGAGGGGAACATGATGAAATGATTGAACCAAACGTCACTGCTGTTGTGGAGGATTTTAGCCATTTGTTTTGGCAGAATACCAAACTGCCCCCAAAACACCCCATAGATCACTCCATCACCTTGCTGGACAACACCAAACCCCCTAATATACGCCTCTACAAATATCCATACTTCCAAAAAAATGAAATAGAGAGGCTGGTGCGAGAAATCTTAGATTCGAGGATTATCCAACCTAGTACGAGTCTGTTTGCCAGCCCGATGTTATTGGTGAAGAAAAAAGATGATAGTTGGCATTTCTGTGTGGATTATAAGGCTCTAAATAACCTGACCATATTGCACAAGTTTCCTATTCCCTCCATTGAAGAACTCTTAGATGAACTAGCAAGGGCGACAGTATTTACAAAGTTGGATCTAAAATCAAGCTACCATCAGATCAGGGTAAGGGAGGAGGATGTAGCCAAAACAGCCTTTCAAACCCATGAAGGACATTACAAATTCCTGGTGATGTTGTTCGGGTTAACCAATACCCCTTCCACCTTCCAAGCACTCATGAACACCATTTTTAGGTTGATTTTGAAGAAGTTTATCCTAGTGTTTTTAACAATATTTTGGTATACAACCCTAATTTAGATACCCATCGAGCATCTTAAACAAACCTTCTGGATTTTGGATGAGAATGAGCCAGTGGTTAATCGAAACAAATGTTTGTTTGAGCAACAAAGGTTGGAGTATTTAGGTCATGTGATTTCAGCTAGAGGGTAGAGACAGACCCACAGAAGCTTGAAGCCATGCTGTCTTGGCCTCTCTCGCGAACCATCAAAAGTTTGCGAGGATTTTTGGGGTTGATAAGGTATTATCAACGTTTTGTGAAAGGATATGGGATGTTTGCACAACCACCAACCCAACTCCTCCGAAAAGACTCTTTTGAGTGGAATAATCAAGCACAGCAAACATTTGAGGCTCTTAAAATGGCAATGACAATCGTGCTTTAGCAAGATTCGATTTGATTTTAGCTTGCCATTTGAAGTTCACACAGATGCCTCCGGTCATTGAATGGGCGTTGTCTTGGTCTAGAAATCCCTCCCATTGCTTTTCTCAGTAAGGCTTTTTCGATTCAATCCAAGCAGAAGTCAATATATGAACGGGAGCTCATGGCTATAGTGTTCGTGGTACACAAATGGAGCCATTATTTACTAGGCCGCAAATTTTTAATCAAAATCGACCAACAGAGTTTGCAATTCTTGACGGACCAGCGAGTGAAAACGCTGGAGCAACATAAATGGATCTCGACACTCATGGGGTACTCATTTGAAATTCATTACCAACCTGGGGCTTCAAATCAAGTGGCTGACACATTGTCAAGGAGAGAAGAAATCGAATTAGCGGCTATGTCCATGGTTGACTTTTCAGAGTGGTGATTCAAAATTAAAGGCCATTATGCAAGATTTATTGCTGAACTTTTCCAGCCATCCTCATTATCGCATACGCAACGGTTGCCTCCTTTATAAAGACAGGTTAGTGGTTCCTCGTAATTCTAAATTCATTCCCAAGTTTTTGGCAAAATTTCACAGCAGTCCCAAGTGGAGGTCACTCAGGTTTCTTTAGAACTTATAAGAGGATATCTGATATTGTTTTTTGGGAAGGGACTAGAATGATGTCCAAGAATTTGCGCAAAAATGTAAGGTTTTCCATTTAAATAAACATTTAGCCCTTAAACCAATAGGGTTATTACAACCTTTACCTATTCCTTCTCAAGTTTTTGATGAGGTTAGCATGGATTTCATTGGTGGGTTGCCTAAAGCTAAAGGGTATGATACAATCCTGGTGGTAATTGACAGACTTACTAAGTATAGGCATTTTATTTTGCTGTGTCACCCTTATAATGCTAAGGACATAGCTGCTATGTTTGTGACCAATATTGTGAAGTTGCACGGCTTTCCCAAGGCCATTGTATCCGATAGAGATAGGGTGTTTGTCAATCAATGCAAGAGTTGTTTAAAGCCACAAGAACCAGTCTAAAGTTCAGCTTGGCATACCACCCTCAAACTGATGGGCAAACAGAGGTTGTCAATCACTGCTTGGAGGCTTATTTGAGATGTTTTTGTAGTTACCAGCCCAAACAGTAGTCACGGTGGTTGCCTTAGGCTGAATATTGGTACAACACCACTTTCCATTGCTCCACCAAAATGACACCCTTCAAGGCATTATATGGTAGAGATCCCCCTACCATTCTCAAGTTTATGGATTGCTTGTCTGTAGTAGAAGAAGTTAATTAGCAAATGTGTGACGTAATTCAATTTTGGATGAACTCAAACATAATTTGGTCGTGGCATAGGGACAAATGAAATCACAAGCTGACTTACACCGATGTGAAGTCACTTTCCAATTAAGGGATCAAGTTTTTCTCAAGCTTCAACCTATACCAGTTCAAGTCCTTAGCAAGCAAGATGAATGAGAAGCTGAGTCCACGGTTCTATGGTCCATTTGTCGTGTTGGAACGCATTAGGCAGGTTGCATATCGATTGGATTTACCTCCACTTGTAACAACTGCTGAAAACTAGTACAATGCATGCATAATAACAATAGAAAATTGGGCCCAAAGTTTTCTTTTCATTATAATTCATATGTCTTTTATACACAAAGAGTACTGTTTACAAAAATTCATTTTTAAAGACAAAACAGGGGAAACAGTGTAGCTATTGCTCCTCGCTTGCCGACGCCCCTCCGACTGCATCAACACCCAGATCCTGCATCCACAAAGGAAAATAACGGGGTGAGCACAAAATAATGCTCGTAAGTAAAACCCTCAACTGTCTCTGTCCCCGTATGTATAACTCTTAATTCTTTCCTTATACTAGTTTCTATTTGTTTCTACTAAACATCATGGCCTCATCTTACGGAGGTACGGCCGGATGGCGTTCACACAAGACCATCTCACTCTTCATGACTATCGGGTGGAATTCACACATACCAAACCCGTTCTTAGTGACTACCGAGTGGGGATCACAAAGCACCTACTCGGTTTTCCTAACCATCGGGTGGAGATCACCTAGCACCTACCCGTTCCTCATGACTTTCGGGTAACGATCACCAAGCATTAACCCGTCTCTAGTCACTGTCGGGTGATGGTCACAAAGCATCAACCCACTTCTACTAAATGTCGGATGATGATAACCGAGCATCAACCCACTTATCTAATAACTAACCGGGTGGTGGTCACAAAGCATCTACCCGTTTCTACTACTCATCAGGTAACGATCACAAAACATCGACCCGTCTCTAAGGGCTATTCGGGTGGTGATCACAAAGCATCAACCCGATTCCCATAACTGTCGGGTGATGATCACAAAGCATCAACCCATCTATACTACTCTTCTAATTCACTCTATTCTAGCATTTTCCATTCTCTCTACCCTTAGAGTAGTTGTACCCACCAAGCTCTCTACTCATAGGATAATTGCATACACAAGTTTCCTACACTTTCTTAGGTCACTTTTCAATGCACAATTAGTGCCTATGGATTGTTCAACTCCACCAATGCACTTATGAAATGCCAACATGCAATGTTTCAAGAATTAAGGTTCACTACTCACACTCAAACCTCTATTAGGCATTTCATCAAACAACTCAAGTGCACTATAAAACTCTACTATAGCAATGATTCTAAAACTTTTTCTCATCATCCAAAATGGGGAGAAACCCCTTCACATAACCATAAAACCTGTCAAAGAAAGCACTTCCAAAAAGGGGATCCATAACACCCCTTCAATTCCACCTCAAACTACCTTTCCAACCCAACAACTCATTTCTCATATTTGCAAGGTATAAACATTCACAAGGCATAGAAATCTCTATTTAAACCTCCATACATGGCATATCACATACATACATCATTTCTATCAAAACCCTAATCAAGAAAATTCTCAACTTGGGTTGGGATTTACTTACCTTGTTATGGAGAGACTTCACCAACTCTTCCTTTCACTTGTTTTGCTTGACTTTTTCTCTACTCTTAACCAAAAGAACAAAACCCTCAAACTTCAATATAAACTAAAACTCACAAGTTTCACAACTAAAGTAAGAATCCTTACCTTAGGAAGCCTTAGGTTGATTTTCTACCCCAAATCACTTCAAAAACCCCTTGGAACTCTTTGATCAAAAGAAAGAGAAGTTGAGAGGAAACAAGAGTGGAGAGTTGCGTTTTTGAGAAGAAGAATGAGGGGTTTGCTAACTCTTAATTCCTTTTAATGAACTTTATACCAAAGCATTCCCATTTTGCCCTTACTCTTCTTTGGGAATTCCATCTATATCCTTTAATTCATTACAAGCACCACCCCCATAACAACTTATTCTCCATGAAAAATCCTTACAATTAACTCCCCACTTTTCCTGCTAATTAGGGGTAGAATGGTCAAATTGCCCTTAGGGAAGAAAAATATCTAAAACTTAACAACATTTTAATCGGCCTGTCGCCGCGGCGAAACTATCCAGAGAGTTTCCCCGTGGTTTCAACACATCTTCGCCGGGGCGAAGAAGAAGCGAAGCTTGGTACACTGAACTTCTTCTATTTTCAACCAATTTCAGGGTAAGCATTCAACACAACACTCAGTCAAACAATATTACCAAAAACCAATGCAAATAAGAGCGAAAGAGGAAACAATAACTACGTACCTCATGTGGGGCGTTACACCACTAGCCCGCATTCACCATGTTTTCTATGTCTCTCAATTGAAACGTAGCTTGCACAATTGGGTTCCAGTCCAGCCACTCCCTCCCTTCTTATTCAAGGATTTGGAACTTCTTGTCCAACTGGAAGCAATCTTGGTTGTCCGCACTTTATTGAATGGGTCTACAAAAGTCCTTATACAATGGAAGGACCTCACCCCCTTCAAAGCAACGTGGGAGTCTTATGATATCATCGATTGCCAGTACCTGTTTTTCCACCTTGCGGATAGGGTGGCTCTTCAGAGGGGGTATTGATAGACCTCTAATTAGCAAGGTTTACCAACTAAGGGGGCACAAAGGTAAAAATGGTACTAGGAAAGGTGTTGGAAGTGTGATGTAGTGAGGTTTGTTATAGGTTGTTACACTTGTTATAATGGTCCACGTGTTAGGGAATATTGTTGGTTTGATGGGAATAATTTTGGGAGTTAACAGTATATTAGGACAGTGAGCTATTTTCTTAAGCAGAGAATATTGTTAAGAGTCTTGTGGGAGGCCCCTAGCTCCTCGAATTGCTGGGATCTATCAGTTCTTGTAATTGCCTTTCCATGACCGTTTCCTTTAATTTCAATACAATATTGGACTGTTGATGAATTGGTTATTGTTAAATTGTGGTGGGAGAACTATTTGCTGTTGAGATTGGTTGATTTAGCAAGGGGTTCTATCATAAACCCATATCTATTGTTCCTTGAAGATATCGAAATATATGCTTAATTCCGTTCCGATGTCTTCGTGTTGGAGCAGAACTATATTTTGCTATATCTAGTAATGTATTGTTAGCAAGATACATTAATGCACCTATTGTACTTAAGTATGGTACTTCAAGACCAAGTACCTCTTCTTTATCTTCTGCTAGCAGAAAATGATTTTTGTTCACATCAAGTGATCTTACAACCATTGGGGTACTCAATGGATGTGCTTTATCCATATCAAATTGTTTTAAGATTTTTTCGGTATAAGTTGATTGGTGCATAAAAATTCCACTTGTTAATTGCTTAATTTGCAAACCGAGACAAAATTTTGTTTTTCCAAGGTCTTTTGTAAAACCCCATTTCTAATTTAGTAATAGCATGAGTTTTATTTAGTTATTTAATTCCCTTTCTATTTGATTTTATGGTATTGTTGTAAGAAAGGGGTATTTTTGTCAATTTTTAAAGTTGCGTTAAGGGGGTGAAAACAAAGAAATAAATTTTGATGGGTTTGCATGTATCAAGAAGGAAAAATCTGGACATTTTTGCTAGGAGGGGCTTAGGTGGCGGAGTTAGCCTGTAATTTAGAGAATATTGGAGGGCGAATTATAATTTAAGAAAACTGTTTTTGTTTAAAAGAAGAAGAAAACTAGACAGTTCGCCCAAAGGAAGAAGAAGAAGACGTGAGCTAAGGGAGAAAGCGAAAACAAAGTAGAAAAAAAAAAAAAAAAGAGTGAGAGAAGAAAACGAAAGGAGAAAGAGAGGATAGAAAGAAAGAAAAAGAAAAGAAGAAAAAGGAGAAGAGAAGGGAATGGGTGCGGCTGAAAATGGTAGAGTGAGAGAGAAGAGTGGAGGAGAGTGCAGGGAACTTCGGCTGTTAGAATAGTGAGTGGATCTAAACTGTTTTCCTTAAAAAACTTAAGCTTATGCCCTTGCATGTTGTTTTCCTTTTACTACCGTCCATTTGTTTTTGCAAAAAAAATCTTTACGAGCATGATGTTTGTGAGATATTCATTCTAGTTTGCTTTTGGCTAATTGAGTTGAAACAGGTTGATTGTGTCGGTGGCCGAAATCTTGTTGTAAAAAGGAAAGTTTACTGGTTTGTGTTGTTACATTTGCTTCAGCTGTATGCACAATAAGGGTTGGTTGAAAATAGTTGCTAGAAATTGATTTGAGTATGAAGCTTGCTAAAACTTTACCTTAGCATGTCCTGGCTGAGCCAATTTTTGAGTGAAAGTGTCTTAGATATGAATTTAACAAAAGCTGACTTGTGTTGGCGGATAATATGCTTGGCTGTTTTTGGCTGGACAGTAGACCTGATGGTGTTGGAAGCATGCTTTAATTAATAAATAAATGATGTTTTTTTTTTCATATGCATAACTCGTCTGAATCTTGCACTAGTTTTAGTCCGTAAATGTGTGACTTCAGCAGCATATTTTTTTTGGTATGAAAAGGGGATAGTTTCGTGAATTTTATAATGAAATGTGTGCTTATAATGGGATGGAAATGGCTTTATAAAGAGGAATTAAAGTTTGGCTGGTTAACATGCTTGGAAAGGCTGAAATTTTGCTCTGGAATAACATAATCACAAATGTTTTCTTGCTTGTTCTCGACATGGGGAAGTTTTTTATTGGAAATGAAGTGTTGTAATTGAAGTAATTTCTTTAATCTGGGTTAAACCGTCAGTTTTTGAAACATGTTTAAAAAAATTATAGTTTCACCCCTATATGTGATTTTTGAATATTATGTCATATATGTATGATTTATAAGCACATATGTAATATGCTCTTGACTTACATGTTACTTGAGATTATGCACAAGATTGTTGTGGTGCCAAAACCACCCTACGAAGCACCCATCCCCCAGAGTTACAGATTATCAGATCTAGTTTATGGCTTTACGCATGCGTATGACAGTTATCAGTGCTCTGCCTAGGCGTTGAGTGGTTCGCCAGGTATGACAGTTTTGAGGCTCTGCCCGCACGATGATAGACCTTGTCGGGTATGATAGGTACGTCCCTCTCTCTCCCTGCATGTGGGACGCCCACCAGGTATGACATATTTTTCCCTAGGGTACTAGTTGTGGTGAGAGTTTCTAATACCAAATGTTGAGATTTTATTCAGAATCCCATGCAATTAAAGGAAAGTAAGTCAAAGTACAGTTTACCGAGAACAGGATGGTTAGAAATAAATCTCATATTGCATATGTGAATGGGTGGTTGCTTCCATTGCATATTCATATAATTATATTCTTGTCAGGATTTGCTTAAGAGAACTTGTATGCTATAATTATTTCTTTTTTCTTAAGAACTTTTATGAACCTCCCTTTTCCCCCATTCACTGAGTATTTAGCTCAACCCTTTTTAAATGTGCCCCCAGGGACCTCCCAAAGATCGTGCCGAGCAGTGAGTCTTCGCTCAGGGTTGTTCCACGTATTGTATTTTGGACTTCCATTTCAAAAACTCATGTTTCCCATCATGTATTTCCTTTGTTTATGTTTTGAAATTTGTAATGTAAGTGGAAAACCTGATATGACAAGTTTCCCTAAATCTTTTCTTTTGTAAAACGAAAGATGGTGTACGTTTTTTTTTTTTTTTGGAGATGTTGGAAATGAAAATACTATGATGTTATTCAGAAAAAGTAAGTCCTTTAATAGGTTTCACAGTTTTCTACATGGCACATCTCGGGTATCCGAGTCTTGTGGGAGCGCCTGATCCTACGAGATGAGGAAATTCGGGACGAATTGTGTCAACTTGGTATCAGAGCATGGTTTTCGATTTTTAAGGGCATTTTTTTGAAAAATTTCACGCATGCCAATTAGTCCCTTAATGAATCTTATTTCCAATCCATGAGTTTTTTTTTTTTTAAGAAACCAATTTGTTTATGTTTTGTAGATATCAGCATGAGTCAACGTGGCCAGCCTCGCACGAAATCTGTGAGAGAATTATTAGTTCCTAGAGTACTTAGAAGGGTGAGTGGGCCCGGGAAGAGAGAGTAGAAGAGTCGGGTACCCGTAGGTCAGGACCTTAAGGACCCTAAGAAGAATCAGATACTGATGATCAAAATGCTAGGGAAGGACCAGTGAGTGAACAAAATGCAGGGCTCCAAGGTGATGGGGATAACATGGAGCAGACTATGGATAGGCTAGCTCAGCTAATGACTAGGGTAGTGTAGGATAGGACGCCTGGGTGTCAGGGAGAAGGAAAAACTATAGAGAGAGCGAGAAAATTAGGGGTAACAGACTTTGAGGGGACGGGAGATCCCACAGACGTCGACTCTTGGATGGATCAATTAGAACAAGTATTTGGGATGATGGAGTGAACGGATGACCAAAAACTATGGTTTGCTACCTTTTTACTAAAAGGTAGGGCTCGTCATTGGTGGAGATCGGTACAACCTAGATATGGGAATCCGACAACAATTATTTGGGCCAATTTTCGTCAGGAGTTCTATGATCATTATTTTCCTATGGTGTATCAAGATGCTAAGTAGAATGAGTTTATCAGACTGACACAAGGAAATATGTTAGTGGAGGAATATTTGATTAAGTTTACTGAGTTATCTCATTTTGCCTCATTTATAGTCGGAGATGAGAGAGCAAAATGTAGGAGATTTGAGGAAGGCCTCAGAGGTAGGATCAGAACAATAGTGGCCTCACACTACTGCTCAAAGTTTGGGAAATTGATAGAGATAGCTATGAGAGTTGAGAGTAATTTGGGAGAGTTTGATAAGAGACATCCATGAAGACCGAAACGTAGTAACCGTGAGTGGACAGTTGGTGGCCCTAGCAATAGAAATAAAAAAAGAGAGGGTAGTTTTTTCGGGACCTCGAGAAGTTCAGGACAGATACCAGGCTTAGAGTCAATATTCAGTGGGCAGTAGTAATTGGAATAGAAGGACTCAAGACAATAGATATTAGAGTGGTGGTGCAAGTGGGAGTCAACGATCACCCTGTGATAGTTGTGGTAGGTTTCACTCGGGGCAGTGTCAGAAAGAAGCTTCAGGTTGTTATCATTGTGGGCAGTTTGGCCATATCAAGAGGAATTGTCCCATTTTGGCTCAAGGTGATAATGTCTCGGTTCAACAGAACTTCAAAGGAAATAGAGGCCAGTGTCAGGGACAATAGAGATCTCAAGTTCAGAGGGCCCAGGGTAGTGTTGCAGGTAGTAATAGTGTCAGATAGAAGGGAACAGGGCGACCTTAGACCCAAGCTCGTGTCTTTGCTCTCACTGAGCAAGATGCTCAAGCTACCCCAGACGTAGTTATGGGTATGTTGACCTTTTTTGATCATGAGGTCGTATTTTAATTGATCCAGGTTCTACACATTCATTTGTTTCTTATCATTTTGCTATGCATGCCAATAGAAAGTTAGAACCCTTAGAGTGTAAGTTAGCAGTAGCCACCCCTATTGGAGATTCTTTAGTGGTTGAGTATGTGTATAGACGTAGTGTGGTGAGGATTGGTGAGCATGAGTTGCAGGTAGATTTGATTCCTCTAAACATGCACGATTTTGATGTGATTTTGGGAATAGATTGGCTAGCTTTGCATCATACCACAGTGGATTGTTTCTGTAAGGAGGTAACCTTTAAGAAGCGAGGGAAACCAAAGTTTGTTTTCTGTGGAGCGTATCGTGTCCTTCCTTCTTGTGCTATTTCAGCGATGACTACCAGGCGACTACTCAGGAAACAATGTCCCACTTATCTAGCTCATGTGGTAGACACTAGAATCAATGAATTGAGGTTAGAGGATATTTTGATAGTGAGGGAATTTGCAGACGTTTTTCCTAAAGACCTTCCTGGTTTGCCACCTGATAGAGAAGTTGAGTTCACTATAGAGGTGGTTCCCGGTTCAGCCCTATATCCATGGCCCCTTATAGAATAGCACCACAAGAATTGCAAGAGTTAAAGGTACAATTGCAAGAATTGGTGGATAAGGGTTTCATTAGACCTAGTGTGTCACCGTGGGGAGCACCAGTTTTATTTGTTAAAAAGAAAGATGGTACTTTTAGACTATGCATAGATTACCGACAATTAAATAAGGTAATAGTGCGTAACAAGTATCCTTTGCCGCGGATCGATGACTTGTTTGATCAATTGTAGGGTGCGAGGGTCTTCTCCAAAATAGATCTAAGGTTTGGTTACCATCAACTAAAGATTAGGGAGACTGATATAGTGAAAACAGCATTCAGGACCCGTTATGGACATTATGAGTTCTTAGTGATGCCTTTTGGCTTAACCAATGCTCCTGTAGCTTTTATGGATCTGATGAATAGGGTGTTTCGCCCATACCTGGATTGGTTTGTGGTTGTGTTCATTGATGACATTTTAGTGTATTCAAGAAACAAGGAGGAACATGAGGAGCACCTCAGGATGGTCCCACAAACCCTTAGGGAAAATAGACTCTATGCGAAGTTTAGCAAGTGTTAGTTTTAGCTCAATCAGATTTCATTTTTGGGTCATGTGATCTCGGCGGATGGTATTTATGTGGATCCCCAGAAAGTAGAAGCAGTGTTGAATTGGGAGAGACCTATCAATGTGGCGAAGTAAGGAGTTTCCTCGGGTTAGCCAGCTACTATCGGAGATTTGTGAAAGGGTTTTCTAAGATAACAACCCCTTTGACCAGATTGACTTGAAAGGAGGTAAAGTTTGAGTGGGATGACGATTGTGTGGAGTTTCTAGGAATTGAAAGTAAGGCTAACCTCAGCCCTCGTACTTGCCTTGCCTTCCGGTAATGATGGATTTGTGGTGTTTAGTGATGCATCCAAACAGGGTTTAGGTTATGTGTTGATGCAACATGTGAGAGTAATAGCCTATGCCTCCAGGCATCAAGAAACACGAGATGAATTATCCAACCCACGACTTGGAACTCGCAGTGGTAGTACTTGCTTTGAAAATTTGGAGACATTATCTTTATGGAGTAACTTACCAGATTTTGACGGACCATCAGAGTTTGAAATATTTGTTTACTCAAAAGGAATTGAATCTGAGGCAGAGAAGGTGGATTGATATATGATTGACCATCATCCTAGTAAGGCCAACGTATTGGTGGATGCCCTAAGTAGAAAAACCCCGAGCGTCATGGCGCATATGAAGGTGCGTTATCCCTTGCTTACAGAGTTGAGGACGTTAGGAGTTGAGTTGGGAATGAATGAGTCAGGGGTACTTTTAGCACATTTTCAAGTTAGGCCTATTTTGGTGGATCGAATCAAGGAGTCTTAGTTTATAGACCCTAATATAATTAATGGGAGAAGAGGGGTTATGTGTGAGAGAAAAGGAAGTAGTTGAGTTTGTTTCTAGATGCTTAGTTTGTCAACAAGTTAAGGCTAAACATCAGAGGCCAACAGGATTGTCCCTAACCGCTTCCTATTCCACAATGGAAATGGGAGCACATTACCATGGACTTCGTGATAAGCCTCCCTCGTACTACATATAAGCATGATGGTATATGGGTGATTGTTGATCAGTTGACAAAGTCCACTCATTTCTTACCGATTAAGACCACCTATTCACTTAATAGGTTGGTAAGCATCTATGTCGCAAAGATTGTAAGGCTTCATGGTGCCCCTGTTTCTATAGTATCGGATGGGGATCCTAGGTTCACATCTAGATTTTGGCCAAGTTTACAGCCTAGTTAGTAAATACGGGTACGGCAAAAAAACGGTACGGGAATTTTACGGGTATGATACGGCAAATGGTGAAAAATACGTTTGTAAAAATTCGGTCATAAAATTCGGATACGGAAAAAATACGATTCGGATATATACGGGTTTAATACGACACATTGTCAATAATACGTTTTGAAAAATACGGCAATAGCAATCTTGGTTTTAGCACTTTTCAAAACATCCCCATTTAAATAATCCATTGTGGTCGACTCTACAATTTATTTTCCTTTTAATTTAAAGTATATTTGAACAATAACTAAGACTAGTATTTTTATCCTTAATTTTATAGCTACGCATACAAAGTTTGGATTCCAATTAGTATAGTTGTTTTATTTTCTGAATTTAATTGGACAATACATTCAAAGGTCAAATAATAATAGTGTTATGAAATCTAAAAACATGACAAAGTGCACATGGGTTTACAATTTGCAGTTGGCGTTGGTTGTAAACTGATGGTTTGTTGTTTTTTTCTTCTTCTTTAAGTATCTGCCAATTCCAAATCCAAGCCCGACAATATTATTTTTTATAAATTCATGCTTTTCTTTTGCAGTTTTGCCTTTACCTTTTGCTTTCATAGATGATCTTTAGTCTTTTCATTTTGACCCATACAACACAAAAGAACAGAACAAAATGAAATATTATGTTAAAACAGATACCAAATATAACTCTCACAAGCATTTCATCAAACATGTTTCAAACAAATCTATCAATCCACCAACATAAAAAATCCATCAATCCACCAGCCCCTATTACTACTACTCACACACCAACACAAACACAAACAAATCACCAACATACAAGATTCAAAGAGAGTTAAAAAGAGAAGAGAAGAAGTGTGTAGCTTGAGGCTTGAAGAGTTGAAGTCTTGGACTTAAAGCTTGGAGAAGAGAGTTAAAATTTAAAAAAGAGAAGAGAAGAAGAGATCAAGACTGAGTCAAGAGATGAAGAAAAAAGAGTTGAATTGTTGAAGATTTGAAGAAGAGATGAAGACGTAAGAGAGAAGGCAGAAAGAGGAGAAGGAGATTTTTTTTAATTTTAGTCAAACCCCCACCAAAACGACGCTCGTTTTGTCTTATCATGTAATTATTTTTTTGTCTGCAAAAAATTATGACAAAAATTCGGGTATAATTCGCGAATTATACGGATAGGGTATATAATTCGCGAATTATACGGCAGCCCTAATAAAATACGTGAATTCGCGTATAAAACGCGAATTTACTAACTAGGGTTTACAGAAGGCTTTAGGTACCAAACTAAATTTTAGCACGGTATTCCACCCTCAAACTGATGGGCAAACAGAGAAGACAATTCAAACCTTAGAGGATATTTTGCGGGCTTGTATAATGGAATTCAAAGGTAGTTGGGATGTGTATTTACCCTTGATGGAATTCACCTATAATAATAGTTATCACTCTAGTATTGGGATGCCACCATATGAAGCTTTATATGGTCGAAAATATAGAACTCCAGTGTGTTGGGATGAGGTTGGTGATAGGAAATTGTTAGGCCCCAAGATTGTGCAAGACACCAATGAGAAGATTAGTATTATTAGGGCGAGACTTAAAGCGGCTCAAGATAGACAAAAGAGTTATGCCGATAAGCGGAGAAGGGAGCTTGAATTCCAAGTGGGTGATAAGGTTTTCCTAAAAGTTTCGCCATGGAAAGGGGTGTTAAGGTTTGGCAAGCGGGGTAAGTTGAGCCCAAGATATATTGGTCCTTATGAGATTCTCGGAAGAATTGGTGAAGTAGCATAGCAATTGGCATTGCCACCAGGATTGGAGAGAATCCATAATGTCTTCCATGTTTCCATGTTCCGTAAGTATGTATCGGATCCCTCCCACGTTCTCCAACAACAACCGATTCAATTGGATGAGCACTTAACTTATGAGGAAAGGTCGGTTCAAATTGTGGATTACAAAGAGCAAGTGCTCCGTACTAGAACCATTCCTTGGGTAAAAGTCGTATGGGAGAATCATGCGATCGAAGAGGCAACATAGGAGCCTGAAGATGTCATGCGGACTAAGTACCCGTACCTTTTTCAATAAGGTTAGTGAAATTTCGGGGACAAAATTCTTTTAAGGGAGGGAAGTTGTAAAACCCCATTTCTAATTTAGTAATAGCATGAATTTTATTTAGTTATTTAATTCCCTTTCTATTTGATTTTATGGTATTGTTGTATGAAAGGGGTATTTTTATCAGTTTTTAAAGTTACATTAAGGGGTGAAAACAAAGAAATAAATTTTGATGGGTTTGCATGTATCAAGAGGGAAAAATCTGGACATTTTTGCTAGGAGAAGCTTAGGTGGCGGGGTTAGACTATAATTTAGAGAATATTGGAGGGCAGAATTATAATTTCAGAAAACTATTTTTGTTTAAAAGAAGAAGAAAATTGGGCAATTCGCCCAAAGGAAGAAGAAGAAGAAGACGTGGGCTGAGGGAGAAAGAGAAAACAAAGCAAAAAAAAAAAAGAGTGAGAGAAGAGAAAACGAAAGGAGAAAGAGAGAAAGATAGAAGAGAGGATAGAAAGAAAGAAGAAGAAAATAAGAAAAAGGAGAAGAGAGGGGAATGGGTGCGGCTGAAAATGGTAGAGTGAGAGAGAAGAGTGGAAGAGAGTGCAGGGAGTTTCGATTGTTAGAATAGTGAGTGGATCTAAACTATTTTCCTTAAAAAACTTAAGCTTATGCCCTTGCATGTTGATTTCCTTTTACTACCGTCCATTTGTTTTTGCAAAAAAATCTTTACGAGCATGATGTTTGTGAGATATTCATTCTAGTTTGCTTTTCGCTAATTGAGTTGAAACGGGTTGATTGTGTCGGTGGCTGAAATCTTGTTGTAAAAAGGAAAGTTTACTGGTTTGTGTTGTTACATTTGCTTCGGCTGCATGCATAATAAGGGTTGGTTGAAAATAGTTGCTAGAAATTGATTTGAGTATGAAGCTTGCTAAAACTTTACCTTAGCATGTCCTGGCTGAGCCAATTTTTGAGTGAAAGTGTCTTAGATATGAATTTAACAAAAGCTGATTTGTGTTGCCGGATAATATGCTTGGTTGTTTTTGGCTGGACAGTAGACTTGATGGTGTTGGAAGCATGCTTTAAATAATAAATAAATGATGTTTTTTTTTCATACGCATAACTCGTCTGAATCTTGCACTAGTTCTAGTCCTTAAATGTGTGACTTCAGGTAGCATATTTTTTTTGGTATGAAAAGGGGATAGTTTCGTGAATTTTATAATGGAATGTGTGCTTATAATGGGGTGGAAATGGCTTTATAAAGCGGAATTAAAGTTTGGTTGGTTAACATGCTTGGAAAGGCTAAAATTTTGCTCTGGAATAACATAATCACAAATGTTTTCTTGCTTGTTCTCGACATGGGGAAGTTTTTAATTGGAAATGAAGTGCTATATTTGAAGTAATTTCTTTAATCTGGGTTAAACCGTCAATTTCTAAAACATGTTTAAAAACATTGCAGTTTCTGAAACATGTTTAAAAATATTGCAGTTTCACCCCTATATGTGATTTTTGAATATTATGTCATATATGTATGATTTATAAGCACATACGTAATATGTTCTTGACTTACATGTTACTTGAGATTATGCATGAGATTGTTGTGGTGCTAAAACCACCCTACGAAGCACCCATCCCCCAGTACAGATTATCAGATCTAGTTTATGGCTCTACGCATGCATATGACAGTTATCAGTGCTTTGCCTAGGCGTTGAGTGGTCAGCCAGGTATGACAATTTTGAGGCTCTGCTCGCGCGATGATAACCTTGCTGGGTATGACAGGTACGTCCCTCGCTCTGCTTGCGTGTGGGACGCCCACTAGGTATGACAGATTTTTCCCTAGGGTACTAGCTGTGGTGAGAGTTTCTAATACCAAATGTTGAGGTTTTATTCAGAATCCGATATAGTTAAAGGAAGTAAGTCAGAATACAGTTTATCGAGTACAGGATGGTTAGAAATAAACCTCATATTGCATACGTGAATGGGTGGTTGCTTCCATTGCATATTCATATAATTATATTCTTGTTAGGATTTGCTTAAGAATTGTTGTATGCTATAATTATTTCTTTTTTCTTAAGAACTTTTATAAACCTCCCATTTCCCCCACTCTCTGAGTATTTCAGCTCACCCATTTTTAAATGTTACCCCCCACCAGGACCTCCCGGAGATCGTGCCAAGGAGTGAGTCTTTGCTTAGGGTTGTGCCACGTATTGTATTTTGGACTTCTATTTCAAAAATTCATGTTTCCCATCATGTATTTCCTTTGTTTATGTTTTGAACTTTGTAGTGTAAGTGGAAAACCTGATACCACAAGTTTCCCTAAATCTTTTCTTTTGTAAAACGAAAGATGGTGTACGTTTTTTTTTTAGATGTTGGAAATGGAAATACTATGATTTTTTTTGGAAAAGGTAAGTATTTTATAGAAGAGGCAAAAAATATACAAAAGCGAGGGACATACCCCAAGAGGATGACTGATAATTCTTAGTTAAAAAAACACATGGGAAAACCCACAAACGGTTTAAAAAGAGCACGCAGGCTCCCCAAAAACAAAACAAGAAGATGCCATAAATCACAAAGCCATAAACCGGCATAAAAATGCTCGCAGGCTCCTTGCAAAGCTAAACAGGAAGATGCCATATCGCACGGAGCTGGGTTGAGATCTCGTACTTAGGTGCTAAACCCAAAATCTTGGCCTGGACTAGATCACAAATAGCTAAAACAATATCTCTGCAAGAGCTACCGTGCTGACGAAACACTCTATTATTCCGTTCAAACCACAGGAAATAAACAATGGCTGAGAGGACCAACCGGGAAAAAAGGTGTCTTAAGTCACCTTTGCATCTAAGATGCAAGCTAGCCCACTTAGAATAGACGGAGCCAAGAGAGAGTAGGTCATGTAATGAGCGTCCTAGTAGTGACCTCCCCCAAACATAACTTGAGAAGTCACAACTGAAAAACAAATGGTCATGGGTCTCTCTAGTTGAACTACACAAAACACACAGGGAGGACGTAATGACACCATAGAGCTGAGCTGATCCATGGTCTGAAGCCAACCAAGAGAAGTAAGCCAGAGAATGAAAGAGTGGCGTGGAATATGCCCTGGAAACCATAAGAGATGATGAATCGAGTTCACATCCCGTTTGTCTCGCAACACATTCCAGGCTGAATCAATAGAGAAATGCCCAGACGGGTGGCCCTTCCACACAAGATAGTTAGGAAGACTTGACTGAAGGCTACACTGTAATGGAGTCCCAGATATCCTGAAGGTCGGCACTGCCCGAAGGAAAATCCCATAAACCATCTCGAATAATGTCTGAAACCCAAGCATCCCATGGCAAACTAGTGGAAGTCAAAGTTCTAAAAGGAGTAAGTCACACAAAGGTCCCTATGGCAGCCAGTAATCTCGCCATAACATGGTGTCCCTACCATCACCGATACAAGTAACAATATGACCCCTGCACCAAACCCTACTAAGTAAAATCTTCCTCCAGGCCCATGAAGCCCCAAACGTAACTCGAATATGCCAAAAGGATTGACCACGGGGGAGAACCAAACGGGCCTAAGAGGACCATACAGAAGACCTATCATTAAGTAGTCGCCACACGTGTTTAAGAATAGCCGCTCTATTCTAATCTTGGATCCTCTTAATCCCCAGCCCATCCTCTCTCAATGGATAGCAAACAGAAGACCATTCAACCTTAGCACTAGAAGGGGACAAAGAAGTACCCCTCCAAAGAAATGATGCCAAAATACTCTCAATCCGTCTTAACTGTAGCTGCTGGCAAAAGAAACATGGATGACCAATATACTTGTATGGAGAATAGCACCAACTTGATCATTTGTAGTCGGCCTGCATAGGTCAAAGATGTCGACGTCCATAGCCTAATCCGAGACAAAATTCGCTCTAACAGAGGCCTACAATCAGAATGTCAAAGTCGGGTAGAGATCAGAGAAACCCCTAGATATCTAACCGGTAACTGGCCCAACTAGAAACCCATGATAGATCAGAATTAATCTGCTCCTCATCTGTAACCCCAGAAAGAAACAACTGACTCTTCTCTGCATTAGTCACCAACCCAAAACCTTGGCAAAATAATCAAATGCCGATTTGATCAGGCTATCAGAGGAAGCATCTGCTCGACAAAATACCATCAAATCATCTGCAAACACAAATGAGTAATAGTTGCCTGCCTACACCTCCAATGATAATGAAAACCAGGGCTATGAGAGGTTTCCCGAAAGATACCAGCTAACCCCTCCATAGCCAACACAAATAGGTAAGGAGAAAGAGGGTCCCCCTGCCGAACACCCCGGGAGGACTTGAAAAAACTGTGAAGCTCTCCGTTCAGGGCAACAGAGAAAAACGGTGTAGAGATACATGTCATGACCCACCTCACCATGCGCTCAGGAAACCCCACAGTACACAGTCCCAAAAGGATGAAATCCTTAACTCACAGTATCAAAAGCTTTCCGAATATCAACTTTAAGGGCACATCGAGGTGAAGTACCCTCAAGATGATACTATGATGTTATTCAGAAAAAGTAAGTCCTTTAACAGGTTTCACAGTTTTCTACATGACACATCTTGGGTATCCGAGCCTTGTGGGAGCGTCCAGATCCTATGGGATGAGGAAATTCGGGACGGGTCGTGTCGTGCCATCTTTCATCTCACATTCCATTTTTAGATAATCTGCTATCCTTTGAATCCCTTCAGGAGTTCCAATAATATTTAAGTCATTAACATATACATCAATTATAACATATTTAGATCCAGATCTATTTATGAAAACACATGGGCAAATATGGTCATTTTTACAACCTTCTTTCGACAAATATTTACTAAGATGGTTATACCACATGCAACCTGATTGCTTTAATCCATAAAATGATTTATGCAATTTAATTAAATAAAATTCTTGAGAATTCGAGTTGCAAGCTTCAGGCATTTTAAATCCTTCAAGGATTTTCATATATATGTCGTTATCAAGTGATCCATATAAATAGGTTGTAACTACATCCATTAGACGCATGTCAAGGGTTTTATTTGTTGACAGACTAACAAGAAAGTAAAATGTTATTGCATCCATCACAGGAGAATATATTTCTTCATAATCAATGCCAGGTCTTTCGAAAACCCTTTTGCTATAAGTCGTGCTTTATATCTTACGACTGTATTTTTCTCATTTCGTTTTCGCACAAATACCCATCTGTACCCTACTAGTATTACATCTTTAGGTGTTCGAATTATAGGTCCAAAAACTCCACGTTTTTCTAACGAATTCAGTTCTGCCTTGATTGCGTCTTTCCATTTTGGTTAATCTTCACTTTGTCTACATTCCTCAAAAAATTTAGGTTCATGATCCTCATTATTATTTACAATATCAAGCGACTATATTGTATGCAAAAATATTGTCAACAATTATTTCTTTTCGATTCCATATTTTTCTTGTAGAGACATAATTTATTAAGATCTCTTCATTCTTGCTAGTTTCAGGTATCTGAACTTCTTCTAGAGTTTCATGATTAATTATGTCTCTATTCTCTTCATGAGAACTTGCCTCCCTTGATCTAAGCATCTTGGTCATTTGCTACTCTTTTCTTTCGAGGATTTTTATCTTTGGAATCAACTAGTCTACCACGCTTTAAACGTGCCTTAGATTCATTTGCTACATGTAATTGTCCTTCAAGGACATCAATCCGAATTGGAGCATTTGTAGCTGGTATGTGAGATTTAGTCACTCTTTTTGAATCAGTAAATGTGTTTGGCAATTGATTTGCTACATTTTGCAAATGAATTATCTTTTGATCTTCTTGTTCACATTGTTTAGTACAAGGATCAAGATAAGATAATGATGATATTTTCCAGGTAATTTCCTTTTCCAGTTGCCTATTTTGTCCCCCTAATGTTGGGAATTTTGTTTCATCAAAATGACAATTGGCAAATCGTGTAGTAAATAAAATCTCTTATTAATGGTTTCTTAATATTTAATTATAGAAGGAGATTCATATCCAACATATATTCCCAATCTTCTTTGAGGACCCATTTTAGTGCGTTGTGGTGGAGCAATTGGAACATATACCTCACATTCAAATATTCTTAAATGAGAAATATTTGGCTCTTGACCAAAAGTCAATTGTAAAGGGAGAATTTGTGATAACTTGTTGGCCTAATGCGTACAAGTGCTGCTGCATGTAAAATATCATGTCCCCAAGCAGAACTTAGGAGCTTTGTTCTCATAAGTAATGGTCTAGCAATCAATTCGAGGCGTTTAATAAATGATATCTGCTAGACTATTCTGTGTATGAACGTGGGCAACAGGTTTTTCAACCGTTATTCTGATTGACATACAATAATCGTTAAAAGCCTAAGACATAAATTCACCAGCATTATCAAGACGTATTGTCTTAATTGTATAATCTGGAAATTGTTCTCACAATTGAATTATTTGGGAGAGTAATCTCACAAACGCCAGGTTGCGAGTAGATAATAAACACACATGGGACCATCTTGTAAATGCATCAACTAAAACCATAAAATATCTAAATGGTCCACATGGTAGATGAATAGGCCCACATATATCACCTTGAATTCATTCTAAAAACGTAGGTGATTCAATCCCAATTTTAGTTGGTGATGGTCTAATAATTAATTTACCTTAAGAACAAGCAACATAAGAGAATTCATTAGATTGAAAAATCTTTTGATTTTTCAATGGATGGCCATGTATATTCTCAATTATTCTTTGCATCATTATTGAACCAGCATGTCCTAACTGATCATGCCAATTAATACAAGTATTAGGATCAGTAAACTTCTGGTTTACTATAAAATGTGTTTCAAATACACTGATATTTGTGTAGTACAATCTGGAAGAAAAAGCAGGTAATTTTTCCAACACACATTTATTGCCTATAATTATTCTTGTAATATAAAGATATTTTGTATTTCCTTCATTGGTTCTCTCAATATGATATCCATCACAACGAATATCTTTAAAACTTAATAAGTTTCTTTTAGACTTGGAAGAAAATAATCCATCTTTTATAATAAGTTGTGTTCCTCCAAGCAATAATATATTAGCTATTCTAGAGCCTTCAATTAATCTTGTACTACCAGATATCGTATTTATGTTAGCTTCACACATTATCAAAGAAGAAAAATATTTTCTTTCTTTAAATATAGTGTGCGTTGTAGCACTGTCTGCGAGACAGATCTTCATCATCAATCTTGGATCCAATCATAGACTTAGGAATGTCCATTTTTCTTTATTCAAAAACAAAATAAATAGTATGGCATATTACAAAGCCAACAAAACAAAGTAATTTATCTAAAATTGAAAATCACACTTAAACTTATTAAAGGTAAAACACTCATTAAAAGTAAAACACTCGTAAAAACATAAATTAAATAATTTTGGACATTTCCATCCCCAATTAAATGATCAATTCTCCCTTCACGATTTTTGAAGAAATCTGCAACATCCAGATGTGTTATATCAACAGGTCCATGATCAAAGTTATCATCTTGATAAGCAAAATTTGCTTCTCTATTTTCATTTTGTTTGGCAAAATTTGCTTTCATATTTGTCTCTTTTTTCTTTCAACGATGCTTGATAAAGTTCAACAAGATGTTTAGGCATACAACAGGTACGTGACCAATGTTCCTTTCATGCCACATAGATAGCACATATTTTCTATATTCTTCGAATTTTTATGTTGGCCGCTTTTGCTCTTTTCCTTTTCCTTTTCATCCTTATTCCACTTCTAATGGCTTTTACAATTAGAAGAGTTATTATTATAACCATCACTTATGCCCATGATTATCATATATTGTCACATTCATTCAGGGAATGGAGCAAAACCTATTGGGTGAGCTTCACGGTTTTAGGAAGAATCATAGTTTTCTAGTAGTCATATCTTTCCTTTAAATTTTTCCAATGAGTAAGTGGATCTTTTATCGTAAGGTATTCAATTTTCAATCCTTCATGGAGATGGCGTCGAAGGAAAATCATGGCTTTAGCCTTATTTTGATTGGATGATTCATTTCCTTCTTTGATGGTGTCACCAAGACCCATTGCATCTAAGTGAATTTCAGCATCAAGAATCCATGACAAATAATTCTTGGTCATACTATCAAGAGTCACAAATTCAAGTTTTGTAAGATTTGTCATGACGAAAACTATAAAAGAATATTTAATAAATTAGACAATCTCTAATAAAACGAAAATATTATCACAAATAAGAATTTAGAACAACAATAATGAATATACAATTTATTACGGTTATAGAATTTAATCATTTAAAAACTTAAATCATAAAAGCAAATATTTACAAATATATGTGTCTTTCTTTATTAATCAAATTATAAATCTATCACTATATAAAGTCTTGTTTATAATGAAACCAAAATGTTCCAAATTAAAACACTTTCATATATTTTATACTATAAAAATGATTAAACATTCCGACATATTTATAAAACATATTGAGATACAAGCAAAATTGAATTTACTTACTTGGTAAATGGAAAACTCCAACTCCAAATTTGATTAGGGACAAAAGCTTGAAACTTGATGAGAATCTTTTTCCCTTGACAAGTTGATATGGTTAGAGACTAGTGCTAATAACTTATTATAAAAAAAACTAAAAAAAAGCGAAGATAATTGAGGGGAAATATAACCAATACTTTTCTATTCTAAAGTTGAGTGTACATTATCTTTCACAATACCTTTATTTATAGTCTAAAGATTAGACTTGGAAAATGGGCAAGCCGGGTAGTGGGTAAAACGGGCATGGGTAAAAAAAAATTATGGGTCGGGAAATGCATGACCCGTACCCGCTCATATATTTTCACATGTTATTTTATTTTTTTTTCAAATAAAAGTAACTCATCTCCATCACCCTCTCTACACAAGATCTTCAATCTTCTCTTTCCTCTTCTTAATAAATTTTCGTCTTCTCTTTCCTCTTGCCAATAAATTTCTTAAGAAGAGAGAAGATAATTGTGGGGAAATATAAAAGTTGTATTATTTCATCATCAAATCCCATGTTCATCTGTAGTTAGTCCTCTAATCATAGAAAATGTGTCATGTAAGAGTTGAAATAACAATATTATAATTGTTATGAATAAATGTGGATGTCCCTTTCAATTCTATAACTTCCTAATCTTTCATCATCTCTAACTCTTGAACCTTTCAAGTTCTACAACTTCAAAGCATTTTCATTAGTTTTTAATTTCATTTATAAATGACTCAAGTTCCACATTTATTCATAACAATTATAATATTGTTATTGCAACTCTTACATGACACATTTTGTATGATTAGAGGATTAACTACATATGAACTTGGGATTTGATGTTGAAATAATACAACTTTTATACTTGAAAGCGTTTTGTTCCCATAATGTTTTATTACCAAAAAGATAGGATTACCAGTAAAATAGATAAGCTTTAAGTTTGAAGATTAATAGATATAAATTATTATTGTGTTTGGTTTGTGTGAGCTATATAAATAATTAATGTGTTTAGTAATAATTACAAAATAGATATTATTTTATTGAAATAACCTTTACAAGGCTACATATAAATGGAACATTTTTGTCTAAATAATTAATTAATGAGGTTAAAAAATTCGTTCAACAAGTTGGATTAATTGTTATTTAACATCAAAAGGAGGACATTTGTGTCCGAAAATTTTATTAGTAAAGCTAAAATTGGAACAAAAATAAAATTACTACTATAATCTTGAAATAATCACATAACTCCTTATATCACCTCTCATATTATCTAAGTAATAAAAGATTAATTGAACCAGATTAAAAGATAGATTATCGAAGTAATCTTCTTATAACCCTAACCATACGCAGTAAGCCATATTTTAGGTTTACAATGAATTTATTTGCTTCGGCATTATTTGATCAAAATCAACTCGGTAAGGTTGCGGGGTCAGTTATTGCCCTTAGATCATGGGGTAAGGTATCCAAGGGCTGGCAGTGGAGGCCGAATTAACAATCCCCATTATTTGGTTTGCTTAAATCTGATGGTCTATCTCAAAAATGCTTTGGAACCAGAAGGAACATAATATAAAAGATGAACACAATAAGAGAGTTCAATTTTATTTATATAAGCACAACATACAAACTGAAGAAACAAATTCAAATTCAACACATCGCTGACATTCGCTCATTATCTATGGCATAAATAGCTTTTATTATAAGACACTCATAACACACCAACTTATTTAGCATAGTCTAACCTGGTGGCAAATTACTGTTGGGCCTGCAAGGAAGAGAAACTTAGCTTTCAATCTAACAAAATCAGATTATAAAGGTTAAGGCGTGGGCTGGTCTAAGGATAGTACCTGGAAGTGCTTCTTGTAAAATTCCACCAACTCTTTTGGATCTGTTTTTGTCTGCTTGAAGGCATCAATCTTGTTCAGCTCCTGCATAAGGATATTTTTTTTTTAATAAATGATTATAACCATCTTAAAATAGAGTAATCTCTTCCTGCACAATTGGGAAAGAACGTAAAAGGGCTTTCCAACATACCTCGATCCATGCTGCTAGTTTTGGCCTACCCTCTGTAATGTCATACTTGTATACTTCTGATAAGAAGATCTGGAACCTTTCAACAAATGGAATATAGGCTATGTCCGCCTGACGATCACATAAATCCATTTGTAAAACAGAATGATACTCAAATCATATAATTATAATAATAAACAATTTCAAAAACAACTTCTATGCGTACTCAAGCTAACTTAATTGAGAAGTTAACATACCAAACTAAACTGACCAAGGAAGAATGGGCCATCATCAAATTTCTTAAGAGCATTTTCCAAGTAATCGAAAGCGGCACCTGTTCCAAGTTTCTAAATTTTTTAGTTCAGTTTATATACACAAACCCCAAACCATGGAAATACGACATATTTCAAAACATACCAGCTTGTTTTACAGGGTCTCCTTTGAATGAAGTATACACATCCCTGTTGAATGTATCAGTGTAGGATAACAATTCTTCACCAAACTTCTTTTTTTCAGGATCCTACAATATTCTCATAACATTACTTCAGCTGAAGTTAAGAGATACTAAAGTTTCTATTAAGAGCAGCAATGAAATATGCACATCTTATAAAAATATTTTAAAAAAGGATGCACAACTTACATCAGGGAAAAGAGAAGGTCCTTCAAAGTTGCTGTCAACATATTTAATCAAGTCAATACTCTCTCCAATGATTTTGCCGTTGTGCTCCAATGCTGGAACCTATAAATTAGAACTTTAAACGGTAAATACTTCAAGTAGTCCTAACAATTACCTCAGTCTAACATAAAGACTAAAACATACCACCTATAATTTATCTAATTTTTTTTTTTCCTGGTAAGCAAGAAATTCAACTCAATACAAAGGAGACCATTTTTCATGACTATGTAAATCAAAGCATAGCAATAAGATTCTGCCTCCTCTTTAAGTATTGGACCTTGTCATCGCATCTGATTCAGGGATTTCCTCACACAGATTATAAACATTTGAAATACAGCCATACACAAACACAAATTACCCTTCTCTTTTTAACCACTTTGCTCAGTCAGAAACTCTAAACTTCCAACTATTGTTCAAAACCCTCCCATTTTTGTCATGAGAACTTCTTGGAAAATTATTCTTACTAACAAACTCCAAATCATAACTCATGCCTGGCAATTCCATATAAACAAACTATATCAGTCATGGACTTAGCCGATTCATCAACTTTACTAAAGCTAACAATTTCATTCCTACATAAAGATACCTTTTGTAGTATTGAGTTCATCACTATCATGACCAAGCCTTATACCAACAAAAAAGAATTTGATGTTATATTCCCAACAAGCGGGAGGATACTAGTACAAGCTTGCTCATTTCTTGAAAATGATTTAAAATTCTATTTATCCCTTATTTTATGCTTAATAATTGTTGTTATGCACGTGTGAAAATTAACAGAACATATTCATGAATCATGTCTGTTGAATCATGGAGACTCCGTAATAGAAATCTATCAAATCCACAATAATCAACAAAAGAAAAGGTAAATGTTTTCATAAACAAATCACCTTGTTAACACGGTAAACTTTCTGTGCATACCAAGCAGGCCTGTCTTGAAGGTTTAATGGAACTAACTTAATCTTGTCTTGTAATCCCTGCCGCCCAACAGATTCCAAAGAAATCAGTGAGAGAAAATCAAACAAATAATTCTAGACATGAAAAAATAAGACAAAGAGATCATTAAAAAGTCAAAAATGATTAAATAACCTTATAGTTTCTGGTGATCCACACCCTGTTGGGCAAATGGACACGTGTAACAAGTATACAGCCTTAACATAAAAGACAACACATGTAAATCAAGTTAAAAAACAAAATAAAAAATTGAACCCCGAATGGCACAAAAAGAAACTCAAAAATAAAAAAATGTGAAACCTGATAGTTCCATCAAAGAGAGTTGGCTGCTCGGCCTTAGAATCCAGAACTGGAGGAAGATTTTCTTGCACACTACCAATAAGAAAAGAAGATTATAATTTCATCATATTAGCGATCAGAATTGCGAGATTGAAGAGTAACAAAGACGTAAAAATGAAGTTGAGGAATGAGAAATTCTTACGTGGTAGCCATTTTGGTTAAGTCTCTGGTGTGTTCGGAACCTTTTGGGTTTTTAGAGCTAATTTGATACTGAAATGGGTCTATCTGGAGAGTGAGCCATCTGCGCGGGGGTTTATTATATAGGAGATTTTAAATGAAGTTAGATCCTGTGAAGTCGCGAGCAGTGACGTATCACGTACTTAACTTTGTCATGGATTATTCAAGTCAAAAGAAAAAAATTCGACGGCCGCTGTCTGGTTGATCCTTTATTATACGTAAGAGATTATGAATGTATTCGTCAGCCATGACCGTTGAGGATGTGTTATATGGTTCTCGTCTATTTAATTATTTCTTTTATTTTAACCCAGCAAATTAATTTAAAAAAAACTATTGACTCCAATCACGTGAAGATTGATATTATGTTAGGATTGTAAACGAGCCGAGCCGAGCCAAGCTTTTGGTTTATCGAGCTCGGCTCATTTACTATAGTGTCGAGCTCGAACTGAGAGCCTCATAATTGAGACTCGAACTCGAGCTGGAGAGCCCAATATCGAGCTCGAGCTCATTAATTAATTATCTTTTTTCTTTTTCACCTACTCACACTCCGACACAGGTATTTCTCTCTCAAACTATCTTTTTTTTTCCTTTGTCTCTTTAATTAATTATTTGTTTCTAGGGTTTATTGATTTGTGGAAGTTTTTGTTTGATTAGGGTTAGGGTTTCTGTTAAAAGATGCAGAAGCCACCGCAGATGATTCTTGTCATGCCTTCTTTTCCACCCACAAACATTACCACCGAGCAGATTCAAAGGGTATAATTTGTTCTTTCTCTGCATTAACTTCTCACATGTATTTATATATAAAACTCATAAACAGATTGAGCCAACGATGTAACAACATTTGAGGGTGTGATCATTATCAACATTAGCTGAAAGTGAAAAAGAAGAAGAAGAGAGAAGTAAAATGAAGAAGAGAAGAAGAAGATGAAGAAGAAAGGTTGAAGAAGAAGACATGGTTGAGTTGAGATAAAAGAGAAGTGAATGAAAGCATTAAAAGGAGAGAAGAGAGTATGCGGAATTGTGGATACAGTGAGAGTGGGCAATTGAAATTGATTTGGGAATTAGGGCAAGTGGGCAACTGAAATTGATTTGGTGTATTCGTTACTGTCATTTTTTTAAAGGTTTTTCGCTAGAAAATATCAGTTTAATACCTTATAGTTTGAAAAATCACAAAAGCACCCTATGTAAGTGCATAGTGTATACGCGAGTCGGATCAGGCTCACGAGCCCTCAAGCCGAGCTTCACTATGTTCGAACCCAACTCGGTTAATAAATCGAGTTCGAGTGGAGCTCTAATCAAGTCGAGCCGAGCCGGCTCGGCTCATTTACAGTCCTAATTATGTATTGCCAAATAACATCATGTATTATGAAAAGCTAACAACCAGAAGTGATTAATTAATGGTTTATTTTATTCCAATCTCGCCATGAATCAAATCTGTAAATGTTATTATAATTCGGTCGTAACAAACTGCAATAAACCTTGAGGGTGCATTTGGTTAGGAGTAATGTTGGATTACTGAGGTTAAGATCTAGAGCCATCTGACCATTTTCCACCATCAATATAGCCAGAAACGGCCATATCAGCAACTCCCGACTACTCCTAGCGATTTTTTGTGACTTCTGACAACTTCAAGCGGTGGTTGGCGGTCGACAGTGGCTTGGGGTGGGTGGGGGTGATTTTATTACAAATTAAAGTTTTATATAAGTTGGAGTGTTTTAGCTAAATCTGAAATGTTGGGGGTTAAAAAAAACTATTCAAAAATTAATAATAAAAATAATATTATATTAATATTTAAAAATAACGGCAATTTAGTAATTTAAATAACATATCGACCAATTTATTGTAACTAACCAAACACATTTCCATAAAGATTCTCGGTTATCTTCAAAGTAATCTAGGTTGTGCTTGTTTTATTATTTTGAGTAGGGTTTTTGAAAAAGTTGAGTTGGGTTGTTATTAGGAGGTAAGATTTGAAAATTAACAAAAAACTCCCTAGGTTTGTTAATTTAGCTAAACATCTCCTATAAAAAAAAGTTTATAAATTGATAAAAACACCCTCACCCACCCACTTTTGCTAGATTTCGGTCACCACCATCGGAAGGTGATCGAATTTGGCGTAATACCGACTGGATTTGATCGGTAGTGCACCGACCTAGCTTTTTCTGATTAGATCCACCATGAATTTAGTCGGAAAATGCCAGATCTGGCCATTAACAGCTAGATATGGTCGTCAACGACGACCCTTCGTTGACGACCAGATGTGGCAAAAAATTTGGCCATCAACGGCCAAAACTTTGGCCGTAGATCTGGCATTTTCTGGTGGATCTGGACCGAAAAAGTTAGATCGGCGCACTACCAGCAAGATCCAGCCGGTAGTGTGCCATTACACTAGATTCTAACTACCTTTCGACGGTGGTGGTCGGAATCTGGCAAATGTGGGTAGGTGGGGGTTTTTTTGTCAATTTATAAACCTAGGGGTTTTAAATAGTTTAATAAAATATGATTGGATTTTCATAATACGGAAACAAATATGTATTTTGAGTAGGATAGGAATAGGATATGGCAAAAATAATAAAACAAACGGGCCCCTAACTTTCCGTTAATATAACATTCCCAGTAACCAACATTCCCTAAATCAAACACCCTGTGAAAATTAATTGCTCGGAGTTGGAAATTATAACCTTTTTTGTTTGAAAATTGTTTCACTTCACCTATTCTGAATAACAAAGTCAAAATGTTTTAATGATTAGTAATTCCTTAATAAATTGAAGAGCAAGTCATGTCCAAATACATTTTGACCCCCTATCTATCGTGAAACATCCTTCCCCACCCACCCCCTTAGGAAATACCCATATTACCCCATTTTTATATATAAGGGTTAAAAGTTAAAACTTAACCATGAAAGGGCAATTTTGTCAATTCATCTCATATATATAACATCATAGAGATAGAAAACCTAATATAACAGTATTAATTGACAACATTACCCTTTCAAGATTAAGTTTTAATGCTTGAATTAGAAAAATAGGAGTAACATTGGGTGTTTCCAAAACGAAGGGGGGAACTATCTTTTTGCGATAGATTAAGGGGTAAAAAAGTATTCAGCTTAACGACTAGAAGCGTGGACAAGTAGTCCTCCCAAGAATTAAGGTCTCGTTTGGATTGAGGGATGATAAATGAATGATTTCGTTAAACCCATAGATTTGGTAAAATACTTCGTTTGGTTTTTTTTTAAAAAAAAAAAAAAGTAGAACTGTGGACAAGTGAGTCCTCCCAAGAATTAAGGATCTCGTTTGAATTGAGGGATTCTAAATGAATGATTTCGTTAAACCCATGAATTTGGATAAAATAATTCATTTGGTTTAAAATAAAAAAATAAAAAGTTGAAATCCATAGATTTTGGAAAATCCACCACCCTCTAGAATCCTTCAATTTTTAGGGTTTTAGAATCCCACCTAATAGGTGAGATTTTGCCAAATCCATCGGCTTTAATAAAATAAGCGATTTTGTTAATATTTTAATTTTTCAAGACTATCCTTGTTAATAATATAATATTTCAGTAACTACCCTTTATCCTAATTAAAAGAAATATATTTGTCATTTTCTCTTTTTGAGCTCTTCAACTTTACATCATCAGCATCTTCAGAGTATATTAGAGAAATAATCTATCTATGAATTTCCATTCCTTTAATTGATTATTTTCAATTTCTTATTTACAAATTTTTTTTTATTTCAATTTCTCATGGTGATTCTTTTTGTTATCTAGTTAAGAACTTATTAGTGGTGGCTTTTTTTTCATGAAATATTAAATCAACAACGTCATTTCAAATAGCCCTCAAGCTTATAAAATTATCTCATTCGAATCTCTTCTAACGTACTATAAGAACAAATGTGTATAATGTGTGAGGCTATCTTATGATTTTATTTTTCTTATCTCTCTCAATTATACCAAGCTTGTAATATAAGATCCTCTTATATTTTATTATAAACTTTTCTTATTAAAAGGTTTTAATAATTGATTTATTTATTCTTTGAATACATGGATGCCAATTATGAAGACTAATAATTGATGAAGAAATATATAATTTAAAAAAAAATAGAAAATGAGTGGGCAAAGTAAAAGTTTAGAAAATTAGAATAAATTGCGACATTACATCTAGATTTATAAATAATATTTTCACTTTTTAAAACTTTAAATGTAATACTCCTACCCATTAATTGGTTAATATATAGTAAGTAATAATTAGTAAGAAAATAAAATATCATATACATATGCATATTAGATTCCTCAAATTATCTCTTCTACTGTATGTAACTTATTAAACAATCTTAAATTCAAAAAAATTATTTGAAAGATGTTACATAATCTATGTATTTAAATTTTAAAACCCTATGAAAATTTGACTTTGAAATTCAATGTACATAATTTTTTTTTAACATTACGTGACTTACTATATATGTTATAATAGGTCATATATATAGTGTACTATACATATACATACCATATATACAATGTATTGTATATATCTTTACATGTTGTATTTCACACACACACACACATATATATATTGACTTACTATGTGATTTTATATATAGTGTAGTAAAATCTCTTTATAGTTATAATGGTGGAATTAATTAATTTTATTACTATAAGGAGGTTATAACTTAATAGAGGTGTGATAACAAAAATTTCTTTATAATTCATGTTTTAGTAGTACAGTATTAGGATTTCAATTGATGTTTTAATACTATTAAGATTTCAATTCAGCGCTTCAATTGCCTTTTTTTGAAACGAATAGAAGATTGTGTCTTGAAATCAGCAAAGATAAGTGTCTTTAATGGAATTGTAAATGCAATTGTTGCTTGGTCAAATTGATGTGAAGCCACAAGCTATTGTTAATTGTTTTAATCATTACAAAATTATGCAGCAAATTGATGTGAAGCCACATATTATTGTCAATTGTTTTAATCATTACAAAATTATGCAGCAAATTGATGTGAAGCCACATACTATTGCCAAATATTTTAATTATTACCAAATTAAGATCCCTAATATTGATGAATTGCAAGTTACAAATGAAGTGGATAAAGAGAATCAAAGAGTCATTATAGAATTTAGTGATCAAATTTAACAACTTCATTACACTAATCGAATGGATATTAATGTTTTTCTCAATCATCCAAATGAGCAATACATCATGTATGCTTTAACTAAAGAAGAAATCATTATTACAATTAGACAAGAAGATAAAAGAAATAATTATGAGGATGATAGTACGGAAATACAAAAAGTTTGTGCCAAAAAGCTCTAAACATACTTGAGAAAGTAGAAATATATGGCTTCAACAAAAAGATATTCATGCTAGCGAGTAATCTACCCGCAAGTTAAAAGATGTAGTAACAACTCTAAAGCATAAATCATTATCCCAAACAACTTTAGATAAATATTTTATTTCATCTTAAACCTTAATGTAACATTGCATATATTTTTTTGCAATATACAAATACTTATTACTATGTGAAGGCAATTTTTCTTAAGGCGGGAATTAGAAAAATTATAATTTATTACAATGTAGAGTTTATTCTTATTTATAACTATCTCAAATTAAGAATTGAATTTTTTATGATTATGTAGAGTTTATTCCTATATAGAGTATCACTATAGAGAGGTTTTACTTATATATATATATGAATATATACAAAATCACAAAGAATATGCAACATGTAAGTATACTCAATTCTAACATGTGAAATACAACATGTAAAGATAAATGTGTGTGTATATATATATTAAAATAACATGTTTATTATTATTATTTTTTTTTTTTTTTTTGGGTCTATGATTTTGTGAATCACAAAATTTTTTAAATAGAATATCTCTATGTCATTTAAAAAAAAAAATCGTCTTACTTGCATTAATAGTAATATAATATAGCATTATATGGCTTACATAGTATTTTAATATGAGATTAGGGTTCACATTTTTTTAAGACTATTAACGATAATATTATTTTGTAAATAATATTATATTTTAAGATTATTAACGATAATAATTATTCTAAAGTAAAACACAATTCTTATCAGAAAATAAATATTTATCTTGAATTGAAACACTTTAGTAACATCAGAGTTTCGATGAAAGAATGAGAAGAGGGGCAGAGGAGGTTTCTGTAAATACCTCTAAGATGATTTATTAAATTGAGTAAAATTGAATACAATTACTATTTATATACTTTGATAAAACGACAAGAAATAATGTCTTTTGATAACAACATGCCTCTTATAAAACTACATTGTTTTATGGAAACTCAATAACAATAATAAATATTTATTCTTAAGACGATTGGATTTCCAAGAGTTTTCATTCTAAGAAATATTGAAATAACATTGCTTCTCTCTCATCCTTCTATAATGTCAATGGAGGGAATTATTTTCCCTCCAAAAAGCAGGGTTTAAGAGCAAAAGATAAATTTATTTTATTGAAGGGTAAATTTGTAAATTTAACTTTCCAAAAAGTTTTTTATCCGGGTAAACTAATCCAAATAGTATTCTCCTATATATAGGGGCGTTATCAAGCCGAGTTTTCAGCTTAACGAGCTTAGCTCGTGGGAGAGGAATAATAAATGAGCCGAGCCAGAAATTATGTGACTCGGCTCGGCTCGACTCGATAATGGATTTGGCATATTTCGAGCCGGCTTGAACTCCAAATAACTCTGTTTTTTTTTTTTCAATTTTTTTTACCAAAATTCGCTGGACAACAGTCGATTGTCTAAAATTCAAATAAATGCAAACATAATTTAACTTTATCTGGGCAGCAGCCATCTCCAAATAATTTTGAAGCTGAATCATGTTCAATATTGAAAATGAGAAAATTAGTTTAAAATATTTAAATATGGCAAGCGAATTCAGAAGGGCTTAAAATTGAAAAATCATAATTTAACTTTTCATTAATATGCTGGGCAGAGCAAGTTTGACCCCAGTCCAATTCAAATAAATTTGATTAATATTTGCAAACAACATTAACAGTTTGTTTTAACTCGCCAATTTAGATAAATAAACATAAATATCCTCCGTTTTTCACCTCAGATATCCTCAGGAAGTGACCCATGTTGTTGCTCCCTAAATCAAAGAAGAATCTCTTCTGATCGACTCTTATTACTTTTGAAACCCCCATGTTACCCATTTCATCTTGTGCCGGCAAGTCAACCGACCTGTCAACATTCAGTTCAGAAGCAGAGGCAGGTTGGCTACTATGGCCAGAAATGAAGCCAGCCCCAACATCATCTGAAAGCCCAACAAGACGCTCTAATGGTTCAGAACTTTGCTATTTTCACACACACATACAATAGAACCAAAAAAGGGATAAGTAAGACATCTATAAATGCAACAATTGTATGTGTAAAAACAGAAAAGGGGTTTATTCATGCTATGCAAGTACGCCTGATTGGGCAATATGAAAAGCCGCGATGCTTCATTAATTTCTGCCAGAATGTTTCTGAATGTTGTCCACCCTTCGTCCCGAGAACTTCCAGCAGATAGGGTGTTCAAAAGCGGTTAATCGTTTTTTTAAATCAAACTGGACTTTTCGGTTCAAAAAAATTTTGAACCAAAACCGAATCGGTTTTAGGGAAAACCGATTTTTCAGTTAACCGATTAACTGTTTAAAAAAAATGGTTAACCGGTTTTCTCTTTTTTTTTTTTTTATAAAACTTTTTTTTTTTAATTTTGTCCTAAATTTAATTGTAAATATAGACAATACATTGGGAACTAAGAAAAAAAAATTTGGGTTGGAATTTTAGATTGAGTGAATTAAAGATTTATTTTAGTTTAGGTTATTATTTATTTATTTAATATATATATATATATGAAAAACCGGTTTTCGGTTAACCGTTTCTAATTTCTTCCAAACCGGTCACCGAACCGAAAATTTGGTTTTTAAAATTTTTCAAACCGTAATTGAACTGTTTTTTCGGTTAACCGGTTTTTCGGTTTAATTAGCAATTCGGTCCAGTTTTTACATTTTTTTTAACACCCTTACCAGCAGGAACAATAATAGTACTGCGATTTCTACTAACAGATGCTTCCGATACCTGCAGAAATAAATTTAATAAGGCAATAAGTTTTAGGAATAACAATACTAACCATTAGATTAGCCTTATCATCTTCACACTTATAGAGACGCATAAGAAGACAAAACTGGAAAACCGAAGTACTAAAAGCCTTATCATCTACAGTGTGTGAAGGTGAAAATCTGTTCCCATTCCTTCAATTTTTCAAACTAAATTTCAGGCACATTTGTACACCGAAGATTGATCTCGAAGAAAAGAATTGGAAAACTCCAAATTTTGCATAAGACTTCCAAAAGGGTACTGAAAATGATTCAAAATCCAAAAAAAACAATTAATATAGAAAAATATATAACAAATAAAATATTGTGCTTAATGGCTTAGAAAGGAACATAACACAGGGCTCTTTCACAAAAATATCAATAGAGGTTAGTTGAATTACGCAAATATTCTAGAGATATTATCATCCCATTGGTACAGGAATAATCCCAAAACAAGGAGCACAAGATCCGACAAAGAAACCCCCTACTCACTGACTAAAGTCCGACGAAGATGATGACGAACCAACGAAGAAACTTCAGATCGGACGAAGACGATTCAGATCCAATGAAGAACATTCAGATCTGATGAAGCTCGTATGAAGAAGACAAAGTTTCGACGAAGATTCAACGATGATCAGACGACGATGACGAAGATCCAACGGCTACCGAAGGTCCAACGACGATGAACAATATCCCACGAAGATCCCGCGAAGCTGACGAAGATGAACAAGATCTGGCCGAAAATAGTTACTTTGAGAGGAGTTTGATTCAAATTTTATGGCCAGGGTTCCACTGTGATGGATTTTTCTAGGGGTGGCGATTTGGTGCACCCCGTAGGGGGATGGGGAACTGAACCGCAGCTGCAGTCCCAAAAAAGCAGTTCCCAAAAAAAGAAGGCAAAGGCAAGGTCACTGCAGGTTCTTCAATTCAAGGAACCGGAACCTAAAATGCAGGTTTCGGTTCCTTTCCAGGGTACCCTGTAAAAAATCAATTACCCCCCTATTAGTTTAAAAAATAACAAAAACACCTTATAAGCTTACAAATACACCCCTAACAAATTTTCATTATTCATTCATTTGTGTCCAATGTAACTCATAACCTGTAATCTCTAAGCAACACTTGAATTGTTAATCATTTAATTAAGTATTGTAATATTGTTTATAATAGAATTTTATAATTAATTAAATAATCATACCATAAATTTATAATATAATGTTATAATTAATAAAATTATAATAATTTGATTAAGTATTGTGTAAATTAGTAAATTACTAATGTTTATAATATAATGTCATAATCAATTAAGTAATCATTTAATTATGTAATGTTATATTAATTATATTATCATACTATAATAGTATAATGTAATGTTATAATGAATTAAATAATCATACTATAAATCTATAATTTAATATTATAATTAATTAAATTTCAAATCATTTAATTAATATACTAATGTTTATAATGGAATGTTATAATTGATTAAGTAACATATTACAAATATATAAAGTAATGTTATAATTAATTAAATTTTTAATCGTTTAATTAAGTAATGTAATAGTATAGTAAATTACTAATGTTTATAATGTAATGTCATAAATTCATAACTAATTAAGTAATTATGTAATCATTTAACTATATAATGCTATAATTAAGTAAGTGATCATTATTAATATTATAATTTAATTGAATAATTATTTAACTATAATGTAATGCTTAATTAATATTTATAATGAAATGTTTATAAGGTAATGTTATAATTAATTAAATTTCTTATCATTTAATTAAGTATTGTGTTAATGTTTATGTAGTAAATTAGTAATTACTAATGTTTAAAACATAATATCATAACTCATAATCAATTAAGTAATCATTTAATTATGTAATGTTATATTAATTATATGATCATATTATAATAGTATAATGTAATGTTATAATGAATTAAGTAATCATACTATAAATCTATAATTTAATATTATAATTAATTAAATTTCAAATCATTTGATTAATATACAAATGTTTATAATGGAATGTTATAATTGATTAAGTAATCATATTATAAATATATAAGGTAATGTTATAATTAATTAAATTTTTAATCGTTTAATTAAGTAATGTAATAATATAGTAAATTAGTAATGTTTATAATGTAATGTTATAAATTCATAACTAATTATGTAATTATGTAATCATTTAACTATGTAATGCTATAATTAAGTAAGTGATCATAATATATAATGTAATATAATAATATTATAATTTAATTGAGTAATTATTTAACTATAATGTAATGTTTAATTAATGTTATAATTAATTAAATTTCTTATCATTTAATTAAGTATTGTGCTAATGTTTATGTAGTAAATTAGTAATTACTAATGTTTAAAACATAATATTATAACTCATAATCAATTAAGTAATCATTTAATTATGTAATGTTATATTAATTATATCATCATACTGTAATAGTATAATGTAATATTATAATGAATTAAGTAATCATACTATAAATCTATAATTTAATATTATAATTAATTAAATTTCAAATCATTTGATTAATATACAAATGTTTAATGGAATGTTATAATTGATTAAATAATCATATTATAAATATATAAGGTAATTTTACAATTAATTAAATTTTTAATCGTTTAATAAGTAATGTAATAATATAGTAAATTAGTATATTACTAATGTTTATAATGTAATATTATAAATTCATAACTAATTATGTAATTATGTAATCATTTAACTATATAATGCTATAATTAAGTAAGTGATCATAATATATAATGTAATATAATAATATTATAATTTAATTGAGTAATTATTTAACTATAATGTAATGCGTAATTAATGTTTATAATGAAATGCTTATAAGGTAATATTATAATTAATTAAATTTCTTATCATTTAATTAAGTATTATGCTAATGTTTATGTAGTAAATTAGTAATTACTAATATTTATAATATAATGACATAATCAATTAAGTAATTATTTAATTATGTAATGTTATAATTAATTATATAATCATACTATAATGTAATGTTATAGTGAATTAACTATTAAGTAATCATATTATAAATTTTTAATGTAATATTATAATTAATTAAATTTTTAATCATTTAATTAAGTTTATACTAATGTTTATAATAAAATCTTATAATTGATTAAGTAATTATACTACAAATCTATAACGTAATGCTATAACTAATTAAATTTCTAATTATAAGTCAATTAATTAACTATTTAATTATGTTATAACTTATAAGTCAATTAATTAAGTAGTAATCAATTAATGTAATGCTATAATTAATTATACTATAAATCAATTAAGTAATGTTATAAAATTATAATTAATTAATTAATCATTTAACTATAATGTAATGTTATAATTAATTAAGTATGATATTTAATTAGTAATTAAATTTATTAATGTTTATCAATTTATCATATATAATTAATTAATTACTAATTTATTATAGATATACTTAGAACTTGATAATTGAAGTAAATAATTAAATATATTATTACTCAATCAAATATACTATTTTATTCAAAAATAATTCTTTTCATAACATTAAAAATGTAAAACACTTTTAATTGGATCATAATTCCAATTATTCACTTAATTGATCAAAACTTTAATATTAATGTATTATAATATATTAAAGCTTTTAATATGGTGTAATTTATATGTAATAAGTATAATTGTATTTGTATATTTATTTAATTAGGTTATTCTAAAAATTTAACTTTTTCTATTTTAAATTTTTTTATATGTAAAATAATAGAAACTCCCCCATTATTTACATTTCACAAATATTTCATTATAGTCCAGGTTCCAAAATAGGATCTAAACAGTTCCAAAAATCAGTTCCAAAACAGTTCCAAAACAGTTTCCAAAGCGAGTTCCAAAACAGTTCCAAACAAGTTTCAAAACAGTTTCAAACAGTTCCAAAACAGTTCCAAACCGGGTACCCCTACAGTTCCAAACAGGTACCCTTTTTACAGTTCCTTGGGTTCCGATTCGGCTCCTCCACATGCAAGAACTGGGAACCGAACCGCATACGAATGCTGTTACAAAAAATTGGAAATAATCCTGAGGATGATAATACAGAAATACAAAAAGTTTCATGCCATGAAACTCTAAACATGCTTATTGAGGAGACAAAAATATTTTTGTTTCAACAAAAACATGTTCATGCTAGCGAGTTATTATGTACTTGCAAGGTAAAAAATGTGGTAGCAACTCTAAAGTATAAATCATTGTCTCAAACAACTTTAGATAAATATTTTATTTCATCTTAAACTTATATATATATAGAGACAACTTTCCTTAAGACGGGAATTTAAAAAATTATAACTTATTATAATGTGGAGTTTATTCTTATTTATAACCGTCCCAAATTGGGACTATAATTTTTTTATTACTATGTAGAGGTTACTCTCTCTCTCTCTCTCTCTCTCTCTCTCTCTATATATATATATATATATATATATATATATGTTCTTAAGGAATTAAAAAAATTATAAATTATTACAATGTGGAGTTTATTCTTATTTATAACCGTCCCAAATTGGGACTATAATTTTTTTATGACTATGTTGAAGTTACTATATATATATATATATATATATATATATATGTTGACATTTTTGTCCAAATAATTAATTAATGAGGTTAAAGAAATCATTCAACAAGTTGGGTTAATTGTTATTTGACATCAAAAGGAGGGCATTTGTGTCCAAAAATTTTATTAAATAAGAATAAAATTAGAACAAAAATAGGATTACTACCCTTTAACTCGGTGATCGCATAACCTCTATATCACCTCTCATATTACTTGAGTAATAAAAGATTACTGGAATCTTTTATTACGACTAAATTAAACAAGATAATGATCGGATTAAAAGATATCCTACGACTGTATTTTTCTCATTTCATTTTCGCACAAATACCCATTTGTACCCTACTAGCATTACATCTTTATGTGTTTGAACTGTAGGTCCAAAAACTCCACCTTTTTTTAACGAATTCAGTTCTGCCTTGATTGCGTCTTTCCATTTTGGCTAATCTTCACTTTGTCTACATTCCTCAACAAATTTAGGTTCAAGATTATCATTATTATTTACAATATCAAGCGTTATATTGTATGCAAAAATATTGTCGACAATTATTTCTTTTCGATTCCATATTTTTCTTGTAGAGACATAATTTATTGAGATCTATTCATTCTTGCTAGTTTCAGGTACCTAAACTTCTTCTAGAGTTTCATGATTAGTTATGTCTCTATTCTCTTCATGAGAACTTGCCTCCTTGATGTAAGCATCTTGGTCATTTGCTACTCTTTTCTTTCGAGGATTTTTATCTTTGGAACCAACTGGTCTACCACGCTTTAAATGTGCCTTAGATTCATTTGCTACATGTAATTGTCCTTCAAGGACATCAATTCGAATTGGAGCATTTGCAGCTGGTATGTGAGATTTAGTCACTCTTTTTGAATCAGTAAATGTGTTTGACAACTGATTTGCTACATTTTGCAAATAAATTATCTTTTGATCTTCTTGTTCACATTGTTTAGTACGAGGATCAAGATAAAATAATAATGATATTTTCCAAGTAATTTCCTTTTCTAGTTGCCTATTTGGTCCCCCTAATGTTGGGAATTTTGTTTCATCAAAATGACAATTGGCAAATCGTGCCGTAAATAAAACCTCTTGTTAATGTTTCTAAATATTTAATTATAAAAGGAGATTTATATCCAACATATATTCCTAATCTTTTTTAGGGACCCATTTTAGTGCGTTGTGGTGGAGCAATTGAAATATATACAGCACATTCAAATATTCTTAAATGGGAAATATTTGGCTCTTGACCAAAAGTCAATTGTAAAGGGAAGAATTTGTGATAACTTGTTAGCCTAATGCGTACAAGTGCTACTGCATGTAAAATATTATGTCCCCAAGCAGAAATTGGGAGTTTTGTTCTCATAAGTAATGGTCTAGCAATCAATTCGAGGCGTTTAATAAATGATATCTGCTATACAATTCTATGTATGAACATGGGCAACAAGTTTTTCAACCATTATTCTGATTGACATACAATAATCGTTAAAAGCCTAAGACATAAATTCACCAGCATTATCAAGACGTATTGTCTTAATTGTATAATCCAAAAATTGTGCTCACAATTGAATTATTTGGGAGAGTAATCTCACAAACGCCAGGTTGCGAGTAGATAATAAACACACATGGGACCATCTTGTTGATGCATCTACTAAAACCATAAAATATCTAAATGGTCCACATGGTAGATGAATATGCCCACATATATCACCTTGAATTCATTCTAAAAATATAGGTGATTCAATCCCAATTTTAGCTGGTGATGGTCTAATAATTAATTTATCTTTAGAATAAGCAGCATAAGAGAATTCATTAGATTGAAAAATCTTTTTATTTTTCAGTGGATGTCCATGTAAATTCTCAATGATTCTTTTGCATCATTATTGAACCAGGATGGCCTAACTGATTATGCCAATTAATACAAGTATTAGGATCAGTAAACTTCTGGTTTACTATAAAATGTGTTTCAAATACACTGATATTTGTGTAGTACAATCTGGAAGAAAAAGCAAGTAATTTTTCCAACACACATTTATTGCCTATAATTATTCTTGTAATATAAAGATATTCAGTATTTCCTTCATTGGTTCTCTCAATATGATATCCATTACAGTGAATATCTTTAAAACTTAATAAGTTTCTTTTAGACTTGGAAGAAAATAATGCATCTTTTATAATAAACTATGTTCCTCCAAGCAATAATATATTAGCTATTCCAAAGCCTTCAATTAATCTTGTACTATCAGATATCGCATTTATGTTAGCTTCACATATTATCAAAGAAGAAAAAAAATTTCTTTCTTTAAGTATAACTATGTTCCTCCAAGCAATAATATATTAGCTATTCCAAAGCCTTCAATTAATCTTGTACTATCAGATATCGCATTTATGTTAGCTTCACATATTATCAAAGAAGAAAAAAATTTTCTTTCTTTAAGTATAGTGTGCGTTGTAGCATTGTCTACGGACAAAGATCTTGGATCCAATCATAGACTTGGGAATGTCCATTTTTCTTTATTCAAAAACAAAATACATAGTAAGACATATTACAAAGCCAACAAAACAAAGTAATTTATCTAAAATTGAAAATCACACTTAAACATATTAAGGGTAAAACACTCATTAAAAATAAAACACTCAACTTAAACATATTAAAAGTAAAACACTCGCAAAAACATAACTTAAATAATTTTGGACATTTCCATCCCCGATTAAATGATCGATTCTCCCTTCAGGATTTTTGAAGAAATCTGCAATATCCATATGTGTCATATCAACAGGTCCATCATCAAAGTTATCATCTTGATAAGCAAAATTTGCTCTATTCTCATTTTGGTAGGCAAAATTAGCTTTCATATTTGTCTTTTTTTCTTTCAACGATGCTTGATAAAATTCAACAAGATGTTTAGGCATACAACAGGTACGTGACCAATTTCCTTTCATGCCACATAGATAGCACATATTTTCTATATTCTTTGAATTTTTATGTTGGCCGCTTTGCTCTTTTCCTTTTTCTTTTCATCATTAATCCACTACTAGTGGTTGTTATAATTAGAAGAGTTATTATTACAACCATCACTCACGCCCATCATTATCATATATTGTCACATTCATTCAAGGAATGAAGCAAAACCTATTGGACGAGCTTCATGGTTTTAGGAAGAATCACAGTTTCTAGTAGTCATATCTTTTCTTTAAATTTTTCCAATAAGTAACTGGATCTTTTATCGTAAAGTATTCAATTTTCAATCCTTCGTGGAGATGGTGTCAAAGGAAAATCATGGCTTTGGCCTTATTTTGATTGGATGATTCATTTCCTTCTTTGATGGTGTCACCAAGACTCATAGCATCTAAGTGAATTTCAGCATCAACAATCCATGACAAATAATTCTTGCCCATAATATCAAGAGTCACAAATTCAAGTTTCATAAGATTTGTCATGACGAGAACTATAAAAGAATATTTAATAAATTAGACAATCTCTAATAAAACGAAAATATTATCACAAATAAGAATTTAAAATAACAATAATGAATATACAATTTATTACAGTTATAGAATTTAATAATTTAAAAACATAAATCATAAAAGCAAATATTTACAAATATATGTGTCTTTTTTTATTAATCAAATTATAAATCTATCACTATATAAAGTCTTGTTTATAATGAAACAAAAATGTTCCAAATTAAAATAGTTTCATATATTTTATACTATAAAAATGATTAAACATTCCAACATATTTATAAAACACATTGAGATACAAGCAAAATTGAATTTACTTACTTGGTAAATGGAAAACTCCAACTCCAAATTTGATTAGGGACAAAAGCTTCCCTTGACAAGTTGATATGGTTAGAGACTAGTACTAATAACTTTATTTTATTAATTTTGATTATTTTATTAATTTTGACGATCACATAAATCCATTTGTAAATCAGAATGATACTCAAATCATATAATTATAATAATAAACAATTTCAAAAACAACTTCTATGCGTACTCAAGCTAACTTAATTGAGAAGTTAACATACCAAACTAAACTGACCAAGGAAGAATGGGCCATCATCAAATTTCTTAAGAGCATTTTCCAAGTAATCGAAAGCGGCACCTGTTCCAAGTTTCTAAATTTTTTAGTTCAGTTTATATACACAAACCCCAAACCATGGAAATACGACATATTTCAAAACATACCAGCTTGTTTTACAGGGTCTCCTTTGAATGAAGTATACACATCCCTGTTGAATGTATCAGTGTAGGATAACAATTCTTCACCAAACTTCTTTTTTTCAGGATCCTACAATATTCTCATAACATTACTTCAGCTGAAGTTAAGAGATACTAAAGTTTCTATTAAGAGCAGCAATGAAATATGCACATCTTATAAAAATATTTTAAAAAAGGATGCACAACTTACATCAGGGCAAAGAGAAGGTCCTTCAAAGTTGCTGTCAACATATTTAATCAAGTCAATACTCTCTCCAATGATTTTGCCGTTGTGCTCCAATGCTGGAACCTATAAATAAGAACTTTAAACGGTAAATACTTCAATAGTCCTAACAATTACCTCAGTCTAACATAAAGACTAAAACATACCACCTATAATTTATCTAATTTTTTTTTTTCCTGGTAAGCAAGAAATTCAACTCAATACAAGAGACCATTTTTCATGACTATGTAAATCAAAGCATAGCAATAAGATTCTGCCTCCTCTTTAAGTATTGGACCTTGTCATCGCATCTGATTCAGGGATTTCCTCACACAGATTATAAACATTTGAAATACAGCCATACACAAACACAAATTACCCTTCTCTTTTTAACCACTTTGCTCAGTCAGAAACTCTAAACTTCCAACTATTGTTCAAAACCCTCCCATTTTTGTCATGAGAACTTCTTGGAAAATTATTCTTACTAACAAACTCCAAATCATAACTCATGCCTGGCAATTCCATATAAACAAACTATACCAGTCATGGACTTAGCCGATTCATCAACTTTACTAAAGCTAACAATTTCATTCCTACATAAAGATACCTTTTGTAGTATTGAGTTCATCACTATCATGACCAAGCCTTATACCAACAAAAAAGAATTTGATGTTATATTCCCAACAAGCGGGAGGATACTAGTACAAGCTTGCTCATTTCTTGAAAATGATTTAAAATTCTATTTATCCCTTATTTTGTGCTTCACAATTGTTGTTATGCACGTGTGAAAATCAACGGAACATATTCATGAATCATGTCTGTTGAATCATGGAGACTCCGTAATAGAAATCTATCAAATCCACAATAATCAACAACAGAAAATGTAAATGTTTTCATAAACAAATCACCTTGTTAACACGGTAAACTTTCTGTGCATACCAAGCAGGCCTGTCTTGAAGGTTTAATGGGACTAACTTAATCTTGTCTTGTAATCCCTGCCGCCCAACAGATTCCAAAGAAATCAGTGAGAGAAAATCAAACAAATAATTCTAGACATGAAAAATAAGACAAAGAGATCATTAAAAAGTCAAAAATGATTAAATAACCTTATAGTTTCTGGTGACCCACACTCGTTGGGCAAATGGACACGTGTAACAAGTATACAGCCTTAACATAAAAGACAACACATGTAAATCAAGTTAAAAAATAAAATAAAAAATTGAACCCCGAATGGCACAAAAAGAAACTCAAAAATAAAAAAATGTGAAACCTGATAGTTCCATCAAAGAGAGGTGGCTGCTCGGCCTTAGAATCCAGAACTGGAGGAAGATTTTCTTGCACACTACCAATAAGAAAAGAAGATTATAATTTCATCATATTAGCGATCAGAATTGCGAGATTGAAGAGTAACAAAGACGTAAAAATGAAGTTGAGGAATGAGAAATTCTTACGTGGTAGCCATTTTGGTTAAGTCTCTGGTGTGTTCGGAACCTTTTGGGTTTTTAGAGCTAATTTGATACTGAAATGGGTCTATCTGGAGAGTGAGCCATCTGCGCGGGGGTTTATTATATAGGAGATTTTAAATGAAGTTAGATCCTGTGAAGTCGCGAGCAGTGACGTATCACGTACTTAACTTTGTCATGGATTATTCAAGTCAAAAGAAAAAAATTCGACGGCCGCTGTCTGGTTGATCCTTTATTATACGTAAGAGATTATGAATGTATTCGTCAGCCATGACCGTTGAGGATGTGTTATATGGTTCTCGTCTATTTAATTATTTCTTTTATTTTAACCCAGCAAATTAATTTAAAAAAAAAAAAACTATTGACTCCAATCACGTGAAGATTGATATTATATATAGGATTGTAAACGAGCAGAGCCGAGCCAAGCTTTTGGCTTATCGAGCTCGGCTCATTTACTATAGTGTCGAGCTCGAACCTGGCGAGCCTCATAATTGAGACTCGAACTCGAGCTGGAGAGCCCAATATCGAGCTCGAGCTCATTAATTAATTATCTTTTTTCTTTTTCACCTACTCACACTCCGACACAGGTATTTCTCTCTCAAACTATCTTTTTTTTTTTCCTTTGTCTCTTTAATTAATTATTTGTTTCTAGGGTTTATTGATTTGTGGAAGTTTTTGTTTGATTAGGGTTAGGGTTTCTGTTAAAAGATGCAGCAGCCACCGCAGATGATTCTTGTCATGCCTTCTTTTCCACCCACAAACATTACCACCGAGCAGATTCAAATTGTATAATTTGTTCTTTCTCTGCATTAACTTCTCACATGTATTTATATATAAAACTCATAAACAGATTGAGCCAACGATGTAACAACATTTGAGGGTGTGATCATTATCAAAATTAGCTGAAAGTGAAAAAGAAGAAGAGGAGAGAAGTAAAATGAAGAAGAGAAGAAGAAGAGGAGAGAAGTAAAATGAAGAAGAGAAGAAGAAGATGAAGAAGAAAGGTTGAAGAAGAAGACATGGTTGAGTTGAGATAGAAGAGAAGTGAATGAAAGCATTAAAAGGAGAGAAGAGAGTATGCGGAATTGTGGATACAGTGAGAGTGGGCAATTGAAATTGATTTGGGAATTAGGGCAAGTGGGCAACTGAAATTGATTTGGTGTATTCGTACTGTCATTTTTTTAAAGGTTTTTCACTGGAAAATATCAATTTAATACCTCATAGTTTAAAAAATCACAAAAGCATCATGCGTAAGTGCACAATGTATACGTCAGTCGGACCAGGCTCGCGAGCCCACGAGCCGAGCTTCACTATGTTTGAACCCGACTCGGTTAATAAATCGAGTTCGAGTCGAGCTCCGAATGAGCTCTAATCGAGCTCGGCTCGGCTCGTTTACAGTCCTAATTATATATTGCCAAATAACATCACGTATTACGAAAAGCTAACAACCAGAAGTGATTAATTACTGAGGTTAAGATCTAGAGCCATCTGACCATTTTCGGCCATCAATATAGCCTGAAACGGCCATATCGGCAACTCCCGACTACTCCTAGCAATTTTTTGTGACTTCTGACAACTTCAAGCGGCAGGTGGCAGGTGGTCCTGGCGGTCTGGCAGGCAAGGCAGGGTCTGGGTGGGGGTGATTTTATTACAAATTAAAATTTAATATAAGTTGGAGTGTTTTAGCTAAATCTGAAATGCTGGGGGTTAAAAAAAAGTATTCAAAAATTAATAATAAAAATAACATTATACTAATATTTAAAAATAACGACAATTTAGTAATTTAAATAACATATCGACCAATTTATTGTAACTAACCAAACACATTTCCATAAAGATTCTCGATAATCTTCAAAGTAATCTAGGTTGTGCTTGTTTTATTATTTTGAGTATTGAGTTGGGTTATTATTATGAGGTAAGATTTGAAAATTAACAAAAAACTCCCTAGGTTTGTTAATTTAGCTAAACATCCCCTATAATAAAAAGTTTATAAATTGATAAAAACACCCTCACCCAATCACTTTTGCCAGATTTCGGCCACCAACATCGGAAGGTGATCGGAATTTGGCGTAATGGCACACTACCGACTGGATTTGATCGGTAGTGCACCGACCTAGCTTTTTCTTACTAGATCCACCATGAATTTAGTCGGAAAAGGCCAGATCTGGCCATTGACAGCTAGATATGGTCATAAACGACAACCCTTCGTTGTGGACCAGATGTGGCAAAAAATTTGGCTATCAACGGCCAAATCTTTGGCCGTAGATCTGGCATTTTCTAGTGGATTTGGCTGAAAAATGTTAGATCGGCGCACTACTAGCAAGATCCAGCCGGTAGTGTGCCATTATACTAGATTCTGACTTCCTTCCAACGGTGGTGGTCGGAATCTGGCAAATGTGGGTGGATTGGGGTTTTTTTGTCAATTTATAAACTTTTTTTTGTTAGGGGTATTTAGTTAAATTAACAAACCTAGGGGTTTAAAAACAGTTTAATAGAATATGATTGGATTTTATAATATGGAAACAAATATGTATTTTGGGTAGGATATGGCAAAAATAATAAAACAAACGGGCCCCTAACTTTCCGTTAATATAACATTCCCAGTAACCAACATTCCCTAGACCAAACACCCCGTGAAAATTAATTGGTCGAAGTTGGAAATTATAACCTTTTTGTTTGAAAATTGTTTCACTTCACCTAATCTGAATAACAAAGTCAAAATGTTTTAATGATAGTAATTCCTAAATAAATTGAAGAGCAAGTCATGTCCAAATACATTTTGACCCCCTATCTATCGTGAAACATCCTTCCCCACCCACCCCTTTAGGAAATACCCATGTTACCCCATTTTTATATATAAGGGTTAAAAAGTTAAAACTTAACCATGAAACGGCAATTTTGTCAATTCATCTCATATATATAACATCATAGAGATAGAAAACCTAATATAACAGTATTAATTGACAACATTACCCTTTCAAGATTAAGTTTTAATGCTTGAATTAGAAAAATAGGAGTAACATTAGGTGTTTCCAAAATGAAGGAGGGAACTATCTTTTTGCGATAGATTAGCGGTAAAAAAGTATTCAGCTTAAAGACTAGAAGTGTGGACAAGTGAGTCCTCCCAAGAATTAAGGTCTCGTTTGGATTGAGGGATTCTAAATGAATGATTTCGTTAAATCCATGGATTTGGTAAAATACTTCGTTTGGTTTAAAAAAAAAAATAGAATGGACAAGTGAGTCCTCCCAAGAATTAAGGTCTCATTTGGATTGAGGGATTCTAAATGAATGATTTCGTTAAACCCATGAATTTGGTAAAATAATTCATTTGGTTTAAAAAAAAAAATAGAATGGACAAGTGAGTCCTCCCAAGAATTAAGGTCTCGTTTGGATTGAGGGATTCCAAATGAATGATTTCGTTAAACCCATGAATTTGGTAAAATAATTCATTTGGTTTAAAAAAAAAAAAAAAAGTTGAAATCCATAGATTTTGGAAAATCCACCACCCTCTAGAATCCTTCAATTTTTAGGGTTTTAGAATTCCACCTAGTAGGTGAGATTTTGCCAAATCCATCGGCTTTAATAAAATAAGCGATTTTGTTAATATTTTAATTTTTCAATACAATCCTTGTTAATAATTTAATATTTTAGTAACTACCCTTTATCCTAATTAAAAGAAATATATTTGTCGTTCTCTTTTTTTGAGCTCTTCACCTTTACATCATCAGCATCTTCAGAGCATATTAGAGAAATAATTTATCTATGAATTTCCATTCCTTTAATTGATTATTTTCAATTTCTTATTTACAAAAAGTTTTTTTTTTTTTTTAATTATTTCAATTTCTCGTGGTGATGCTTTTTGTTATCTAGTTAAGAACTTATTAGTGGTGGCTTTTTTTTCATGAAATATTAAATCAACAACGTCATTTCAAATAGCCCCCAAGCTTATAAAATTATCTCATTCGAATCTCTTCTAACGTACTATAAGAACAAATGTGTATAATATATGAAGCTATCTTATGATTTTATTTTTCTTATCTCTCTCAATTGTACCAAGCTTGTAATATAAGATCCTCTTATATTTTATTATACTTTTCTTATTAAAAGGTTTTAATAATTGATTTATTTATTCTTTGAATGCATGGATGCCAATTATGAACACTAATAATTGATGAAGAAATATATAATTTAAAAAAAAATAGAAAATGAGTAGGCAAAGTAAAAGTTTGGAAAATTAGAATAAATTGCAACATTACATCTAGATTTATAAATAATATTTTCACTTTTTAAAACTTTAAATGTAATACTCCTACCCATTAATTGGTTTATATATAGTAAGTAGTAATTAGTAAGAAAAGAAAATATCATATACATATGCATATTAGATCCTCAAATTATCTCTTCTACTGTATGTAACTTATTAAACAATCTTAAATTCAAAAAATTTATTTGAAAGATGTTACATAATCTATGTATTTAAATTTTAAAACCCTATGAAAATTTGACTTTGAAATTCAATGTACATAATTTTTTTTTAACATTACATGACTTACTATATATGTATATAATAGGTCATATATATAGTGTACTATACATATACATACCATATATACAGTGTATTGTATATATCTGTACATGTTGTATTTCACATATATATATTGACTTACTATGTAATTTTATATATAGTGTAGTAAAATCTCTCTATAGTCATAATGGTGGAATTAATTAATTTTATTACTATAAGGAGGTTATAACTTAATAAAGGTGTGATAACAAAAATTTCTTTATAATTCATGTTTTAGTAGTACAGTATTAGGATTTCAATTGATGTTTTAATACTATTAAGATTTCAATTCAGCGCTTCAATTGCTTACTTTTGAAATGAATAGAAGATTGTGTCTTGAAATCAGCAAAGATAAGTGTCTTTGATGGAATTGTAAATACAATTGTTGCATGGTCAAATTGATGTGAAGCCACAAACTATTGTTAATTGTTTTAATCATTACAAAAGTATGCAGCAAATTGATGTGAAGTCACATATTATTGCCAATTATTTTAATCATTACAAAATTATGCAGCAAATTGATGTGAAGCTACATACTATTGCCAAATATTTTAATTATTACCAAATTAGGATCCTTAATGTCGATGAATTGCAAGTTACAAATGAAGTGGATGAAGAGAATCAAAGAGTCATTGTAGAATTTAGTGATCAAATTTGACAACTTCATTACACTAATCGAATGGATATTAATGTCTTTCTCAATCATCCAAATGAGCAATACATCATATATGCTTTAACTAAAGAAGAAATCATTACACAATTAAACAAGAAGATAAAATAAATAATTATGAGGATGATAGTACGGAAATACAAAAAGTTTGTGCCAAAAAGCTCTAAACATACTTGAGAAAGTAAAAATATATGGCTTCAACAAGAAGATGTTCATGCTAGCGAGTAATCTACCCGCAAGTTAAAAGATATAGTAACAACTCTAAAGCATAAATCATTATCCCAAACAACTTTAGATAAATATTTTATTTCATCTTAAACCTTAATATAACATAGCATATATTTTTTTGCAATATATACATACTTATTACTATGTGAAGGCAATTTTTCTTAAGACGGGAATTAGAAAAATTATAACTTATTACAATGTAGAGTTTATTCTTATTTATAACTATCCCTAGGGGTGAGCACGGGTAGCGGGTAGAACCGGAACTGGCCAGGAACCTACCCTAGGCACTGCATGCTGAGGGTAGGTTCCGGTTCCAATTTTTTGGAACCGCTCACATCTGTGCTTCGGTTCGGATTCGGTTTCGGTTCTTGCATGTGGAGGAACCTGAACCGGAACCTGTAAAAAGGGTACCCTGTTTGGAACCTATAGGGGGTACCCGGTTTGGAACCTATTTTGGAACCTGTTTGGAACCTGTTTTGGAACCTGTTTGGAACCTATTTGGAACCTGTTTGGAACCTGTTTTGGAACTCGCCCCCAGGAACCTGTTTTTAGAACCTGTTTAGAACCTATTTTGGAACCTAGACTATAATGAAATATTTGTGAAATGTAAATAATGGGGGAGTTTCTATTATTTTACATATAAAAAAATTTAAAATTGAAAAAGTTAAATTTTTAGAATAACCTAATTAAATAAATATACGAATACAATTATACTTATTACATATAAATTACACCATATTAAAAGCTTTAATATATTATAATACATTAATATTAAAGTTTTGATCAATTAAGTGAATAATTGGAATTATGATCCAATTAAAAGTGTTTTACATTTTTAATGTTATTAAAAGAATTATTTTTTAATAAAATAGTATATTTGATTGAGTAATAATATATTTAGTTATTTATTTCAATTATCAAGTTCTAAGTATATCTATAATAAATTCGTAATTAATTAATTATATATGATAAATTGATAAACATTAATAAATTTAATTACTAGTTAAATATCATACTTAATCAATTATAACATTACATTATAGCTAAATGATTACTTAATTAATTATAATTTTATAACATTACTTAATTGATTTATAGTATAATTAATTATAACATTACATTAATTGATTACTACTTAATTAATTGACTTATAAGTTATAACATAATTAAATAGTTAATTAATTGACTTATAATTAGAAATTTAATTAATTATAGCATTACGTTATAGATTTATAGTATAATTACTTAATCAATTATAACAATTTATTATAAACATTGGTACAAATTTAATTAAATGATTAAAAATTTAATTAATCATAATATTACATTAAAAATTTATAGTATGATTACTTAATATTTAATTCACTATAGCATTACATTATAGTATGATTATATAATTAATTATAATATTACATAATTAAATAATTACTTAATTGATTATGTCATTATATTATAAATATTAGTAATTACTAATTTATAACATAAACATTAACATAATACTTAATTAAATGATAAGAAATTTAATTAATCATAATATTACCTTATAAACATTTCATTATAAACATTAATTAAGCATTACATTATAGTTAAATAATTACTCAATTAAATTATAATATTATTATATTAAATTATATATTATGGTCACTTACTTAATTATAGCATTATATAGTTAAATGATTACATAATTACATAATTAGTTATGAATTTATAACATTACATTATAAACATTAGTAATTTACTAATTTACTATATTATTATATTACTTAATTAAACGATTAAAAATTTAATTAATTATAACATTACTTTATATATTTATAATATAATTACTTAATCAATTATAACATTCTATTATAAACATTAGTATATTAATCAAATGATTTGAAATTTAATTAATTATAATATTAAATTATAGATTTATAGTATGATTACTTAATTCATTATAACATTACATTATACTATTATAGTATGATCATATAATTAATATAACATTACATAATTAAATGATTACTTAATTGATTATGAGTTATGATATTATGTTTTAAACATTAGTAATTACTAATTTACTTCATAAACATTAGCACAATACTTAATTAAATGATAAGAAATTTAATTAATTATAACATTACCTTATAAACATTTCATTATAAACATTAATTAAACATTACATTATAGTTAAATAATTACTCAATTAAATTATAATATTATTATATTACATTATATATTATGATCACTTATTTAATTATAGCATTACATAGTTAAATGATTACATAATTACTTAATTAGTTATGAATTTATAACATTACATTATAAACATTAGTAATTTATTATATTATTACATTACTTAATTAAACGATTAAAAATTTAATTAATTATAACATTACCTTATATATTTATAATATAATTACTTAATCAATTATAACATTCCATTATAAACATTAGTATATTAATCAAATGATTTGAAATTTAATTAATTATAATATTAAATTATAGATTTATAGTACGATTACTTAATTCATTATAACATTACATTATACTATTATAGTATGATCATATAATTAATATAACATTACATAATTTAATTATTACTTAATTGATTATGAGTTATGATATTATGTTTTAAACATTAGTAATTACTAATTTACTACATAAACATTAGCACAATATTTAATTAAATGATAAGAAATTTAATTAATTATAACATTACTTTATAAACATTAATTAAGCATTACATTATAGTTAAATAATTACTCAATTAAATTATAATATTATTATATTACATTATATATTATGATCACTTACTTAATTATAGTATTACATAGTTAAATGATTACATAATTACATAATTAGTTATGAATTTATAACATTACATTATAAATATTAGTAATTTACTAATTTACTATATTATTACATTACTTAATTAAACGATTAAAAATTTAATTAATTATAACATTACCTTATATATTTATAATATGATTACTTAATCAATTATAACACTCCATTATAAACATTAGTATATTAATCAAATGATTTGAAATTTAATTAATTATAATATTAAATTATAGATTTATAGTATGATTACTTAATTCATTATAACATTACATTATACTATTATAGTATGATCATATAATTAATATAACATTACATAATTAAATGATTACTTAATTGATTATGAGTTATGATATTATGTTTTAAACATTAGTAATTACTAATTTACTTCATAAACATTAGCACAATACTTAATTAAATGATAAGAAATTTAATTAATTATAGCATTACCTTATAAACATTTCATTATAAACATTAATTAAGCATTACATTATAGTTAAATAATTACTCAATTAAATTATAATATTATTATATTACATTATATTATGATCACTTACTTAATTATAACATTATATAGTTAAATGATTACATAATTACTTAATTAGTTATGAATTTATAACATTACATTATAAACATTAGTAATTTACTATACTATTACATTACTTAATTAAACGATTAAAAATTTAATTAATTATAACATTACTTTATATATTTGTAATATGATTACTTAATCAATTATAATATTCCATTATAAACATTATTATATTAATTAAATGATTTGAAATTTAATTAATTATAATATTAAATTATAGATTTATAGTATGATTACTTAATTAATTATAACATTACATTATACTATTATAGTATAATCATATAATTAATATAACATTACATAATTAAATGATTACTTAATTGATTATGACATTATATTATAAACATTAGTAATTTACTAATTTACACAATACTTAATCAAATTATTATAACATTATATTATAAATTTACGGTATGATTATTTAATTAATTATAACATTCAATTATAAACAATATTAAAATACTTAATTAAATGATTAACAATTCAAGTGTTGCTTAGAGATTACAGGTTATGAGTTACATTGGATACAAATGAATGAATTATGAAAATTTGTTAGGGGTGTATTTGTAAACTTATAAGGTGTTTTTGTTATTTTTTAAACTAATAGGGGGGTAGTTATTTTTTACAGGGTACCACAGGAAAGGAACCGGAACCTGCATTTTAGGTTCGGTTCCTTAAATTGAATTGAAGAACTGCCTTTGTGGTTCCTTGATTCAGGATTCTTTTTTTTGGGAACTCGCCTTTGTGCGAGGTTCGGTTCCGGATTCCCCGAGGAAAATGCGAGGTGCACCCGGAACCGCTCACCCCTAAGTCTATCCCAAATTGGGAATTAAATTTTTTATGACTATGTAGAGTTTATTCCTATATAAAGTATCACTATAGAGAGGTTTTACTTATATATATATATTGTCATATATAATTAATACTACATATGAATATATGATACACTATATACAAAATCATATAGAATATGCAACATGTAAGTATACTCAATTCTAAAATGTGAAATGCAACATGTAGAGATAAATGTGTGTGTGTGTGTGTGTATATATATATATATATATATATATTAAAATAACATGTTTATTATTATTATTATTATAACTTTTTTTTTTTTTGTCTATGATTTTGTGAATCACAAAATTTTTTAAATAGAATATCTATATGTCATTTAAAAAAAAAAAAATCGTCTTACTTGCATTAATAGTAATATAGTATAGCATTATATGGCTTACATAGTATTTTAATATGAGATTAGGATTCATATTTTTTTTAAGACCATTAACGATAATATTATCTTTTAAATAATATTATATTTTAAGATTATTAACGATAATAATTATTCCAAAGTAAAACACAATTCTTATCAGAAAATAAATATTTATCTTGAATTGAAACACTTTGTAAAATCAGAGTTTCGATGAAAGAATGAGAAGAGGAGCAGAGGAGGTTTCCGTAAATACCTCAAAGATGATTTATTAGATTGAGTAAAATTGGATACAATTACTATTTATATACTTTGATAAAACGACAAGAAATAATGTCTTTTGATAACAACATGCCTCTTATAAAACTGCATTGTTTTATGGAAACTCAATAACAATAATAAATATTTATTCTTAAGACGATTGGATTTCCAAGAGTTTTCACTATAAGAAATATTGAAGTAATCATTGTTTCTCTCTCATCCTTCCATATGTCAATGGAGGGAATTATTTTCCCTCCAAAAGCAGGGTTTAAGAGCAAAAAATAATTTTATTTGATTGAAGGGTAAATTTGTAAATTTACCTTCTCAAAAAGTTTTTTATCCGAGTAAACTAATCCAAATAACATTGTCCTATATATAGGGGTGTTATCGAGCCGAGCCGAGACGAGTTTTCGGTTTAACGAACTCAGCTCGTGAGAGAGAAATAATAAACGAGCCGAGCTCGGCTCGATAATGGATTTGGCATATTTCAAGCCAGCTCGAACTCCAAATAACTCTTTTTTTTTTTACAATTTGTTTTACAAAAATTCGCTAAGCAACACTCTGATTGTCTGAAATTCAAATAAATGCAAATCATAATTTAACTTTGTCTGGACAGCAGCCATCTCCAAATAATTTTGAAGCTGAATCATGTTCAATATTGAAAATGGAAAATTAGTTTAAAATACTTAAATATGGCAGGCGAATTCAGAAGGGCTTAAAATTGAAAAATCATAATTTAACTTTTCATTAATATGCTGGGTAGAGCAAGTTTGACCCCAGTCCAATTCAAATAAATTTGATTAATATTTGCAAACAACATTAGCAGTTTATTTTAACTCGCCAATTTAGATAAATAAACATAAATATCCTCCGTTTTTCATCTCAGATATCCTCAGGAAGTGACCCCTGTTGTTGCTCCCTAAATCAAAGAAGAATCTCCTCTGATCGACTCTTATTACTTTTGAAACCCCCATGTTACCTATTTCATCTTGTGCCGGCAAGTCAACCGACTTGTCAACATTCAGTTCAGAAGCAGAGGCAAGTTGGCTACTATGGCCAGAAATGAAGCCAGCCCCAACATCATCTGAAAGCCCAACAAGACGCTCTAATGGTTCAGAACTTTGCTATTTTCACACACACATACAATAGAACCAAAAAAGGGATAAGTACGACATCTGATAAATGCAACAATTATATGTGTAAAAACAGAAAAGGGGTTTATTCATGCTCTGCAAGTACGCCTGATTGGGCAATATGAAAAGCCGCGATGCTTCATTAATTTCTGCCAGAATGTTTCTGAATGCTGTCCACCCTTCGTCCCGAGAACTTCCAGCAGGTAGCGGTGGTAAAAAGCGGTTAACTGAACCGATTAATCGCTTTTCTAAATCGAACCGGATTTTTAGTTTGAAAAAATTTCTGAATCAAAATCGAACCGATATTAGGAAAAACCGGTTTTTCAGTTAACCCATTAACTATTTTAAAAAAAAACGATTAACTGGTTTTAAACCGGTTTTCCCTTTTTTTTTTAATTTTGTCTTAAATTTAATTGTAAATATAGACAATACATTGGGAACTAAGAAAAAAAATTTGGGTTGGGATTTTAGATTGAGTGAATTAGAGATTTACTTTAGTTTAGGTTATTATATATATATATATATCGGTTTAGAAAACTGGTTTTCGGTTAACGGTTTCTAATTTCTTCTGAACCGATCACCGAATCGAAAATTTGGTTTTTTGAATTTTTCGAACCGTAACCGAACCGTTTTTTTGGTTAATCAATTTTTCGATTCGGTTCAATTTTTGTATTTTTTTAACACCCTTACCAGGAGGGACAATAATAGTACTGCGATTTCTACTAACAGATACTTCCAATACCTGCAGAAATAAATTTAATAAGGCAATAAGTTTTAGGAATAACAATACTAACCATTAGATTAGCCTTATCATCTTCACACTTATAGAGACGCATAAGAAGACAAAACTGGAAACCCGAAGTACTAAAAGCCTTATCATCTACAGTGTGTGAAGGTGAAAATCTGTTCCCATTCCTTCAATTTTTCAAACTAAATTTCAGGCACATTTGTACACCGAAGTTTGATCTCGAAGAAAAGAATTGGAAATCTCCAAATTTTGCATAAGAGTTCCAAAAGGGTACTAAAAATGATTCAAAATCCAACAAAAACAATTAATATAGAAAAATATATAACAGATAAAATATTGTGCTTAATGGCTTAGAAAGGAACATGACACAGGGCTCTTTCACAAAAATATCAATGGAGGTTAGTTGAACTATGCAAATATTCCAAAGATATTATCATCCCATTGGTACAGGAATAATCCCAAAACAAGGAAGCACAAGATTTGTCGAAGAAACCCCCTACGCACCGACTAAAGTCCGACGAAGATGATGACGAACCGATGAAGAAACTTCAAATCTGACGAAGACGATTCAGATCCAACGGAGAACATTCATATCCGACGAAGCTTGTACGAAGAAGACGAAGTTCCGACGAAGATCCAACGACTGCCGAAGGTCCAACGACGATGAACAATATCCCACGAAGATCCCGCAAGGGCGATTTAAGATGAGCAAGATCTCAGTGAAAATAGTTACTTTGGGAGGAGTTTGATTCAAATTTTACGGCCAGGGTTCCATTGTGATGGAATTTTCGCGATTTGGGGATTTTAATAATGGGGCCATTTTGTTATTTTTTAAAACTTGTTTGCATTATTTTCAATTAAATCCCAATAGTTCAGAAATTCTCAAAAAAACCCCCACTTTTTCAAGCCAGGCGCGGCTCGCGAGCCTGACGAGACGAGCCGAGCCTTGTATGGCTCGAACTCGGCTCGTTTGGTCTCACGAGTCGAGTCGAGCTAGCTCGTTATCAGAAGAATTGAGCCGTTAACAAGCCGGGACTCTGCCAAGCGAGCGGCTCGGTTCGTTAACCCTACCTATATATATATAGTAAAACCTCTTTATAGTTATAATGGCGGGACTAACTAATTTTATTACTATAAGAAGGTTATAACTTAATAGAGGTGTAGTTACAAAAATTATTGTTTTGATTTCTTATTTTATAATTCATGTTTTAGTAGTACAGTATTAGGATTTCAATTCATATTTTAGTAGTATTAGGATTTCAATTCAGCGCTTCAATTATCTACTTTTGAAACAGAAAGAAGATCGTGTCTTGGAACCAGAAAGATAAGTGTCATTGATGGAACTGTAAATGTAGTTGATGCATGATTAATTGATGTGAAATCAAAGACAATTGTTAATGGTTTTAAGCACTACAAAATTAGGACCCCAATGTCGATGAATTGCAAGTTACAAAAGAAGTGGATGAGGAGAATAAAAGAGTCATTGTAGAATTGAGTGATCAGATTCGATAATTTCACAACACTAATTGAATGGATATTAATGTTATCCTCAATCATCCAAATGAGCAACAAATCGTGTATATTTTAACCAAAGAAGATATCATTACCGCAATTAGATAAGAAAAGAAAGGAAATAATCCTGAGGATGATAATACAGAAATACAAAAAGTTTCATGCCATGAAACTCTAAACATGCTTATTGAGGAGACAAAAATATTTTTGTTTCAACAAAAAAATGTCCATACTAGCGAGTTATTATGTACTTGCAAGGTAAAAAATATGGTAGCAACTCTAAAGTATAAATCATTGTCTCAAACAACTTTAGATAAATATTTTATTTCATCTTAAACTTATATATATATATATATAGAGGCAGCTTTCCTTAAGACGAGAATTAAAAAAATTATAATTTATTACAATGTGGAGTTTATTATTATTTATAACCGTCCCAAATTGGGACTTTAATTTTTTTATGATTATGTAGAGGTTATATATATATATATATATATATATATATATATATATATATATATATATATATATTGTTCTTGCTAAGAAGGGCGTATCCTATTAAATAGAAGTAGTTGATCACGGCGAGAGGGAATAAATTCTTTATTAGCGATTCCAAGTGCCTTCGATTTAGCTCTTGTCTCCATAAGCTTTTTTTTAGGGTTTAGGGTTTAGGGTTCATCCTTGACGTTGGTTGATTTGCCGCATCTAGTAGGGATAACTTTGGGTATGAAAGGTATACTGCTAGCTTGGTGGATATCGCCCTATGACGAAAGGGGCTTGAAACTTATGAATCGACTGGATCAGCTGGAACTACACAAGGCTATGGCTATGGAACTGAAATGGATGCTTAGCAAGGTGCTGGATCAACCGGCGATACTTCCTATGCCGAGAGCACCAATAGATAGCTATGAGAACAGGTCTAGTTAATGCCCACCGGCGGTAAGCCAGGAGGAGGAATAGTGTATATATATATATATATATATTGACATTTTTGTCCAAATAATTAATTAATGAGGTTAAAGAAATCATTCAACAAGTTGGGTTAATTGTTATTTGACATCCAAAGGAGGGCATTTGTGTCCAAAAAATTTATTAAATAAGACTAAAATTAGAACAAAAATAGGATTACTACCCTCCGACTCGGTGATCGCATAACCTCTATATCACCTCTCATATTACTTGAGTAATAAAAGATTACTGGAATCTTTTATTACTGGCTGAATTAAACAAGATAATGACCGGATTAAAAGATATCCTACGACTGTATTTTTCTCATTTCGTTTTCGCACAAATACCCATTTGTACCCTACTAGCATTACATCTTTAGGTGTTCAAACTACAGGTCCAAAAACTCCACGTTTTTCTAACGAATTCAGTTCTGCCTTGATTGTGTCTTTCCATTTTGGCTAATCTTCACTTTGTCTACATTCCTCAACAAATTTAGGTTCAAGATTATCATTATTATTTACAATATCAAGCGTTATATTGTATGCAAAAATATTGTCGACAATTATTTCTTTTCAATGCCATATTTTTCTTGTAGAGACATAATTTATTGAGATCTCTTCATTCTTGCTAGTTTCAGGTACCTGAACTTCTTCTAGAGTTTTGTGATTAGTTATGTCTTTATTCTCTTCATGAGAACTTGCCTCCTTGATGTAAGCATCTTGGTCATTTGCTACTCTTTTCTTTCGAGGATTTTTATCTTTGGAACCAACTGGTTTACCACGCTTTAAACGTGCCTTAGATTCATTTGCTACATGTAATTGTCCTTCAAGGACATCAATTCGAATTGGAGCATTTGCAACTGGTATGTGAGATTTAGTCACTCTTTTTGGATCAGTAAATGTGTTTGACAACTGATTTGCTACATTTTGCAAATGAATTATCTTTTGATCTTCTTGTTCACATTGTTTAGTATGAGGATCAAGATAAGATAATGATGATATTTTTCAGGTAATTTCCTTTTCCAGTTGCCTATTTGGTCCCCCTAATGCTGGGAATTTTGTTTCATCAAAATGACAGTTGGCAAATCGTGCCGTAAATAAAATCTCTTGTTAATGGTTCTAAATATTTAATTATAAAAGGAGATTCATATCCAACATATATTCCCAATCTTCTTTAAGGACCCATTTTAGTGCGTTGTGGTGGAGCAATTGAAACATATACAGCACATTCAAATATTCTTAAATGGGAAATATTTGGCTCTTGACCAAAAGTCAATTGTAAAGGGAAGAATTTGTGATAACTTGTTGGCCTAATGCGTACAAGTGCTGCTGCATATAAAATATTATGTCCCCAAGCAGAACTTAGGAGCTTTGTTCTCATAAGTAATGGTCTAGCAATCAATTCGAGGCGTTTAATAAATGATATCTGCTATACTATTTTGTGTATGAACATGGGCAACAGGTTTTTCAACCGTTATTCCGATTGACATACAATAATCGTTAAAAGCCTAAGACATAAATTCACCAACATTATCAAGATGTATTGTCTTAATTGTATAATCTAGAAATTGTGCTCACAATCGAATTATTTGGGACAGTAATCTCACAAACGCCAGGTTACGAGTAGATAATAAACACACATAGGGCCATCTTGTTGATGCATCTACTAAAACCATAAAATATCTAAATGATCCACATGGTAGATGAATAGGCCCACATATATCACCTTGAATTCATTCTAAAAATATAGGTGATTCAATCCCAATTTTCACTGGTGATGGTCTAATAATTAATTTACTTTAAGAATAAGCAACATAAGAGAATTCATTAGATTGAAAAATCTTTTGATTTTTCAATGGATGTCCATGTAAATTCTCAATGATTCTTTTGCATCATTATTGAACTAGGATGGCCTAACTGATCATGCCAATTAATACAAGTATTAGGATCAGTAAACTTCTGGTTTACTATAAAATGTGTTTCAAATACACTAATATTTGTGTAGTACAATCTGGAAGAAAAGGCAAGTAATTTTTCCAACACACATTTATTGCCTATAATTATTCTTGTAATATAAAGATATTCAGTATTTCGTTCATTGGTTCTCTCAGTATGATATCCATTACAGTGAATATCTTTAAAACTTAATAAGTTTCTTTTAGACTTGGAAGAAAATAATGGATCTTTTATAATAAACTGTGTTCCTCCAAGCAATAGTATATTAGCTATTCCAAAGCCTTCAATTAATCTTGTACTACCAGATATCGCATTTATGTTAGCTTCACACATTATCAAAGAAGAAAAATATTTTCTTTCTTTAAGTATAGTGTGCGTTGTAGCATTGTCTGCGGACAAAGATCTTCATCATTAATCTTGGATCCAATCATAGACTTGGGAATGTCCATTTTTCTTTATTCAAAAACAAAATACATAGTAAGACATATTACAAAGCCAACAAAACAAAGTAATTTATTTAAAATTGAAAATCACACTTAAACATATTAAAGGTAAACCACTCATTAAAAATAAAACACTCAACTTAAACATATTAAAAGTAAAACACTAGCAAAAACATAACTTAAATAATTTTGGACATTTCCATCCACGATTAAATGATCGATTCTCCATTCAGGATTTTTTAAGAAATATGCAATATCCAGATGTGTCATATCAACAAGTCCATCATCAAAGTTATCATCTTGATAAGCAAAATTTGCTCTATTTTCATTTTGGTAGGCAAAATTAGCTTTCATATTTGTCTCTTTTTCTTTCAACGATGCTTGATAAAGTTTAACAAGATGTTTAGGCATACAACAAGTACGTGACCAATTTCCTTTCATGCCACATAGATAGCACATATTTTCTATATTCTTTGAATTTTTATGTTGGCCGCTTTTGTTCTTTTCCTTTTTCTTTTCATCATTATTCCACTACTAGTGGCTGTTATAATTAGAAGAGTTATTATTACAATCATCACTCATGCCCATCATTATCATATATTGTCACATTCATTCAGGGAATTGAGCAAAACCTATTGGGCGAGCTTCATGGTTTTAGGAAGAATCACAGTTTTCTAGTAGTCATATATTTCCTTTAAATTTTTCCAATAAGTAAGTGGATCTTTTATCGTAAGGTATTCAATTTTCAATCCTTCGTGGAGATGGTGTCGAAGGAAAATCATGGCTTTGGCCTTATTTTGATTGGATGATCCATTTCCTTCTTTGATGGTGTCACCAAGACCCACGGCATCTAAGTGAATTTCAGCATCAAGAATCCATGACAAATAATTCTTGCCCATACTATCAAGAGCCACAAATTCAAGTTTCGTAAGATTTGTCATGACGAAAACTATAAAAGAATATTTAATAAATTAGACAATCTCTAATAAAACGAAAATATTATCACAAATAAGAATTTAGAATAACAATAATGAATATACAATTTATTCCGGTTATAGAATTTAATCATTTAAGAACTTAAATCATAAAAGCAAATATTTACAAATATATGTGTCTTTCTTTATTAATCAAATTATAAATCTATCACTATATAAAGTCTTGTTTATAATGAAACCAAAATGTTCCAAATTAAAACACTTTCATATATTTTATACTATAAAAATGATTAAACATTCCGACATATTTATAAAACATATTGAGATACAAGAAAAATTGAATTTACTTACTTGGTAAATGGAAAACTCCAACTCCAAATTTGATTAGGGACAAAAGCTTGAAACTTGATGATAATCTTTTTCCCTTGACAAGTTGATATGGTTAGAGACTAGTGTTAATAACTTATTATAAAAAAAAAAAAAAACTAAAAAAAGAGCGAAGATAATTGAGGGGAAATAGAACCAATATTTTTCTACTCTAAAGTTGAATGTACATTATCTTTTACAATACCTCTATTTATAGTCTCAAGATTAAACCTGACAAATGAGTGAGCCAGGTAGCTATCGGTAATGGGTAAAAAGGGTATGGGTTCATAAGTAAATTTTTTTATGGGTAAGAAAATGCATGACCCGTAACTGCCCATATGGCTACTAGTCGACCCGCAGGTCACCTATTTCCCATATATATTTTCACATTTTATTTTATTTTTTTCAAAAAAAAGTAACTATCTCCGTCACCCTCTCTGCACAAGTCCTTCAATCTTCTCTTTTCTCTTCCCAATAAATTTTCATCTTCTCTTTCCTCTTCCCCATAAATTTCTTAAGAAGGGAGAAGATAATTGCAGGGAAATATAAAAGTTGTCCAAATAATTAATTAATAAATTTTCATCTTCTCTTTTCTCTTCTCAATATATATATATATACATATATAGACATTTTTGTCCAAATAATTAATCAATGAGATTGACGAAGTAATTCAACGAGTTGGGTTAATTGTTATTTGACATCAAAAGGAGAGCATTTGTGTCTCAAATTTTTATTAAATAAGAATAAAATTAGAACAAAAATAGAATTACTATCCTCTGACTCAGCAATCGCATAACCCCTATATCATCTCTTATAGTAAAAAAAAAGATTATTGAAATCATTTATTACTGGCTGAATTAAACAAGATAATAACCGGATTAAAAGATACAGAGTAATCTTCTTATAACTCTGACCATAGGCAATATGCCATATTTTAGGTTTACAATGAATTTATTTGCTTCGGGCATTATTTGATCAAAATCAAGCTCGGTAAGGTTGCAGGGTGAGTTATTGCCCTTAGATCATGGAGTAAGATATCCAAGGGCTGGCATTGGAGGTCGAATTCATGGTTGTTAGTATCCTACGATACCTGATACGTATCATACAATATGATTCGATACAGGTCGCCAACGATACGTATCAGAGAGTGTATCCTAAACCATTTGATACGTTGATATGTATCCTACGATATAATACGTATTTGTTCGTATCCTTAAAAATATCGATATAAATCGATACGACTTTATTAATTTGGGTCAAAGGTCCAAAAACAAATTCGGGTTAAAACCATGTCATCCAACCCGATTCACTAAAACCTATCCAAATTTACCTATTTTGAATGAAAAAAGTGAAGAGAAATATGTATTGCTCATTTTACATGATAATAATAATATAAGTGGAGATATAGGCTTCGTTTGGTTCAAGATTGGGAATACTACTCTTAGTATTCCTAAAAAAGTTAAACAATAAAATACCCAAAAACTCTCATTTTTGGGAATACTATTTTCAATATTATTCAATTTTTTTTAAACCCTCTAAATTTTTAATTTAATTAAATACCCCTAAATATTTTTTTAAAAATTATAAAAACACCCCAACAATCCACATTTACGATTCCGCCACAATGGCCAATAGAAAAATGGCGACAATTTGGTAGGACGTGGATCCTCAGGCCGATCTGGCCAGTAATCACCGGTGCATCACGACTGTCGGTAGGTCGTGAGATACGCGTGATCGCCTTTCCAGGCCGGATCCACGGTGGATCTGGCCGGGAAAGGCGAATCTGGCGTAATGATCGGTCAGACGACCAACAAGCGGTGCGTTGACCATCAACGCACCGATTTGTTGGCCGTCGTTGAGAGCACGGCCGGATGCGCCGTGATGCTGCCTTTGCTAGCGATCCACCGTGGATCTGGCAGAAAAGGCCATATCGACGCAGCCAGGCAAGATCCAATAGATCATGCGCAGATAAACTCTCCGCCACCTCCGGTGGTGGTGGCGAGAGGGGTATTTGAGGGTGAGTTGGGGGTGTTTTTGTTAACTTTTAATGTTTTATTATAGGAGGTATTTTGTTAAAAAACAAACATAAGAGGTATTTTATTAACTTATAAATCCTACATCGTAATACCCGCCCAATTCAACTTTTTTTTAACTTTTTTAAAAAAACTTTTCCCAAAACCTCCAAATTTTGAACCAAACAAAGCCATAGATATTAACATTGATCTTTAAATTTTGTGATTAATTTTAATTATGTAATACCATAATTTAAAATCAATAATATCACAAAATTCTTTAATTAATCTTGGAGATTATATTAATTTTTAGAAAATTTTGATTATTTTATTAGTTTTTTTTTAAAATAGAACTTACGATACGATACGCGATACACGATTCAAAAAATTAGGGCTCTGTTTGATTCACAATTTTGTGTTTTTGGGAAAAGTTTTTTGAAAAAAGTTAAAAAAAAAAGTTGAATTGGACGGGTATTACGATGTAGGATTTACAAATTTAAAATACCCGCTATGTTTGTTTTTTTATAACAAAAACACCCCCAATCCACCCTCAAATACGGACAGCCGGCCACCACCGCCGGAGGGTGACCGGAGTCGCCGTAACAAAAACATTAAAAATATTTAGGAGTATTTAATTAAATTAACAAATTTAGGGAGTTTAAAAAATGTTGAATAAAGTTGAATAATATTGTGAGTTTCGGGATATTTTACTGTTTAACTTTTTTGGGAATACTAAAAATAGTATTCCCAAAATCCAACCAAACGAAGCCTAAGTTGTCGATACACGATACAATATACGATTTGATAACCATAGCCGAATTAACAATCCCCATTATTTGGTTTGCTTAAATCTGATGGTCTATCTCAAAAATGATCTGGAACCAGAAGGAACATAATATAAAAGATGAACACAATAAGAGAGTACCTGGAAGAAACAAATTCAAATGCAATACATCACTGACATTCGCACATTATCTATAGTATACAGATACATATGGCATAAATAGCTTTTATTATAAGACATTCATAACACACCAACTTATTTAGCATAGTCTAACTGGTGGCAAATTACTGTTGGGCCTGCAAGGAAGAGAAACTTAGCTTTCAATCTAACAAAATCAGATTATAAAGGTTAAGGCGTGGGCTGGTCTAAGGATAGTACCTGGAAGCGCTTCTTGTAAAATTCCACCAGCTCTTTTGGATCTGTTTTTGTCTGCTTGTAGGCATCAATCTTGTTCAGCTCCTGCATAAGGATTTTTTTTTTTTTAATAAATGATTATAACTATCTTAAAATAGAGTAATCTCTTCCTACACAATTGGGAAAAAACGTAAAAGGGCTTTCCAACATACCTCGATCCATGCTGCTAGTTTTGGCCTACCCTCTGTAATGTCATACTTGTATACTTCTGATAAGAAGATCTGGAACCTTTCAACAAATGGAATATAGGCTATGTCCGCCTGAGGATCACATAAATCCATTTGTAAATCAGAATGATACTCAAATCATATAATTATAATAATAAACAATTTCAAAAACAACTTCTATGCGTACTCAAGCTAACTTAATTGAGAAGTTAACATACCAAACTAAACTGACCAAGGAAGAATGGGCCATCATCAAATTTCTTAAGAGCATTTTCCAAGTAATCGAAAGCGGCACCTGTTCCAAGTTTCTAAATTTTTTAGTTCAGTTTATATATACAAACCCCAAACCATGGAAATACGACATATTTCAAAACATACCAGCTTGTTTTACAGGGTCTCCTTTGAATGAAGTATACACATCCCTGTTGAATGTATCAGTGTAGGATAACAATTCTTCACCAAACTTCTTTTTTTCAGGATCCTACAATATTCTCATAACATTACTTCAGCTGAAGTTAAGAGATACTAAAATTTCTATTAAGAGCAGCAATGAAATATGCACATCTTATAAAAATATTTTAAAGAAGGATGCACAACTTACATCAGGGAAAAGAGAAGGTCCTTCAAAGTTGCTGTCAACATATTTAATCAAGTCAATACTCTCTCCAATGATTTTGCCGTTGTGCTCCAGTGCTGGAACCTATAAATAAGAACTTTAAAGTTTAAACGGTAAATACTTCAATAGTCCTAACAATTACCTCAGTCTGGCATAAAGACTAAAACATACCACCTATAATTTAACTAATTTTTTTTTCCTTGTAACCAAGAAATTCCAACTCAATACAAAGAGACCATTTTTCATGACTATGTAAATCAAAGCATAGCAATAAGATTCTGCCTCCTCTTTTAAGTATTGGACCTTGTCATCGCATCTGATTCAGGGATTTCTTCACACAGATTATAAACATTTGAAATACAGCCATACACAAACACAAATTACCCTTCTCTTTTTTAACCACTTTGCTCACTCAGAAACTCTAAACTTCCAACTATTGTTCAAAACCCTCCCATTTTTGTCATGAGAACTTCTTGGAAAATTATTCTTACTAACAAACTCCAAATCATAACTCATGCCAAGCAATTCCATATAAACAAACTATATCAGTCATGAACTTAGCCGATTCATTAACTTTACTAAAGCTAACAATTTCATTCCTACATAAAGATACCTTTTGTAGTATTAAGTTCATCACTATTATGACCGAGTCTCATACCAACAAAAAAGAATTTGATGTTATATTCCCAACAAGCGGGAGGATACTAGTACAAGCTTGCTCATTTCTTGAAAATGATTTAAAATTCTATTTATCCCATATTTTATGCTTCACAATCGTTGTTATGCACGTGTGAAAACTATCAAACATCCCAAGTATAATTTCCTTCAAAAACAAATGAACAGAACATATTCATGAATCATGTCTGTTGAATCTTGGAGACTCCGTACTACTTATCAGCAGCATTTATCTAAATACACGAGAAATTAGATAATAATAGAAATCTATCAAATCCACAAGAAAAGACAAAAATGTTTTCATAAATAAATCACCTTGTTAACATGGTAAACTTTCTCTGCATACCAAGCAGGCCTGTCTTGAAGGTTTAATGGAACTAACTTAATCTTGTCTTGTAATCCCTGCCGCCCGACAGCCCAACAGATTCCAAAGAAATCAGTGAGAGATAATTAATAAAATCAAACAAATATACAAGACAAATAGATCATTAAAAAGTCAAAAATAATTAAATAACCTTATAGTTTCTGGTGATCCACACTCGTTGAGCAAATGGACACGTGTAACAAGTATACAGCCTTAACAAATAAAAGACAACACATGTAAATCAAGTTAAAAAATAAAAAATTGAATCCCCGAATGGCAAAAAAAGAAACTCAAAAATAAAAAAATGTAAAACCTGATAGTTCCATCAAAGAGAGGTGGCTGCTCGGCCTTAGAATCCAGAACTGGAGGAAGATTTTCTTGCACACTATCAATAAGAAAAGAAGATCATAATTTCATCATAATAGCGATCAGAATTGCGAGATTAAAGAGAAACAATGACCTAAAAATGAAGATAAGAAATGAGAAATTCTTACGCGGTAGCCATTTTGGTCAAGTCTCTGGAATGTTCGGAAGCTTTCGAGTTTTGAGAGCTAATTTGATACTGAAAAAGGTCTATGTGCATAGTGAGCTATGTGCGCGGGGGTTTATATAGGAGATTTTTAAGTTAAGTTAGATCCTGTGAAATCGCGAGCAGTGACGTATCATGTACTTAACTTTACCGATTACCATGGATTAATCTAGAACAAAAAAAAATTAAAATTAAATAGGTCAAGTCAAAGAAAAAGATTCGTCGGTCGTTGATCCGTTTATCATATGTAAGTGTATTCGTCAGCGATGACTGTTGAGGATGTGTTATAACCCAGCAAATTAATTTAAAAAAAAAAAAAAGCTATTGGGTTAAAATGACAATACGCTGGGGTCCATTTGTTTTATTATTTTAAACCTTATTTTATATCCTATTTCCAAAATACCTGGTTGTTTAATTATTTGGGAAATACTATTCTATTTTTTTAATTACTTTTAAACATCTTAAGTTTATTAACTTAATTAAACACCCTTAGAAAAAAAGTTTAAAAATTAATAAAAATAACCTCACCCACCCATAGTTACCAGATTCCAGCAACCATCATCGGTAGTGGTCGGAATCTATCACAACGGCCTAAACAGATCGAAACTGGCCGTTTATTCACCGATCTGGCAGTCAGCGATGGCCAAAGAAATCATTGACGGCCAACTCTTGGCCATCTCTGACGGCTAGATCTAGCCTTTTGTAACTGTCAACAGCTAGAGATCCAGCCGTAGATCTAGCATTTTCTGACCAGTCTATGGTGGATCTAGCCAAAAAAGACCAAATTGACACACCACCGGCCAGATCTGACCGGTTTGCGTCGTAACGGGAGATTCTGACCAGATTCCGGCGATGATAGCCGAAATCTGGCACTGTAGTGAGTGGGGGTGTTTTCGTCATTTTACAAAAAATTTTATATATTTGGGTGTTTAGTTATATTAGCAAACCTAAGGGTTTTTTTTTTTTTGTTAAATTTTAAATTTTACCTCGTAATACTCACTATATTCAACTACCTAATATTATTCCCAAAATCCTATCCAAAATAACAAAACAAACGCACCCCTAATCATGCAAAGATTGATATTAGATAGAGCTATATCATTTGATAATATATTTTTTAATTTGCTAATAAATTCATATATTGATATCATCTTTTCCATTAATTATTATTAGCATCAAATTATGTATTGCCAAAATAACACCGGTTGTGTTAGTTTCATTATAATATTGTTCAAAATACTATCCTATTCAATTTTATTCAAAATACATATTTGTTTCAATATTCTCAAAATTCAATCTTATTCAACTCAAAATATTTAGTTTTTTAACCATTTAGATTTGTTAATTTAACTAAACACCCCCAATAATAAAAGTTTATAAATTAACAAAAACACCCCTACCAAACCTCATATTCCCTGCACCCGGCCACCACTATTGAAAGGTGACCACAATCTTCCAGAATGATGCATAACTGGCTGGATGTAGCCTTGTATACCGATCTGACCTTTTTCGGCCAGATTCCACCATTGATCTAGTCGTTGACGACTAGATCTGACTGTTTCCAGTTAAATCCACAATGGATCTGACCAAAAAAGGTCAGGTCGACGCACTATCGGCTAGATCCAATCAATCGTGCGCCATTCCAACAACTTTCGACCACCATCCGACAGTGGTGGCTAACTACTGACATTTAATGGGTGAGTGAAGGTGTTTTTGTTAATTTTAAAACTTTTATTGTAAGGAGTGTTTAACTAAATTAATAAATGTAAGAGATTAAAATTTAAAAAATAATCTAAATATTTTCATAAAATATTTTCCAAAAATTTGCCAAACACATTTTTCAAATTCAAATCTTATTTTCATAATAACAACTAAACTCATCTTCTTCAAAAATACTATGCTACTCTACCAAACATAGTCCTCCATTTTTTATTTTTTTTAACGTATGGATCCTTTTGCTTGCTTTGACCAAAAGCTAACTAGCAGAAGTGATTAAATTAATGGTTTATTCCATTCTCGCCATGAATCCAAACTGTAAACGTTATTATAATTCGGTCGTGACAAACTTTCATTGGACACGAGGGTAAGATGTTAAACCCTGAAAATTAATTGGTTAGTGTTGGAAGTCGAAAATTACACGAGGGCAAGATGTGAAAGGGCAATTTTTCAATTCATCTCATATATATAACATCACAGAGACAGAAAACCTAATATAACTGCATTAATTGACAATATTACCCTTTCACGATTAAGTTTTAATGCTTGAAGTAGAAAAAATAGGAGTAACATGGGTGTTTCCAAAACCAAGGGGGGAAACTGTCTTTTTGCAATAGATTAGGGGTAAAAAGGTATTCACCTTAATGACTAGAAGCACAGACAAGCGAGTCTTCCCAAGAATTAAGAGGAGTAATATTATACACACAACATTTTCTCACAAACTTTATCTTACAACCCGACGTTGCAGTTTACAATTAGTCAACTATAATTTACAAGTGAGACCCAAGTAAAACTCATTACGAGCTGACTAATTATAAACTGTCACATTAGGTTATAAGAAAAAGTTTATGAGAAAAGGTTGTGAGTATAACATTTTTCATTAAAAGTAACCATCTCTATAGAAGATGCCAATGTTAAACTAATTGACAGACCGCCAATCTACAGAAAACTCAAGACATGAAATGGAAAATCTTGTTGCCGACAACATGAAAGAATTAATAATTTTTGCATTGTTTGCTTCCCAGGCATCTATCAAAGCATCATAACCCTCCTCAGTATTCTTAGGTTTCACAGAAGTTCCACTAACATATCCCCACATCTTTTTACCCTTAAGAAAATTTCTTATCACATAACTCCAATACGAATAATTCTTGTCATCTAACCTCACACTTACAGACTGAAGCGAATCGTCTCTTTCAGTAGCCATATTCAAAAAAACAAAAAAAAACCAGAATGCAAAAGAAAGGAAAACGAAATACCAGATTGCCGAAATTGAATGAATACCAACGAAATATCAGATTGCAGAAACTGAACGAATACCCTCTCCAAAAGCTGTGTTTAAGATTAAGCCTCGTCCCATGAAACTTTGCTCTGATACCATGTTAAACAATCCAAAGAAAATAATAAAAAGAGGAGGCTAGGGTTTCATTGATATTGCACAATTCAATTGAATACAAAAAGTATGATTTAACCTAAATACAAAGATATATATATAGGCTAAACAAAAGGAAATAATGAAAAGACAAATCTACCCTTAATAAATAATAAAACAAAATAACTCATATTTCTTAACATCAACAAATGGAATATAGGCTATGTCCGCCTGACGATCACATAAATCCATTTGTAAATCAGAATGATACTCAAATCATATAATTATAATAATAAACAATTTCAAAAACAACTTCTATGCGTACTCAAGCTAACTTAATTGAGAAGTTAACATACCAAACTAAACTGACCAAGGAAGAATGGGCCATCATCAAATTTCTTAAGAGCATTTTCCAAGTAATCGAAAGCGGCACCTGTTCCAAGTTTCTAAATTTTTTAGTTCAGTTTATATACACAAACCCCAAACCATGGAAATACGACATATTTCAAAACATACCAGCTTGTTTTACAGGGTCTCCTTTGAATGAAGTATACACATCCCTGTTGAATGTATCAGTGTAGGATAACAATTCTTCACCAAACTTCTTTTTTTCAGGATCCTACAATATTTTCATAACATTACTTCAGCTGAAGTTAAGAGATACTAAAGTTTCTATTAAGAGCAGCAATGAAATATGCACATCTTATAAAAATATTTTAAAAAAGGATGCACAACTTACATCAGGGAAAACAGAAGGTCCTTCAAAGTTGCTGTCAACATATTTAATCAAGTCAATACTCTCTCCAATGATTTTGCCGTTGTGCTCCAATGCTGGAACCTATAAATTAGAACTTTAAACGGTAAATACTTCAGTAGTCCTAACAATTACCTCAGTCTAGCATAAAGACTAAAACATACCACCTATAATTTATCTAATTTTTTTTCCTGGTAAGCAAGAAATTCAACTCAATACAAAGGAGACCATTTTTCATGACTATGTAAATCAAAGCATAGCAATAAGATTCTGCCTCCTCTTTAAGTATTGGACCTTGTCATCGCATCTGATTCAGGGATTTCTTCACACAGATTATAAACATTTGAAATACAGCCATACACAAACACAAATTACCCTTCTCTTTTTAACCACTTTGCTCAGTCAGAAACTCTAAACTTCCAACTATTGTTCAAAACCCTCCCATTTTTGTCATGAGAACTTCTTGGAAAATTATTCTTACTAACAAACTCCAAATCATAACTCATGCCTGGCAATTCCATATAAACAAACTATATCAGTCATGGACTTAGCCGATTCATCAACTTTACTAAAGCTAACAATTTCATTCCTACATAAAGATACCTTTTGTAGTATTGAGTTCATCACTATCATGACCAAGCCTTATACCAACAAAAAAGAATTTGATGTTATATTCCCAACAAGCGGGAGGATACTAGTACAAGCTTGCTCATTTCTTGAAAATGATTTAAAATTCTATTTATCCCTTATTTTGTGCTTCACAATTGTTGTTATGCACGTGTGAAAATCAACGGAACATATTCATGAATCATGTCTGTTGAATCATGGAGACTCCGTAATAGAAATCTATCAAATCCACAATAATCAACAACAGAAAATGTAAATGTTTTCATAAACAAATCACCTTGTTAACACGGTAAACTTTCTGTGCATACCAAGCAGGCCTGTCTTGAAGGTTTAATGGGACTAACTTAATCTTGTCTTGTAATCCCTGCCGCCCAACAGATTCCAAAGAAATCAGTGAGAGAAAATCAAACAAATAATTCTAGACATGAAAAATAAGACAAAGAGATCATTAAAAAGTCAAAAATGATTAAATAACCTTATAGTTTCTGGTGATCCACACTCGTTGGGCAAATGGACACGTGTAACAAGTATACAGCCTTAACATAAAAGACAACACATGTAAATCAAGTTAAAAAATAAAATAAAAAATTGAACCCCGAATGGCACAAAAAGAAACTCAAAAATAAAAAAATGTGAAACCTGATAGTTCCATCAAAGAGAGGTGGCTGCTCGGCCTTAGAATCCAGAACTGGAGGAAGATTTTCTTGCACACTACCAATAAGAAAAGAAGATTATAATTTCATCATATTAGCGATCAGAATTGCGAGATTGAAGAGTAACAAAGACGTAAAAATGAAGTTGAGGAATGAGAAATTCTTACGTGGTAGCCATTTTGGTTAAGTCTCTGGTGTGTTCGGAACCTTTTGGGTTTTTAGAGCTAATTGGATACTGAAATGGGTCTATCTGGAGAGTGAGCCATCTGCGCGGGGGTTTATTATATAGGAGATTTTAAATGAAGTTAGATCCTGTGAAGTCGCGAGCAGTGACGTATCACGTACTTAACTTTGTCATGGATTAATCAAGTCGAAGACAAAAATTCGGCGGCCGTTGTCTCGTTGATCCTTTATTATACGTAAGAGATTATGAATGTATTCGTCAGCCATGACTGTTGAGGATGTGTTATATGGTTCGCGTCTATTTAATTATTTCTTTTTTTTTAACCCAGCAAATTAATTTAAAAAAAAAAAAAAACTATTGGGTTAAAATGACAATACTCCAATCACGTGAAGATTGATATTATGTATTGCCAAATAACATCACGTATTACGAAAAGCTAACAACCAGAAGTGATTAATTAATGGTTTATTTTATTCCATTCTCGCCATGAATCGAATCTGTAAATGTTATTATAATTCGGTCGTAACAAACTGCAATAAACTTTGAGGGTGCTTTTGGTTGACAGTAATCCAAGGTTGACAGTAATGTTGGATTACTGAGGTTAAGATCTAGAGCCATCTGACAATTTTTGGCCATTAATATAGCCGAAAACGGCTATACCGGCAACTTCCAACGCTTTTTTGTGACTTCTAACAACTGTAGGCGGTAGCCGGCGGTGGTGGCTTAAGGTGGGTGGGGATGATTTTATTACAAATTAAAGGTTTTATATAAGTTGGAGTGTTTTAGCTAAATCTGGAATGTTGGGGGTTAAAAAAAACTATTCAAAAATTAATAATAAAAATAATATTATATTAATATTTAAAAATAACGACAATTTAGTAATTTAAATAACATATCGACCAATTTATTGTAACTAACCAAACACATTTCCATAAAGATTCTCAGTAATCTTCAAGGTAATCTAGGTTGTGCTTGTTTTATTATTTTGAGTAGGATTTTTGAAAAAGTTGAGTTGGGTTATTATTACGAGTTAGGATTTAAAAATTAACAAAAAACTCCCTAGGTTTGTTAATTTAGCAAAACATCCCCTATAATAAAAAGTTTATAAATTGATAAAAACACCCCCACCCACCCACTTTTGCCAGATTTCAGCCACCACCATCGGAAGGTGATCGGAATTTGACGTAATGACACATTACCAACTGGATCTGGCTGGTAGTGCACTGACCTAGCTTTTTGACTAGATCCACCATGGATTTAGTTGGAAAATGTCAGATCTACAACCAAATCTGGCCATTGACAGCTAGATCTGGTCATCAACGACGGGTCAACGGCCAAAGATATGGTCGTCGTTGACGACCAGATGTGGCCGTAGATCTGGCATTTTTCGCCCAGATTCACCGTGGATCTGACTGAAAAATGTTAGATCGACGCACTACCAGCAAGATCCAACCGGTAGTGTGCCATTACACTAAATTCTGACTACCTTCCGATAGTTGTGGTCGAAATCTGGCAAATGTGGGTGGGTGGGTGGGGGTTTTTTTTGTCAATTTATAAACTTTTTTTCGTTGGGGGTGTTTAGTTAAATTAACAAACCTAGGGGTTTAAAAAAATTTAATACAATATGATTGGATTTTCAAAATAGGAAAACAAATATGTATTTTGGGTAAGATAGGAATAGGATAGGGCAAAAATAATAAAACAAACAGGCCCCTAACTTTCCGTTAATATAACATTCCTAGTAACCAACATTCCTTAAACCAAACACCCCGTGAAAATTAATTGGTCGGAGTTGGAAATTATAACCTGTTTTGTTTGAAAATTGTTTCACTTCACCTAATCTGAATAACAAAGTCAAAATGTTTTTACGATAGTAATTCCTGAATAAATTGAAGAGCAAGTCATGTCCAAATACATTTTGACCCCCTATCTATCGTGAAACATCCCTCTCCACCTACCCCCTTAGGAAATACCCATATTACCACATTTTTATATATAAGGTTTAAAAGTTAAAACTTAACCATGAAAGGGCAATTTTGTCAATTATAACATCATAGAGATAGAAAACCTAATATAACAGTATTAATTGACAACATTACCCATTCACGATTAAGTTTTAATGCTTGAATTAGAAAAATAGGAGTAACATTGGGTGTTTCCAAAACCAAGGGGGGAACTATCTTTTTGCGATAGATTAGGGGTAAAAAAGTATTCAGCTTAACGACTAGAAGCGTGGACAAGTGAGTCCTCCCAAGAATTAAGGTCTCGTTTGGATTGAGGAATTCTAAATAAATGATTTCGTTAAATCCATGGATTTGGTAAAATACTTTGTTTGGTTTAATTAAAAAAAAAAAAAAAGTAGAACCGTGGACAAGTGAGTCCTCCCAAGAATTAAGGTCTCGTTTGGATTGACAGATTCTAAATGAATGATTTCATTAAATCCATGAATTTGGTAAAATAATTCGTTTGGTTTTTTAAAAAAAAAAAGTTGAAATCCATAGATTTTGGAAAATCCACCACCCTCCAGAATCCTTCAATTTTTAGGGTTTTAGAACCCACCTAGTACGTCATGTATGTTTTAACTAAAGAAAAAATCATTACTATAATTAGACAAAAAGATAAATGAAATAATCATGAGGATGATAGTACGGAAGTACAAAAAGTTTGTGCCAAAAAGCTCTAAACATACTTGAGAAAGTAGAAATATATGGCTTCAACAAAAAGATGTTCATGCTAACAAGTAATCTACCCGCAAGTTAAAAGATGTAGTAACAACTCTAAAGCATAAATCATTATCTCAAACAATTTTAGATAAATATTTTATTTCATCGTAAACCTTAATGTAACATAGTATATATTTTTTTGCAATATACGATACTTATTACTATGTGGAGGCAACTTTTCTTAAGCCGGGAATTAAAAAAATTATAACTTATTACAATGTAAAGTTTATTCTTATTTATAACTACCCCAAATTGGGAATTGAATTTTTTATGACTATGTAGAGTTTATTCATATATAGAGTTCACTATAGAGAGGTTTTACTATATATATATATACACATGTTGTATTTCACATTTTAGAGTTGAGTATACTTACATGTTGCATATTCTATGTGATTTTGTATATAGTGTATCATATATTCATATGTAGTATTAATTATATCTGGCAATATATATATATATATATGCAACATGTTAACATGTAATTTGGTTCATTTACCAAATAACACCATACACATATATTATTAAAATAACATGTTTATTATTTAATTTCTTTTATTTTTTTTATTTTTTTGTCTATGATTTTGTGAATCACAAAATTTTTTAAATAGAATATCTGTATGTCATTTTAAAAAAAATCGTCTTACTTGCATTAATAGTAATATAGTATAGCATTATATGGCTTACATAGTACTTTAATATGAGATTAGGGTTTGCATTTTTTTTTAAGACCATTAACGATAATATTATCTTTTAAATAATATTATATTTTAAGATTATTAACGATAATAATTATTCTATAGTAAAACACAATTCTTATCAGAAAATAAATATTTATCTTGAATTGAAACACTTTGCAACATCAGAGTTTCGATGAAAAAATGAGAAGAGGGGCATAGGAGGTTTCCATAAATACCTCTAAGATGATTTATTAGACTGAGTAAAATTGAATGCAATTACTATTTATATACTTTGATCAAACGACAAGAAATAATGGGGGTGTTTGTTTGAGCTTATGAAAATTAGCTTATAAGCAACAAGTACTTATAAGCTAAAATTAGCTTATAAACATTTGAAATTTTAAGTAATTACGTGTTTGGTTAAAGTACTTATAAGTGACTAATAAGTTGTTGACGTGTTTGGTAAAATGTGGCTTATAAGTACATTTTATTATAAAATGACTAAAAAATGTACAACATTAAATAAGGGTATACTATGGAATTTTAAAATTAAATAAGGATAATGTGGCAATATACTTGGTCAAACTAACTTAATAAAAATATCTCCTATGTTTGTTTATTTACTAAACACCCCTATAATAAAACTTTGAAAGTTAACAAAAACACCCCCAATCCACCCATTGAATAATCACAACTGGCCACCACCACCGGAGGGTGGTCGGAGTCGCCGTATCGACGTATGACCGACTGGATCTTGCCGGTCGTGCATCGATATGGCCTTTGCCAGCCAGATCCACGGTGGATCTGGCCGGCAAAGGCCAGATCTACGGCTAGAACTGGCCATTGACGGCCAGATCTGGCCGCATTTGCTCGTCAACGATGGCCAAAGATACGGCCGTCGTTGATGGTCAACGATGACCATATGTTGGCCATCGTTGGCGTGCGTTACTGACCAAAGATCGGCCGTCACGGCTAGATCTTTGGCCAACGTCTGGCCGGTCGGAGATCAGTGGTCGGCCGAAAAGGCCTAGATCGGCCTTTTTCACCGATCGTATCCACCGTGGATCCTTCCGGCAAAAGGCTAGATCGACGCACTACCGGCTAGATTCAGCCGGTAGTGCGCCATTATATCAGATTCTGGCCAACTTCTGGCAGTGGTGGCTGGAATCTGGTATAATGTGGATTTAGGGGTGTTTTTGCAATTTAAAAAAAATATTTAGGGGTATTTAATTAAATTAACAAATTTACGGGGTTTAAAAAAAGTTGAATAATATTGGATAATATTGTAAGTTTTTGGGCATTTTACTGTTTAACTTTTTTGGGAATATTAATAATAGTATTCTATTAGTATTCCCAAAAACCAACCAAACGGAGCTTAAATCATTATCTCAAACAACTTTAGATAAATATTTTATTTCACCTTAAACCTTTAATGTAACATATATATATATATATATGATATATTTGTCCAAATAATTAATTAATGAGGTTAAAGAAGTCATTCAACAAGTTGGGTTATTTGTTATTTGACATCAAAATGAGGGCAATTGTGTCCAAAAATTTTATTAAATAAGAATAAAATTAGAACAAAAATAGGATTACTACCCTCTGACTCGGTGATCGCATAACCTCTATATCACCTCTCATATTACTTGAGTAATAAAAGATTATTGGAATCTTTTATTATTGGTTGAATTAAACAAGATAATGACCGGATTAAAAGATATCCTACGTCTGTATTTTTCTCATTTCGTTTTCGCACAAATACCCATTTGTACCTTACTAGCATTACATCTTTAGGTGTTCTAACTTCGAACTACAGGTCCAAAAACTCCACATTTTTCTAACGAATTCAGTTCTGTCTTGATTGTGTCCTTCCATTTTGGCTAATCTTCACTTTGTCTACATTCCTCAACAAATTTAGGTTCAAGATCATCATTATTATTTACAATATCAAGCGCTATATTGTATGCAAAAATATTGTCGACAATTATTTCTTTTAGATTCCATAGTTTTCTTGTAAAGACATAATTTATTGAGATCTCTTCATTCTTACTAGTTTCAGGTACCTGAACTTCTTCTAGAGTTTCATGATTAATTATGTCTCTATTCTCTTCATGAGAACTTGCCTCGTTGATGTAAGCATCTTAGTCATTTGCTACTCTTTTCTTTCGAGGATTTTTATCTTTGAAACCAACTGGTCTACCACGCTTTAAACGTGCCTTAGATTCATTTGCTACAGGTAATTGTCCTTCAAGGACAGCAATCCGAATTGGAGCATTTGCAACTGGTATGTGAGATTTAGTCACTCTTTTTGAATTAGTAAATGTGTTTGACAACTGATTTGCTACATTTTGCAAATGAATAATCTTTTGATCTTCTTGTTCACATTGTTTAGTACGAGGATCAAGATAAGATGATGATGATATTTTCCAAGTAATTTCCTTTTCCAGTTGCCTATTTTGTCCCCCTAATGCTGGGAATTTTGTTTCATCAAAATGACAATTGGCAAATCGTGTCGTAAATAAAATCTCTTGTTAATGGTTTTAAATATTTAATTATAGAAGGAGATTCATATCCAACATATATTCCCAATCTTCTTTAAGGACCCATTTTAGTGCGTTTTGGTGGAGCAATTGGAACATATACTACACATTCAAATATTCTTAAATGAGAAATATTTGGCTCTTGACAAAAGTCAATTGTAAAGGGGAGAATTTGTGATAACTTGTTGGCCTAATGCGTACAAGTGTTGCTGCATGTAAAATATTATGTCCCCAAGCAGAACTTGGGACCTTTGTTCTCATAAGTAATGGTCTAGCAGTCAATTCGAGGCCTTTAATAAATGATATCTACTAGACTATTCTGTGTATGAACATGGGCAATAGGTTTTTCAACCGTTATTCCGATTGACATACAATAATCGTTAAAAGCCTAAGACATAAATTCACCAGCATTATCAAGGCGTATTTGTCTTAATTGTATAATCTGTAAATTGTGCTCAAAATCGAATTATTTAGGAGAGTAATCTTGCAAACGCCAGGTTGCGAGTAGATAATAAACATACATGGAACCATCTTGTTGATGCATCTACTAAAACCATAAAATATCTAAATGGTCCACATGGTAGATAAATAGACCCACATATATCACCTTGAATTCATTCTAAAAATGTAGGTGATTTAATCCCAATTTTAGCTGGTGATGGTCTAATAATTAATTTATCTTGAGAACAGGCAGCATAAGAGAATTCATTAGATTGAAAAATCTTCTGATTTTTCAATGGATGTCTATGTAAATTCTCAATGATTCTTTGCATCATTATTGAACCATGATGGCCTAACTGATCATGCCAATTAATACAAGTATTAGGATCAATAAACTTCTGGTTTACTATAAAATGTGTTTCAAATACACTAATATTTTGTGTAGTACAATCTGGAAGAAAAAGCAGGTAATTTTTCTAACACACATTTATTGCCTATAATTATTCTTGTAATATAAAGATATTCAATATTTCCTTCATTGGTTCTCTCAATATGATATCCATTACAGCGAATATCTTTAAAACTTAATAAGTTTCTTTTAGACTTGGAAGAAAATAATGCATCTTTTATAATAAACTGTGTTCCTCCAATCAATTATTTATTAGCTATTCTAGAGCCTTCAATCAATCTTGTACTACCAGATATCGCATTTATGTTAGCTTCACACATTATCAAAGAAGAAAAATATTTTCTTTCTTTAAGTATAGTGTACGTTGTAGCATTGTCTACGGACAAAAATCTTCATCATCAATCTTGGATCCAATCATAGACTTGGGAATGTCCATTTTTCTTTATTCAAAAACAAAATACATAGTAAGGCATATTACAAAGCCAACAAAACAATGTAATTTATCTAAAATTGAATATCACACTTAAACATATTAAAGGTAAAACACTCATTAAAAGTAAAATACTCAACTTAAACATATTAAAAATTAAACACTTGCAAAAACATAACTTAAATAATTTTGGACATTTCCATCCCCAAATTAAATGATCGATTCTCCCTTTAGGATTTTTGAAGAAATCTACAACATCCAGATGTGTTATATCAATAGGTCCATGATCAAAGTTATCATCTTGATAAGCAAAATTTGCTTCTCTATTTTCATTTTGGTAGGCAAAGTTTGCTTTCATATTTGTCTCTTTTTCTTTCAACGATACTTGATAAAGTTCAACAAGATGTTTAGACATACAACAAGTATATGACCAATGTCCTTTCATGCCACATAGATAGTACATATTTTCACCAAGACCCATAGCATCTAAGTGAATTTCAGCATCAAGAATCCATAACAAATCATTTTTACCCATAATATCAAGAGCCACAAATTCAAGTTTCGTAAGATTTGTCATGACAAAAACTGGAAAAGAATATTTAATAAATGAGACAATCTCTAATAAAACGAAAATATTATCACGAATAAGAATTTAGAATAACAATAATGAATACACAATTTATTAAAGTTATAGAATTTAATCATTTAAAAACATAAATCATAAAAGCAAATATTTACAAATATATGTCTTTTTTTATTAATCAAATTATAAATCTATCACTATATAAAGTCTTGTTTATAACGAAACCAAAATGTTCCAAATTAAAACACTTTCATATATTTTATACTTTAAAAATGATTAAACATTCCAACATATTTATAAAACATATTAAGATACAAGCAAAATTGAATTTACTTACTTGGTAAATGGAAAACTCCAACTCCAAATTTGATTAGGGACAAAAGCTTGAAACTTGATGAGAATTTTTTTCTTTTGACAAGTTTATATGGTTAGAGACTAGTACTAATAACTTATTATAAAATAAACTAAAAGAAGAATGAAGATAATTGAAGGGAAATAGAAACCAATACTTTTCTATTCTAAAGTTGAGTGTACATCATCTTTCACAATACCTCTATTTATAGTCTCAAGATTAGACCTAATAAACAGGTGAGTCGGGTAGTTACGCGTAGTGGGTAAAACAAGCACGGGTCCACGGGTAAAATTTTTTATGGGTTGGGAAATACATGACCCATACCCCCTCATATGGCTACGAGTCGACCCGCAGGTCACCTATTTCCCACGTATATTTTCACATTTTATTTTATTTTTTTCAAATAAAAGTAACTCATCTCCATCACCCTCTCTGCAAAAGTGCTTCAATCTTCTCTATTCGCTTCCCAATAAATTTTCATCTTCTCTTTCCTCTTCCCCATATATTTCTTAAGAACAGAGAAGATAATTGCGGGAAAATATAAAAGTTGTCCAAATAATTAATTAATAAATTTTCATCTTCTCTTTCCTCTTCTCAATATATATATATTGACATTTTTGTTCAAATAATTAATTAATGAGATTAAAAAAGTCAGGTTAATTGTTATTTGACATAAAAAGAGGGCATTTGTGTCCAAAAATTTTATTAAATAAAAATAAAATGATAACAAAAATAAGATTACTATGCTCTGAGTCGCATAACCCCTATATCACCTTTCATATTACTTGAGTAATAAAAGATTACTTGCTTAATTAAACAAGATAATGACCAAATTAAAAGATAGATTAGGAGTAATCTTCTTATAACTCTAACCATAGGCAATATGCCATATTTTAGGTTTACAATGAATTTATTTGCTTCGGCATTATTTGATCAAAATCAAGCTCGGTAAGGTTGCGGGGTGAGTTATTGCCCTTAGATCATGGAGTAAGATATCCAAGGGCTGGCATTGGAGGCCGAATTAACAATCCCCATTATTTGGTTTGCTTAAATCTGATGGTCTATCTCAAAAATGCTTTGGAACCAGAAGGAACATAATATAAAAGATGAACACAATAAGAGAGTTCAATTTTATTTATATAAGCACAACATACAAACTGAAGAAACAAATTCAAATTCAACACATCGCTGACATTCGCTCATTATCTATGGCATAAATAGCTTTTATTATAAGACACTCATAACACAACCAACTTATTTAGCATAGTCTAACTGGTGGCAAATTACTGTTGGGCCTGCAAGGAAGAGAAACTTAGCTTTCAATCTAACAAAATCAGATTATAAAGGTTAAGGCGTGGGCTGGTCTAAGGATACCTGGAAGCGCTTCTTGGAAAATTCCACCAGCTCTTTTGGATCTGTTTTTGTCTGCTTGTAGGCATCAATCTTGTTCAGCTCCTGCATAAGGATTTTTTTTTTTTTTTTTTTAATAAATGATTAAAACTATCTTAAAATAGAGTAATCTCTTCCTGCACAATTGGGAAAGAACGTATCAGGGCTTTCCAACATACCTCGATCCATGCTGCTAGTTTTGGCCTACCCTCTGTAATGTCATACTTGTATACTTCTGATAAGAAGATCTGGAACCTTTCAACAAATGTAATATAGGCTATATCCGCCTGACGACCACATAAATCCATTTGTAAATCAGAATGATACTCAAATCATATAATTATAATAATAAACAATTTCAAAAACAACTTCTATGCCTACTCAAGCTAACTTAATTGAGAAGTTAACATACCAAACTAAACTGACCAAGGAAGAATGGGCCATCATCAAATTTCTTAAGAGCATTTTCCAAGTAATCGAAAGCGGCACCTGTTCCAAGTTTCTAAATTTTTTAGTTCAGTTTATATACAAAAACCCCTAACCATGGAAATACAACATATTTCAAAACATACCAGCTTGTTTTACAGGGTCTCCTTTGAATGAAGTATACACATCCCTGTTGAATGTATCAGTATAGGAAAACAATTCTTCACCAAACTTCTTCTTTTCAGGATCCTACAATATTTTCATAATATTACTTCAGCTGAAGTTAAGAGATACTAAAGTTTCTATTAAGAGCAGCAATGAAATATGCACATCTTATAAAAATATTTTAAAAAAGGATGCACAACTTACATCAGGGAAAACAGAAGGTCCTTCAAAGTTGCTGTCAACATATTTAATCAAGTCAATACTCTCTCCAATGATTTTGCCGTTGTGCTCCAATGCTGGAACCTATAAATAAGAACTTTAAACGGTAAATACTTCAATAGTCCTAACAATTACCACAGTCTAGCATAAAGATAAAACATACCACCTATAATTTAACTAATTTTTTTTTTCCTGGTAAGCAAGAAATTTAACTCAATACAAAGAGACCATTTTTAATGACTATGTAAATCAAAGCATAGCAATAAGATTCTGCCTCCTCTTTAAGTATTGGACCTTGTCATCGCATCTGTTTCAGGGATTTCTTTACACAGATTATAAACATTTGAAATACAGCCATACACAAACACAAATTACCCTTCTCTTTTTTAACCACTTTGCTCACTCAGAAACTCTAAACTTCCAACTATTGTTCAAAACCCTCCCATTTTTGTCATGAGAACTTCTTAGAAAATTATTCTTACTAACAAACTCCAAATCATAACTCATGCCAAGCAATTCCATATAAACAAACTATATCAGTCATGGACTTAGCCGATTCATCAACTTTACTAAAGCTAACAATTTCATTCCAACATAAAGATACCTTTTGTAATATTGAGTTCATCACTATTATGACCGAGCCTCATACCAACAAAAAAGAATTTGATGTTATATTCCCAACAAGCGGGAGGATACACAATCTTGCTCATTTCTTGAAAATGATTTAAAATTCTATTTATCCCTTATTTTATGCTTCACAATCGTTGTTATGCACGTGTGAAAACTATCAAACATCCCAAGTATAATTTCGTTCAAAAACAAATGAACAGAACATATTCATGACTCATGTCTTTTGAATCATGGAGACTCCGTACTACTTATCAGCAACATTTATCTAAATACACAAGAAATTAGATAATAATAGAAATCTATCAAATCCACAATAAAAGACAAAAAATGTTTTCATAAACAAATCACCTTGTTAACATGGTAAACTTTCTCTGCATACCAAGCAGGCCTGTCTTCAAGGTTTAATGGAACTAACTTAATCTTGTCTTGTAATCCCTGCCGCCCGACAGCCCAACAGATTCCAAAGAAATCAGTGAGAGAAAATTAATAAAATCAAACAAATATTTCTAGACAAGAAAAACAAGACAAATAGATCATTAAAAAGTAAAAAATAATTAAATAACCTTATAGTTTCTGGTGATCCACACTCGTTGAGCAAATGGACACGTGTAACAAGTATACAGCCTTAACAAATAAAAGAAAATACATGTAAATCAAGTTAAAAAATAAAAAATTGAACCCCGAATGGCACAAAAAGAAACTAAAAAATTCTCAAAAATAAAAAAATGTAAAACCTGATAGTTCCATCAAAGAGAGGTGGTTGCTCGGCCTTAGAATCCAGAACTGGAGGAAGATTTTCTTGCACACTATCAATAAGAAAAGAAGATCATAATTTCATCATAATAGCGATCAGAATTGCAAGATTAAAGAGAAACAATGACATAAAAATGAAGTTAAGAAATGAGAAATTCTTACGCTGTAGCCATTTTGGTTAAGTCTCTGGAGTGTTCAGAAGCTTTCGAGTCTTTAGAGCTAATTTGATACTGCAAGAGGTCTATGTGCAGAGTGAGCTGTGTGCGCGGGGGTTTATATAGGAGATTTTTAAGTAAAGTCGAGTAAACGACATATTCCCACCCATTGACGAAATCCTAGGTGAGTATCACAGGTTTCATTTATTCCAGATTCCCACCTTTAAAGTAACAGTGTTATGAATTTTTAGGGTTTAGGACGTGTAATTACCATAATACCCCTAACCCTAAATTAATAAATTATGTTTTAACCCCTAATTTATTAGAATTATACTTACCATTTTATTTTTAAATTATATCAAAAACACCCCCGATCATTACACACCCTCATGAGCTTGATCTGGCGCAGCTCATGACGCGAACGTGGTCACTCCATCACCTTCCCCGTATTCCATAGTCCAAAACCCCTCTCATTCCCGACTCATTTGCCCCTCCAATCGCCGGCACCGTTAGACTTAGGGTTTTGATGTTCTTCACCGGATTCCGGTCGATTCCGGCGGTGAAAATCCAATTGGACACCACCAATGAAACCACCGTATCCAGATCTATAAAATCCCCATGTCCCCTCCCCAGCAGCCTGTCTGTCGTTCATTACCTGAGAGTTCGTGTTCTTGGCCGTTTTCGATGAAGCGGTGGACGGAAAACGGTGGGCTGTCGTGGCTGGAAACGTTAGGGGTTTTGTAGGCGAGGATTGGAGGAGTCAAATGGTGGTGACAAGGGTGATTTTAGGTGGAAAAATCGCGGAAAAAGAGCGAAAAAAGTTTCTGGCGGTGGTGCGCTAACGTGCGCGGGAGGACTATCAGAGGTGGTCTGCTAACATGCGCCGCCCATGTAAAATGACCAATTTACCCCTTTACCGTTATATCAAACTTTTTCCGTCACTTTAAGGGTGGGTAATCTGGAATAAATTGAACCTGTGGTACTCACTTGAGATTTCGTCAAACCTTGGGTGGCAATATGTCGTTTACTCAGTAAAGTCAGATCCTGTGGAATCGCGAGCAGTGACGTATCATGTACTTAACTTTACCGATTACCATGGATTAATCTAGAATAAAAAAAATTAAAATTAAATAGATCAAGTCAAAGAAAAAGATTCGTCGGTCGTTGATCCTTTATCATATACAAGCGTATTCGTCAACGATGACTGGTGAGGATATGTTATATTATATGGTTCTCGTCTATTTAATTATTTCTTTCATTTTAACCCAGCAAGTTATTTTTTTTTTAAATTAACTTGTTGGGTTAAAATAAAAAAAATAATTAAATAGACGAGAACCATATAATATAACATATCCTCAACAGTCATCGCTGACGAATACACTTACATATGATAAAGGATCAACGAAAAGTTAATTTAAAAAAAAAAAGAAGCTATTGGGTTAAAATGACAATACTCTAATCACGCAAAGATTGATATTATATAGAGCTATATCGTTTGATAAAATATTTTTTTAATTTGCTGATAAATTCATATATTGATATCGTCTTTTCCATTAATTATTATTAGCATCAAATTATGTATTGCCAAAATAACATCGGTCCTGTTAGTTTCATTATAATATTATTCAAAATACTATTCTATTCAATTTTATTCAAAATACATACTTGTTTCAATATTCTCAAAATTCAATCTTATTCAATTCAAAATATTTAGTTTTTTAAAGATTTGTTAATTTAACTAAACACCCTCAATAATAAAAATTTATAAATTGATAAAAGTACCCCCATCAACCCACATATTCTCGACAATCAGCCACCACTGTCGAAAAGTGACCGAAATCTGCCAGAATAGCACATAACCGGTTGGATGTGGCGGATTATGCAGCCGTCCGGTCTTTTCTTTTCGATGCACGAGATTTGATCGAAAAAGACCAAGTCAACGTACTATCAGCCAGATCCAGTCGATCGTGTGCCATTCCGACAACTTTCGACTACCATCCGACAATGGTGGCCGACTGTTAGCATTTAATGGATAAATGAAAATGTTTTTGTTAATTTTAAAATTTTTATTGTAAGAAGTGTTTAACTAAATTAACAAATATAGAGGATTAAAATTTAAAAATAATCTAAATATTTTCCAGAAATTTATCAAACACATTTTTCAAATTCAAATCTTATTTTCATAATAACAACCAAACCCAACTTCTCAAAAATACTATTCTACTCTACCAAACACAGTCCTCCATTTTTTATTTTTTTATTTTTGGTTTTTTTTAACGTATGGATCCCTTTTGCTTGCTTTGACCAAAAGCTAACTAGCAGAAGTGATTAAATTAATGGTTTATTCCATTCTCGCCATGAATCCTATTCTGTAAATGTTATTATAATTGGGTCGTGACTCGTGACAAACTTCATTGGACACGAGGGTAAGATGTTAAACACTGAAAATTAATTGGTTAGAGTTGAAAGTCGAAAATTACACGAGGGCAAGATGTGAAAGGGCAATTTTTTCAATCCATCTCATATATATAACATCACAGAGACAGAAAACCTAATATCACAGCATTAATTGACAATATTACCCTTTCACGATTAAGTTTTAATGCTTGAAGTAGAAAAAAAGAGGAGTAACATGGGTGTTTCCAAAACCAAGGGGGGAAACTGTCCTTTTGCGATAGATTAGGGGTAAAAAGGTGTTCACCTTATTGACTAGAAGCAAAGACAAGTGAGTCTTCCCAAGAATTAACAGAAGAGTAATGTTACATCCATAATCCCTTCTCACAAACTTTCTCTCATAACCCCGACATTGCAATTCCCAATTGGTCAACCATAATTTACAAGTGAGACCCAAATAGGACCCATTATGAACTGACTAATTATAAACTGTCACATCAAGATTATAAGAAAAAGTTTATGAGAAGAGGTTGTGAGTGTAACATTTTTCATTGAGACTAACCGTCTCTATAGAAGATGCCAATGTTAAACTAATTGACAGACAGCCAATCTACAGAAAACTCAAGACATGAAACGGAAAATCTTGTTGCCGACACCATGAAAGAATTAATCAAAACAAGTCTCTACTTTGTGCTTGACATTTCTCTAATTGCTTTTGTTGCACATAATATGCTATGTTTTGCCACTCTTCATCTAAAAATAAAGATATTGCACAAGGCATACATATATGGAAGATTTTTCATTTATTTACGTGCGTATTATATTGGTATCTTACAATTTAAAGTGACAAAATAATTAAGACAGGCAGGCCATGTCTGTGTTGCCAAAGAAATAAGCAAAGATAAAATGATACAGGGGAAAGGGAACAGGAGAGTCTGACCTTCGTCATTAGGAACTGAAAACGGGAAGGAACAAAGAGAGACAGACATTTTGCTTGCTCTGCTTGGTTTATACTAAAGAATGAATATGAAAAATACTAAGTTATCAGCTTCCTGTCTGCTTGATTTGGTTCCTTTAGCTAGTCAGATTTCTTCATTAGACTCAAAAGCACCCCAGCACTAAGACTTGTCGCCACAAAACCAAGTGACGCCTCAGTTGATACATGAAACCCTACAGGTAGGGTTGGGAAAAGATCAGCTTTCCCTTTCCTTTTAAGTTGAAAGGTCAAAAAGATTATACATAATACAATGAATTTAGAGGAGACGCACCGAAGAAATCCAATATCATTTTGCACCCAATGAAACCGAGAACAACCGCAATAGAAGGCTGATAAAGAAATAGGCAGGAAAAAGATTCTATCAGTATGGATCCATTCTGGTCAATACAAAATGATACCACATCCAAAACAACAATTGAGCATTGAGAATATGTTGTAAGAACTCAGTATTTTCGGCTTTTCTTGGATGAATACCACTCTTGATTTTGACAGGGAAATCATACACAGTTATAAAAGGAAAATGTTGTTTAATCATCTTTTGATGTGTAAAGATTATTTATAGACAGGGGGAACAACCACAGAGTTGGAAAATCATCAGTGATGCACTAAAATAGTCAATCCCAACCTTTAGTACAGTAGTGAAGCTAATAAGATTTAGTAACAAGGGGCAAGTAAACTTATTACCTGTAAATATTCCAAATCTGCCATACCCTCAGAGATGAGTGTGTAAAGGGACCTTAAGCCTGCATCAGCCAGAGGTATGTCAATAATCAATTAATCCTTTTCTAATACGAGACACAAAACTATCCTCCAGTACAGATCTTCAAATTTCACTTCAAATACATTTGTGCTATACTAAAGAGGTAAAACAAGCAGTTGTGTGGAATCCGACTGCACATAGAGCATATTACTTCAGAAGTGATTGAGAGGCCAAAATTATATTTTTATTGTTATTGCGCCTAGAATGTATATTTTCACATGGTGTGATTAAAAGCCAGGAAAAATCTTTTTGTGTGTGCATGAAAGAGAGAGAGAGAGAGAGAGAGAGAGAATCAAATTCAACATAAACATGTAATAATTCCACCTTAAAGGAAACTATCATCCTTCAGAGATATAGGTAGCACTTCTGAGAGTTGCTAAAAGTCAGTAATTAGAGAAAGAAACAGCAGTACCTAAGATGGCAAAGAGATTAGACGTGAAGACTATAAAAGGGTCCCGAGAAACACCAAAAACAGCCGGTATTGAGTCAACCTAAAAGAAATTAAAATTTCATCAATGTTTTCCTCACACCATTAACTGGCAAAATGCAATCACGAACTGTGTTTGTAAGTGTGTGGTTGCAAGTGTCTGTGCAAGACATTAATTGACCGATGGAGAAAACTTACAGCAAATGCTATATCACTGAGCTCAATAACTGCTACCGTGAGCAGCAAAGGTGTGGCCTGCCCAAAATGTTTGACGCCTGTTAGAAATCAAATAAAATTAATTTAACTTAGTTAAAGAATTTTAATACTCTGATAATGCACAAAACATACAATGTGCATATAAAATACTATTATACTGAATAATTACAATGTCATTACTAAGGGTCAAAGTAGCATTCTGAACTCTTACAAGTACTTATCAATGACTTACTTTCCATATTCCGTCCTGATTTGTAAAAAATCGATTGCCATCATAATAAGCTGCAACAGAAAGAAAAGGAGAATATCAAGTATTTGACCAGAAATATCAGCTAGTGAAAATTAAATAAGCTAAAGAAGTGCAATAAATCACCAGATCAATCCCAATTTTCAAGCTAATAATATTCTCTAATACTGTTTTTCCTTTCAAATGTGTTAAGATAAAAGAAAAATAGGTGTCGGGCGTTGGGTTTTCTTTCTATTTCTTTCCTGGTTGGGGAGGGGAAGTGATTTGGGTACAGAGATCAGGGGAAGACTAGCCCAAAACAGACAATGAAAGATATAACAATGGTTCAAAATAAGAAAAGTGCCCTTCTGAAATACATCAGAATTCATTCTACTTAAAGAACCAAGTGTTAAAGTAGTCTAGTTTACAGGAGAAAATATACATATATACAAGTCTCTAAATATACAATTTAGTTCAACAAGGTCTTGAACTTCTTTTAATATGTTCTCTGAAACTGACAGAAGTGACCCATTAAATCAAGGGAATAATGAAAGAAACAAAGACCACCCTCAATAAAATAATGCAACATGGAAAAATCAAGGGAGTACAAGATTACAAGCCACTCAACTTATATATCAAATGCTATCTCTCTATGGAGTCTATTCCTAGGTTTGATCTCTCCAAAAGTGTTTACAGCAACCTAGAAATTGTAATTACTAACCCACTAATATGTTTCTCTAGGGTTTTGGCCCTTTTATAGTGGCTAATAAGAAAGTCAATTTTCATAAGCAAAATTGCTACCCAATGGAATTCAATGAGCCATCAACATGCCATGAAGCTATCCCAAGCCTAACCTATCCTGTCTAAAATATGATTGGCTAAACCTTGCGCTTATTTAGTTCGAGATAGGTCACTTCAAGGTTTTATCCAAGTTGAGTTCAAACTTCAAACTATGGAAGACAAGAACTTAGCTTGAACACGATATTACATTGAAGGATATTGATTAATCAACCTTGGCAAACATTCATAAAACCAATTGTCACAACTCAAGAAACATAAATATAAATAAATATAATAGAAAGGTTACTTGTGACGGGGATAAATCTTTGGCATGTCTTCACTATAAAATTGTCAGATAGGTCAGAGTCATCATCTTCACTGGAAAATAGCTATCACAAAATAAAAAAGGAATTTATGAGCTGCTATACATTTAAGCTTTAAGAGCTATTGGAAGTTATGAGCCATAATTGTAAAAAGACATCCATTCAACAGGGGAAAACATATAACAAACCATTGAAAATATATATTGAAACATTGCATTAATTGTTGTTGTTACGTCTCAACAGAAAAGAAATGGCACCTTTACGGATGAGAATAGAAGTATTGCAGCCAATAGTAGATTAACCGCCTCAAACCTCTAAAACAACAAGATAGCAAAAAAATCAGAAAGAATCAGACAAATGGTAAAGTATGCGCATGCCACGAACACAAATTGGCATAGAAAGGATTTACCTGGAGGGTGGCCGTCCCAAGTAATATTAATGTCAAACGAAAGATTACAGCACCAGCAATACCATAAGAAAGCACCCGCTTCTATATTAGCAACATAACAAATTTTCCATCACCAAGGATTGACAAGCAATATTTGCATATAGAAACCATATTGAAAACCTTTTGAAAGGGCCAGATAATTATCAACAAGCAAATTAGAGGTTGGCAATAGTACCTGATACATAACAGGCACTTTGAAGTACTTGAATACCAAAACAAAGACAAACAGATTATCCACTGACAAACTTTGCTCCAATATATACCTGGAAATCATCATAATGGTCATTCTGGTGGAAATATCCAAGCTTTGAGAAAAAAAATTGAGCAATCTGGCATATACAAACTTAATATAACACCGTAAAGTCAACAAACAAACATGATGAAAACCAGAGTTGTTGAAACAGGTTTTTTTTCTTAAATAAACTGCTCATAGTCGAAACTACACGCGATATGTGAATACATCCCTCTCCAACAGTGATAATCATAAACATCTATTCGTAGAGAGACAGATGATGTAGGTCACAGGTTTAAACTTTTATAGTTCACTAGTCTATCTGACCAATAAATCAAGGGGCACAGGAATGAAAAATTCTAACCTCTATGGTCAAAATTTTGGTCCAGGTATAATAGACATAACTTTTGAAGCTCAAATCTCATTTTCCAACCAAAGATTAAAAGGTCTGTGGGGAGCGAGAAGCAATAAACTTACACACACCAAAAAAGAAAAAGAAAAAAGGCCAGTATTATAGCCAGCACCACTATCCAACAAACTAGCTCCCAACACAGGTCTTCAGCACTGTCATTAGGTCATATCAAGGTGTTTGGGTTAAGTCCGGCATTAAACACAACCCTTAAAACCAAGTCTTCTTTTTTGGTCTCATCAATAAACGATCTTGTCCTTGATTGAGGAAATCTAAAGTAAGTGATCCTCTACTAAAACTTCACGAATTTCAGAGGCTACACAATAGCTTCATCTTGTGTTTTAGTATTAATGAGCTGAAGTACACAAAACCCCAAATACATGATATAAACATAAGCCTTTGATGTCTTCATCCCCGAAGCTCCAAGATTTAAATAATATAACCAGAGACTTATGACATTGCACAGTGTAGTTAAAAAATAAGGAATTTTCAATCAACCATTAAGTGTATCACCAAGTAAAATTGATACTTGTCCATAATTTATGTAATGATCACCTTCCTTAAAAAAAATATATAAACAGTGCAAAAATCTGCATACCCAGCAAAAAACTCAGATGCCTTGCCAACTCCTTCTTTTAAACCCACACCAAGGCCAAATGCCACCGCAGTGCACACCTATAAGAATCACATCTAAATTGTTTTTAATCTAGATAATGACAGAATCTGTATATCCAATACTCAATCACAATAAATTCAAGGGTAACTTACGCAGAAAGCAACAGTTTTAATAGATGACGAAAAACTTTCATGTTCATCAACTTGTTTCTCTGGACTATCTACAGAAGTAGAAGTGTGAGACTTGTTAATATTATCGTATGACTGAGTGCTGCTCCTCTCGCTTGCTGCAGATCCATTTCACCAGTGCATTATTACAATTAAAATTTGTGAAATGATAACCTAGATTATCATACAAAATGCTTAAAATTATTGAAATTGCTACCACCTATAAATCAGATAGTACAAATAAACTAAATAGCAAAAGCAGGCATAGTTACTCCAGTAGTCATGATACCTGAAAACATAAATTACCACAATATACATTTATTCTAGCAATACTGTATAATTTGTCTTTAATATTGATTCCCCTCAGAGCTTAATTTAATTAATAATGATCTAACAAAAATGATATTTTTTCTATAATAATAACGAACGAAACAACCACCACTGGATGGCTGAATGGTCAACTAAGACTCTTAAGTGTATTACTCAAGAGGTTCTTAAGTTCAATTAACTCGGCTACTAATAGGAAGTGACCACTAGAGGCTTAGTAGTTGTTGATTTTGGGGCCAGGGATTAGTTAAGGTATTTCGGGGGATTAGTTAAGGTGTATGCGGGCTGACACGGACAACTGGTCAACAAAGAAAAATAGAAAAAAAAATAACTAAAGAAATAACTGTCGACTCAATGCCTTCCAGTATGTTCAGTTGTTAGTTAAATTCATAATGTCAAAGGCCCGGGGATTAGTTGATCAATTGTTAGTTAAATTCATAACTTCAGGCCTGGGAATTAATTGAGATGACGGCGTAACCTGCCACGGACACCCCGGTGAACACACAAAAATTAATTAAAGAAAAAAAACCAAACGGAATAACTGTCGACTCAGTGCCTTCCAGTATGCTCAGTTGTTAGTTAAATTCATAATTCATTCACAAAGAAGAAATCCACCTGAAGTAGATAAATCATGCTCTTGTTCAGTTCCTTTAGAACAGACAGTAATAGGAGAATATCGGCCACGACGATTATGACCAACTGCAAATTCAAAATTCGGCGTCAAATTAAACAAGTCACTCAAAACATTAGGTTCATAAAAATTAAATAAAATAGAAAAGACGATGAGAAGACACAGACCTGAACATAATGTATGAGCATGACACTGAGAGTGAAACAAGTGAAGAGCAGTCAATTTGGGAGGTCGAACTGGATGTGAAAACCTAAGCACAACTGAATCGAACTTCAGTGGAGCTTGAACGCCATTGTAAATGACCGAAGCCAATCCCATGACGTAATTTTCAGCCTCTAACTGGAAATACATAAATGAGCTGCCAATTTAATTTTATATATATCTTATCCTCTCTAATTCGTCTGCTTGCAAGAAATGGTTGAAGAGGTACAGTCGTGACTCGTGTCGGCGGTCCGCCTTTTCTATGGTCCACAGCTAGAGCTGTAAAATGGTGTCGTTTTGCTTTAAAAATATGAAAAAGACTTGAATTAAGGGAAATTATGGACCATTATTTTCTTTTTTTCTTAAAATTGTGTAATTAGAATTATAAACTTTAAAACTTACAAAACATTTATTTATATATATATATATAAACAATTGAGTAATACTATACCTCCAATTCAATTTTACAAACTCTTTTATCTCACAATTTCTGTAAATGACAATTCTCAGTATTTTACCGATGAATTTCTCAAAATTTAAAATTTATCATCAAAAAACTAGATGCTGCTATATAAAAATTGTAAGAGAAATTTTTTTAAATTAAATTATGAGTCAATTTTTATACTAAACATATTCATGATTATAAGCAAAATGTAAAATTGATTACAAGGGATTAGCCGAAACAAAGAGAGAAATCACATCAAGTCATCGAAAATAAATATAATAGGCTTGATATCAATTACAACACAAACATATAAATTATCCATGCTTGAACCGATTTAAAAATTTGATCTATTTTTAATTGATTAATGGATAAGATTTTCATCCAATTTCTTTTCACTTTTACCCTCTTCACTCTGGTAGACAGGGAAAGAAAACCGACTTAGTGCTTGAGACATTAGAGTTTGGTCAACTCCAACGCCAGCATTAAAAAAAAAAAAATCATTTCTTATTTTTAGAAAATTAAAATAATGTTTATATACATTTACTATTCCATTTTAAAAACAATATATTTGATTTCTTAATTTTGTTAATAAAATATAATTAGTTAATTTATTTATTAGTTTATATAAAATTTTATATTTAATTTCTAACACTAATTTAGAGAATAATTAAAAAAGAAAAATTCTATTAACTCTAGTGTGTGGACTCTAGCACTAGAGTTGTTAAAAGCGAAGAGGTAAAAGTTGTGGAGGGGTAAAAATGGAACAATAGTAAATGAAATGTCTTATCTACTAAACTTGTCTAAAGCGAAAAGAGTCTTTTAAGTAATTCTCTCGTGATTTAATGTTCACACTTAGAATCCTAATTATAGTTATTCTTAGACATATAACAAAATAAAAGCTAAGAGTGCATTTGTTTTGTTATTTTTGGATAAGATTTTAGGAATAATATTGAGTTGAATAGGGTAAGTATTACGAGGTAAAATTTAAAAATTAACAAAAAAAACCCTAGGTTTGCTAATTTAACTAAACACCTTAATATATAAAAGTTTTATAAAATGACAAAAACACCCCCACCCACCACAGTGCCAAACTTCGGCCACCATCGCCGGAATCTGTCATTACGACGCAGACCGGTCGGATCTGCCAGTGGTATGTCGATCTGGCCTTTTTCGACCAAATCCACCACAAATCAGGCCGAAAAATGTCAAATCTATGACCGATCATTGATCGAGACTGCCAAAGATATGTCCGGCGTTGACAGTCAACGATCAAGAGTTGGCCACCGTTGACCGTCAACGACAACCATTTCTTTGGCCGTCAGATCGGTGAATAAACGGCCAGTTTCAATCGTTTTTAGGCCATTGTGACAGATTTCAGCTACCACTGACGGTGTGTAACACCCAACATGGAGGTACATGATTTAAATTATGTTTTATAGCCCTTAGTTAATTTTTGTTATAATTATTTTGAGAAAATATGAAGAAAATGCCTAAAACTTGTATTAAGGGTCAAATAGTTTTTTCACTCAAAATTAGTTAAAATTGTAAAGAGTGAAAAGAGAGAAGAATTTATAAAATAAGATCCTCCTCCTCCATTTTATAGGGTTTTGATTCTAGGCATCAAAAGGTAAGAATTCATGCTCTTTATCTATGATTTATTTGTATAAAAGTTAAGTTCTTATGAAATTTATGCTTAGGGTTAAGAGAAGATTTGAATCCAACAAGAGTAGAGAGCTTAGTAGAGACTACTCAAACATAAGGGAAGTAAATTCCACTCAGAATCTAACTCAAGTTTAAGAAAATCAAGTGATTAGAGATTTCCTTTAAATATGTATATGTTATGATTATTGAGAAATTGAGATGAGATTGATGATTATTTATGCTTGTTGTTGGATATATTTGAATATGAGGAGTGTATGTGATGGTTTGATGATGGGTTGAAATTGGAAGAATTGGGGAAATCTTTTTGGGAGTGTTTGTGTCGTGTCGGTATGGATGATGATATAAGAGAGTTTTTCTCTCAATTTGGGTGGTTTAAGAAACTAATAGAATGATAATTAAATTCGGGTTTGTTCATGCACAATTATTGTTTGATGAAATGCCTAAGTGAAGTATGAGTTGGGTAGAAACCTTAATTTGATGTAACATTGCATATGTGCATTTCATAAGTGCATTTAAGTAAGAAATTTTAAGCATGAGCCATCCATATGCATATAATTTTGTATGCATAGAAACTTAAAAAGAAATGGAAGAATAAAGAATAAAGCATAAAACATAAAGAATAAAGAAATAAAGAATAAAACACTCTAATAATAAAGAGAAAGGGAAGAATAAGCATTAAAGAATTAAAGAGTGTTAAAGAAGAGAAAATAATAGGTTTTTGTGATGGGGAACCGTGAGTGTTAAGAAGAAATTTCCACATACACGCCACCTTAATTGAGTGGCATAAGAAGAAGAAGAATTGTACCACTCGTAAGAGTGTATGTGGATGAGGGTTATACCAAGAAGAATTCCTACATGCACGCCACCTTAATTGAGTGACCTAAGAAGAAAGAAGAATTTGCACAATTCGCAAGAGTGCATATAGATGATGACTGTACTCACTCACATGGCCAAGGTTCCAAATTCATGCATCAACCGAGTCCGATCGAAAGAAAGAACAAGAAAGAAAGAAGAATAAGAAAGAAAGAAAGAAAGAAAGAAGAAGAATAAGAAAGAAGAAAGAAAGAAGAAAAAAAAGAAAAGAAAAGAAAATAGAAAAAGAAATAGAATAAATAAATAAAATGCATTTTATGCATTATTGCATATACATGCCATTCATGCATATTATCATGAATTCCATCATGGTTAGAAAGAATATAAAAGAGTATGGAAGAAAGAACTGAAAGAAAGAATTAGAAACATAGAAAGAAAAGAGAAAGAATTAAGGAAGAAAAAAAGAAGAAGAAGATAATTAAGTAAGGAAAGAATTAAAGAAGGAGAAGAGTTAAGGGATTTATTTACTGAGTATTTTTATACTCACCCTGTTATTTTTCCATGTTTTTGAGGGAAATAGGTGAGCAGCATCGGAAAGGATGTTAACAAGCGGAGAGGATTGACATTACTGTCCATCGTTGCTAAGTTTTTGTATTTGTTATTTTGATATATGTAAAAATTATGTTTTGTAAGTAAAGAAAAATTTAGGCCCAAACTATTTTTCATATATTAAGTATGTATGTTTTTATTGTATATATTCTAAAGTATACTAGTAGAAAGAAGTCATTACACGGTGGTTGCCGGAATTTGGCAACTATAGATGGGTGAAGTTGTTTTTGTTAATTTTTAAACTTTTTTTTCCGAGGGTGTTTAATTAAGTTAATAAACTTGATGGGTCTAAAAATAATTAAAAAAATATAATAATATTTTCCAAATTATTAAACAAACAAGTTTTTTGGGAATAGGATAGGAAATCGAGGGTTTAAAATAATAAAACAAACGGATCCTAAAATTCTAATATAACGATAAAATTACAAAATAAACAATTATCTTGAACAACAATCTCAAGCATCATCTTGTTGAGGAGGTTGAAACCAAGAGCTGGCTTATAGAGCTAGAGTTGATAAAAATATTTTTTTCATGAAAAAGTTGATAGTTATTTGGTTAAAATAATGTAAAAGAGTGTTTGTGTTAATTTATAAAAAATGGCTTTAAATACAATAATAAATCAAGTAAAAAAGTATAAAATAGGATAAGAATATTTTGAAATTGCAACTCTTTAAATAAGCTCGAGCTAATGGGAGTAGCTCCATAAAATAACTTAGAGTTCGTTTGGAGTCGTTTCTTCAACCAGAGCTTACGGAAGAAGAGTCTATTAAAGCATAACTTTTACAAAAATTTTGTTAGTAGTTTAGCTGGGAAATGTAAAAGGGTTTTCTAATATTAATTTACCAAAAAGGGTTTTAATTTTAAGAATAGATCAAGAAAAAAATTAAAAGATTGAATAAGGATATTTTTTAAATTTCAATTTTTTTAAATCATGTAAAGGCCTTTGAAATATTACCAAACAATCTAAAAAAAAAGCTTTTGACTTTAAAATTAACCGGTAAATAAGTCTAACTAAATAGACACTACCTTATCCTAAGATTTATCCATAATTTAATAAAAAATCGATATTTTATTTTGTTTATTCATCTCACGCATGTATCCTTTATCATTATTGTTGTACCATGATATTTTTGTTTATTAAGACCCAAAAATATGAGTTAATATTTTATTAATTTTTTAATCATCCATATATATATATATATATAAAGAAAAAGAAATATAAATGTATTCATTAAACACAAATTATAACCCTTGGGTATAATTTCAGGGTAGAAATTACATTGACCTCGCTTTAGATATTTTAAAAGCGTAAACGATTTCATCCATTTTGAAGTTTATTAAAAACCCCAAATTGAATTCAATAATTAGTAATACTACATATACAATTTTTTTATCCAAACTTTCTTTCACAAGCTTATATTTTAATTTTAAAATAAATTTTCACTTAATTATCGTTTGCTATATAAGTTTGTGAGAGAAAATTTGTATAAAAAAGGTTGTGAGTGTAGTATTACTCAATTGAATTTGTTTATATTTTAATTAAATCTACAATTGTTTTGAGTCCTCCTAAGATTTTAAAAAATTAGTCAAAAACAACATTTATTGATAAATAAAGTAAAAAATTTCATGGTAAATGTGCTTCATGAATCAATTAGGTCTCTTTATTAAAAAAACCATTTTTAATAACCCATAGGTAAAAAAATTTGAGGAAATAAATTAAAAAAAACCCTTATAGAATGAAGGTAAAAGACATGGAAATTCAATTTCTTATTATACAAAGACTAACCATCAATAGTCAAATTTGCAACTACTTCTTAGTGGTTAAGAATAGTCGAATTTGTATCTATTTCTATATAGTTAAGTGGGTCGATAGACTCTTTGGACATATTATTTAAGTTAGTAGTTCGATCCCTCTCTACATTGTTAATATGGTATACTCTGAGTTTCACAAGATTAGTTTAGGTGTACGTAAGCTGACCCAAATACCCTCAATCATAACGAAAAATTGTTGAATTTGGTTTTAATACGTTTTAGTTTGGAGAATTTGATTTAAAACAAATAATATTTTTGTGAAAAATAAATCAAAATGAAATTCTTACAATTTTATTTGGAGATATTTTAATAATAAAAGTCGTGGAGGAGGGGATAAAAATAGGCTACATCATGATGAGAACAAATATCAAGAAAGGAATCGAATCACACCGCTTCCATTGAGATAATCAGACTCAAACCTTTCCCTTTTATTTTCTTTCTCACCCAAACCCTTCAACATATTCTCTTTTCACCTCCTCTTACCTCTCTCGGCTTTTCCTTTGTACTCTTCACGCTATACACTCTCACCAATTCGATGGCAACCGACACAGACAAACTCACCACCGTCGAACAACACCACCACCGCCTCACCATCCTCGGTGGAGGAAAACCCTAAAAACACCGTGGACAACCGCAGATCTTGTCCAAAACCCTACCGCCGCGCCATCGTCCACCGCTACCACCGTCGGGCTTAAGAAGGACGGTGAGGATTCCAAGACGACAGCCGTCGCTGCCGTGTCTCCCGTATCAGGGGATGTCGCTCCGGGCACTGATACTCTGAAGAAGATCCGCCGAGCTGAGCGTTTCGGTATGCCTGTACAGTTGTCTGAGCAAGAGAAGCGTAATTCTCGAGCTGAAAGGTAAGAAATTAGGGTTTGTTAACTTTTGCGTAATTTTGTTATTAGTTGATTGTTGATTTGAGTGGATGTTTTGCTTGTGGTTCGTTTAACTGCCAAAAGAATTACGACTTAATGAGAATGACGTGGGTCTTTACAAATGAATATAATTTTAGAGGAACAATTATGCTTAAATGCTTTACCATTTTGCCCATTTAGCTATGTTCTTAATGCAGACCATGGATAATTTATTTCCGTAACTGATAAAATTTCTGATTCAACTTCGGGATTGTGAGTGTCGCTTATATTTTGAACGGTTGAACTGTTCATGTTGTTCTCCCCCAACATTGAACCGGATGATGCCTGGGGAGGGTTTTTGGTTTTCCCTCACCAATCATATTTGTGGATAGAATTATTTTGTAGTTTTATTTTTATACTGTATAATAGTTGCAAATATAAATAATTCAACTTTAACTTCCAAATGCATAGGGTCAAATTAATACATAATGGTGGAAAGAGTCAATTCTCGTCGTTTTCCATCTTATTGATTAAAGGAGAGGAAGGAAGTATCAAAAATAGTATTAAGTGTTGTTGAATTTGTTTGATTGTCACAACCTTTTCTTTTCCTGTTCTTCTTCTAAGCTACTCAAGTTTGTGTTGGTGTTGTAGGTTTGGAACTGCAACCAAAACAAGTGCACCAGAAGTGTCAAAAACATCTGAGGAGCTGAAGAGAAAGGCTAGAGCAGAGAGGTCTTGTTCTAAGCTATATTTATGCAGTGGAAGAAGTTGAATTCCAGAAAACATTTTTCATTTTTTACTTATTTGCTAATCCTGTTTGTTGGTTTTTCAGGTTTGGGCTTCCTGTGCCAACTTCAGCTGGTGACCAGGAGGAAAAAAAGAAAGCTAGGCTTGCCAGATTTGCACCATATTCCAAACCAGACTCTCTGGAGGAAGAGAAAAGAAAAGCAAGGGCACTTCGGTATGTTATTACTATGAGATAATGTTTGTCTCCTTTTCCATTGGTATATCATTTTGATAGAAACCTCTCCCAACTCAACCAACCGAAATACGAACAGCAAGCAACAATCAAGAGAAACCCAGAAAAATTGCAGTAAACAGTAGCCAAAACCCAGAAAATAAGAGGCACTTGTATTGATATTCCGGCAAACAAATTACGCAGAAAAATAAGCTAGCAAATACTACCCAACAACACAATCAAATTAACAGCAAAAACGCAAACAAAAGAACCCAAGATAGTGCTGGACTGCGAGGGCCAGCTCCTCCCTAAATACTAGACTTCGAGGGCCAGCTCCTCCCTAAATACTAGACTTCGAGGGGTAGCTCCTCCCAATTTTCTTCTCTGATAAACCTTCTACTCTCATTTTCTTCTTTTATTCTCCTGCTCTCTCTCTCAATAACAAAATCCCTCTTCTGTCCAGCCAATCATTGCCACCTGTCCCAGCCTAAAACTAACCTTAACTCCTCATGCTAATAGAAATTTCCTGCCAGCTTCCCGTCAATCCACTACTTTAGTACCTTGTTTCTCCTATCATACACCAGCGCTCTCGTGGTCTCATCACATTTCATTAATGCTTTATAACTGTCTTTATTGCTACAGTACGGGATTTATGTTTGCTGAAAGTTAGAACTAATAGTGCCATTCTTTCTGCAGTTTCTCAGGAACTCCATCCAGTTCTCTGTCACAAGTAAATGGCCAGGGAAATATTGAACCCGTAAGGCCTTCTTTGTGTGTACTGTTTCATGCAAACTCTTTGAACCAGGTAGTTTTGCTTTTTGAAGTGTGGATATACTAATATTTCTGTTGTTCTATATTTCAGAAGGCAGCTATCGCTGGCAATGCTGGTGGAGGGACCTAAAAAATATCTTACAAATTTGCATGTTAAAGGTATGTTTGAGAAAGCTTGTATAGCATTTTGCATTGGCATTTACTGTACTGATAATTTTGCTGATCTATCATTTCAATTTTTGAATGATATGGCTTCCGATATGTGTGGGTGGGTGGGTCTATGATAGGAACCCACTCTAATAACGCAATAATTTGGGTTGGGCCATGGGTCTTTCATGGGCTTGGGTAGAACTCTCCTTGGAAAACCGGCTTGCCAAGGGAGGGTGCCCAAGCCTTTATAACCCACATGCCCACCCTTTTCCCTTTCAATGTGGGATCCTAACATTCCACCACGCTTGCAACCGAGCGTCCGTCGGCCTCTTTCTGCTTTACCCCTTGGGTGACTACGCGGATCCCCTTTCCCTCGGGCCTCCATGCCCTTTCTCGGGGTAGTAGCCCGGGCCCAAGGTCAGCCTGCCACGGGTCAGCCTGCCACGCGTGCGCTACCACATAGGCGCAGGATCATGCTCTGATACCAATTGATAGGAACCCACTCTAATAACTCAATAATTTGGGTTGGGCCATGGGTCTTTCATGGGCTTGGGTAGAACTCTCCTTGGAAAACCGGCTTGCCAAGGGAGGGTGCCCAAGCCTTTATAACCCACATGCCCACCCTTTTCCCTTTCAATGCGGGATCCTAACAGGCATATGAACATCTAGTTGTGTATTTTGTATGAACTGCTATAATTTTTCTCTTTTTAATTTTCATTGCAGGTCTAGGTTTCTAACTTCCAGTGATTCCCTCAGCGGCTTTTGTACCTATGTCTACTCCCAGTTGCATTACTACATCCTTCGATAAATTTCTGCAGGGCAGTTAAACAAGATTTTGTGTTAGCTTTCTCTCATATAAGTCAACTATAATAACAATTTACCTGCTGAGACCTAGAGTAATCAACATCTACCTCTACTATTTACTTATCTTAAAATCTGCTAAGAATACCAGAAATTCTGAAGTACGGACTTGGGGACTTTCTTCTGTTTTTGGTCATTCTCTTTTCCCTTTCAAAAAAAAAAAAAAAAAAGAAAAAAAGGTGTGTAATTTGAATAAATTACAAGTTGGTTAAGTTTGGCAGCCTTCCTTTAATATATATTTGACGTGTCCGATCACTGATATCCCTGTGAAGTGGGTTTCTTGGATCTTGTGGGAATCAGGCATATGAGTGACATTATGGGGTTGACATCTTTTGATCCTATGATATGAGGTTCTAAATATACTATCTTGCTTTATTATGAACTAGGGACCATGTGGTTGCTTTCCTCAACTGAATTAAAGAATGTAGCATTTATCAGGTAAGCTAGGTTTGACCGACTTGACATGTAATTTAGTTTCATTTGGTAATTGCATATGGATTTATTCTTGGTGAGTGTTCTGATAAATAGGATCTAGGGTCAGTCGTTATGCTTACAATTCGTGTTAACAAGTATAGCCTGCTTGTTGTTTCTAGACCAGTAATATTTATTAAGAGAGGTTGTGGTAATGAAGTTTCTGTGGAATGCATTTTTTTTTCTGTCGTTTTAGCTGTAGATTATCAATTAGGCGCTCTCTTCTATGTATCACTTTCAAGCAAGAATTTCATCAAAAAACTTGTATGATGAAAGAACGGAAGAATGAAGCCTTTTTTTTTTTTTTCAATTGGGTTCCATGTCATGTGCTTACTGCTGCTAATCATGGCTGAATGATTGGTTCTAGCTGATGTGATCTATATTTTGATGCGACATTATCAGTGCTATGGTTGTTATATTGGATCGGGAGAGACATAGAAGTCATATCTATTAACTACTGTTTTCCTATTAAGTGAACATCAGAGGTGTTTAATGGGTTTCAATTGATTTGAAGGAAGGCTGCCAGATGGAAAACCTTGTAGGAATGTAGTTATTGAAATGTGTTGGTTACTTTTCTTTTCTTCTACTACTTTTGATTGAAAAAGAACTAAAGATTTTCCTTTTTAATTCCCAAGGCGGAAAAAAATTGTCAGTCTAGTACTTCAGAATTCTGATTTTTCTTTCTTGTTTTAAGACAAGTAAATATTTGGAAGGTGCTTGTTGATTTTCTTTGGTTTCGCTGAGTGAATTGACCGATCTGCAAGGTAGGATGCTGAGAGTGGAGTTGTTCAATGATAACTGGGTTTGTTTTGTTTGGTAATGTAGTATTCCTTTTTTTTTTTTTCCTTTTTCTTTTTTTTGAAATTTATTGTAAAATTTAGGAACATCCAGCTTGTATGGATATTCATGATGTATTTTTAGTTAGATATTATGGAACTGTTGGATTTACTAACATATCTGAGGGAATCAACTATTTCTTTTTCTACATGTATGCTTGTTTATTGAGGAATTGTGATGCATGGTGTTATGCACTAGCTTAAACATCAAATGTCATATGCTAATATATGGGAGCAAGAATAATTGATTAATGGTGTTAAGAGCAAAGCTAGATAATTTCTTCTCGGAATCAGTCAACTCATGCAGTACACTACATTTTACTCGTATACAAGTAAACATTTGGCTATTCTTGTTCTGATTCCCTTCTTCAAATGCAATGATTTCGATACCAATATCCTGTTGAAGTTAAGAACTTAAGATAATGGAGGGATAAAAATTACTTTCCCCTTGTGGTTTTCGTTCCTTTATCTTCAACCCAAATGTTTCAAAAACCATTGTTTTAAAACCTGGTTTGGTCTGGCCCGATCCATTGAACCGGTTCAATTGGGACTTGGGGCTTTCATTGGGTCGGGTTACCAATTTTCCTATTCATCATAAATCCTAGAAATTGGGACAATAATTGGTGAATAATTAAAAGTTAGGATGTCTTTATAAGTGCAATGGTGGCGACGACCAATGGAGGTGATTTCTAATGAATAAATCAATCGAAAAATTGAAAAAACCTGTGGTGGCAACAACCGGTTTTTGCCAACAATTGGCAAGACGAATGGGGGTGGAGTAAGGTGGGTTTTATTCAGAAGGTTGAGAGGAATACTTTCGTGGTGATGGAAATGGTTGTTGATGCCTATGGTGGTGAGATTTGATCGAACCGATTTCGGTCAGTTCTTGGGTAGATTTTCTGGGGAATGACTCAGGGGATGATTGGGATTGCATTGTCATGTCGCTATCGCCAACCAGTGGATTGCAGATTTGTATTTGGGATGTGTTTGTTAAATTTCAAAACTGGAGAGACTTAATTGTAGGTGTATTTGTTAAATTTTAAACTTTTGGACACCCGATTTAACTGACTGATCAAAATCGGTTAACCTAGGACCTGACAACTTTACCGGGTTATTAAAACATTGTCACAAACTATTAAACATATCCAGAATCTTAAACAAAGAATGAAGTAACCCTTATACTTCATCTTCTTTGCCACATAGCAACAGCAAATCACATAATAATCTCTCACAATCTTAATGGTTATAAGCTTCGCTTCCTCCTCTGTTTGGGTTTTAATTCTCTTTATCAAACAATAAATTAACAATTGATGGCAGAAACACCCATCAAATAACGAATCAACCACTGAATGCTCACAAGCCATCAACGTGTAAATTTGCTTTCATGCTTTTACCAAACAACAAGTTTCAGCATGGAATGGTCCATCACCAACCCTACACTTAACAATCGAAGCCCGTTTACCCATCAAATCTTACATGAAATATTATAAAGACCAATAGAAGAGGTAGGTAAGGTGGTGAGGGTGAGGGGGTGTGTTTGTTGGAATAGAAAATTTTTAAGTTGTGGTTACTGGGACGGGAAGTGTGATTGTCAGTTTCAGAATTTTTTATTATATAATCATTCATTTAATGTAATGACTTAATTACACTTGAACAGCATCCTTTTAACTAATTTCTATCAATTCTGGGCATATTTGCTAGTTTTTTAAATTCCTGGGTTACATTTACCAGTGGAAATCACAGGCTTTGCAAAATTTTATTACGTTGGAATGCAAGAGTTTGTTGGTCTAGAGATGTTATATTTATATGCGGAAATGGAAGAACAATGGAGTCTAGGTAATGAAATTGATATTACAGTAACGCATTGCGAGTGCGAAATGATTTTAAGTTAATATTACATCAAAGTTCACAGCCTTAGAGATAACTTAAACATGGGATCGATCATAAAAATGCATTAAGCTACAGCTTCAGATGATGCAAAAGAAACTTATATCTACACAGACCTCAACAACTATAAGCTTCGTATTTGATCAGTTCTCCACCTTATATATCTCATGCTTCTTCTCCAGGAAGAAGAGAACTGTTGTTCCAATGCAACTATTTAAGCCCCTAATGGAAAGTAAACTAACTCACGGAAGTGTAAGATAAAGCAACTAATCTCCTAGTAAATTGTAAATAGATTCCCTCATATGCAACTCTAGAAGTTTGCAGAGAATGAGTTATTGAGGCCTCCTGTTATTGAAAAGGGTGAGCTGCAGTTGAAGCTCCTATCAATCAAATTGGGATCTAGATATACAACTATCACTGTGATATCGTCGTGAAAATGTCTTCTCACCCCTCCACCAACCTTTTTCAGGTCTGAGTACCTCATTTCTCTTTTCTTCGCTGCTACTTTTAGTGCAGCTTTAACCAGTCTCCTCGCAATTCCCTGCATCAAAGTTGACAGATTATTTTGTCAAGGCTGTAGCTTAGCTTTTGAAATGGTATATCGATCAACATGTTTAAGCCATCGCTATAACAATTATCAGAGCGTTCCTATAGCAATGGTGACTACAGAAATGAATGAGTCGTATAGTTGCAGAGAGAAAGTGAACTTACATTCCGTGGATAGTTATGGACAATGTTGACAGCCTCCTCATTGCTAAGATGCTCCCATAGACCATCAGAAGCAAATATGAGAAACTGATCTTCTGGGTCAAGTTTGTGTACTAATATCGATGGCTCTGCGCTAAGGATTGGCTTGTTGAATGATTCTGGCAGTCTAAACTTACATGCTAAAGGCTCTCTGTTGAACTCTGCCTGCTTTAGATAGGCGTCGCCAATGGATCTTGAAACCTGCAAAGACAAGGAGAAACCTGATTCTTAACAAGTGCTAATGCAATGAACTTTAGCTAATCAGTATTCAATGCAGCTTTTTGACACTAAATCCTTACTGTTAGGAGCAATAACATTACCTGTATGATGCCCTTCACACGCCACACTTTGTGCTTCAACACAACAATTTGTGAATCATTGGGATGCAATGACCGAAGCTCATCTCTCACAGAATCTATATTTGCATTGTGCTCCATGGATACTTGTATAGCAGAAACTTCCCTGGTGCTCCTTTTAGCTCTCCCTAATACCGCTCTAGAATCTCCAACATTCGCTATATATAACAATCCATTGCATATCAACCCCACCAAACAACATGATCCCACTGATGCCATCTGTGGCTTACTGAGCCACTGTTTCCTCACCAGGCTGAGAAATCCCTCTTCAGTTGCTGAGAAAGCCATTCTTATAACATTTTCTGATATCTCACAGTGCTCAGATGCAAACCCTGCATTGATGGAATCAGAAAGACGAGTTAATAGGTACTTTATCATCTAATTTGAGAAAGGATAGAAAAATTCTTCGGAACTGAAAGCAGTAACCATTCAAACTTCATGATCAAAGAATAAAATACCACACGGGAAGTTTGTTTGGGATATGTAGTTGTCAACTCAATGCAAAAATCGTTGAATAAAAGCATTAGAGTTATTAAACTTTATCAAGTTGAAGAAATAGCAAAAGCAATCAAGAGGGAACCTCAACATACTCATAAGATTGCGGAAAAGGTTGTCATTGATAAATCTTGCAGTCTCAGGTCCTCCATGTCCATCGTATACTCCGACAAACGTTCCATGAGGACCAGAATTTCTTGAGCCCAATGGCCCTGATTCCAGTTGGCTTTGATCCTCCAATACACTATTGGCTTGCATCATAGCCATTGAGAATTCACCATAAACATGTTGTCCCAAATCCTTATACCACAACAAACCATCAACACGACCGCTATTTTCATCTTCAAAAGATGATTTCCAACAAGGTTTAACCATTTTCAAGTACTCACTTGACATCTTATAATAACATATAATTCAGAATTACATCATCCAAATGTTCATCAAAACTTAAAAGAAAAAAGAAACAAGAACACACTCAATCTAAGGTCCAAGTTTATGTTTTGACTTGGAAGTCACAACCACAATACTTGAAAATATATACCCCCTAAACCCAGACACTGATTAATAAGTACAATTCTCAGAAGAAGACCAAAAGGGTATGGGCTAAATGAAGTGAAAAGTGTATCTAGAGACAAGAAGGCAATAGTTTTTATTTGAATTCAGAGAATAGGGACGTGTGTACCTTGAATCTGGGTTAAAATGTGTTTGGTCCTTCCCTCTGTGCCATCATAAAAGGGACAGACTTAGCTGTAAAAGAACATAAAGATTTGATATAAGACACGGTTTGGTCTGAGATCAGAGAGATCAAAGGGAGCAATGGATAAGAAAAGGGTTTGGAGTTATGTGGCAGAAGATCTTCAGCTTCTTGTCAGATGAGATCCAAGATGGGAAATAAAGAGATTTTAATTACAAACTCTGACATTTTTTGTTCTTCTTTTTCTTGTTTTTTATGTCTTTGTGACCAAGTGAGTTCCTCTAAGCTTTTCAATTCCATGGCTGAGATTTTGTTTTTCTCAACTTTTATTAGCAATAACCCACCATTTTAGGCAGCTTTTGGTCATCTTAATTCTCATTTTCTGTGTTTTTCTCCTTAATCTGAAAACAAAACATACTTTTCCATGGATTTAGGAGCTTAAGACACACCACTTATCTTATCCTCTTTTCACGGTCATTTCAAGTTTCTACTTAGACTCTTTCCTCCTCTTTTGCATCCTTTTTCACTAAATTTATAGCCTTTTTGTTACACACTCCTCAACACATTGAAAACTTCACTGAGCTAAATTTTGCGATTGACTTACCAATTAAACAGCAAGAACTGCTGCATGCTCCACCAAAGTGAGCCAATGCATGGCCAAGAGTTATAACTTAAACATGAAATGGGGTGGCAACTGGGCCCTGTGTGCTGGTGAAGAGTGACCAAGTTTTTTGGTACATGCACTACAACTCAACATACTGCCATGTTTCACCAACCGGGTCTGTTGGCTTGTTTCCAGTACCATCCATTCCCAAAATAAAAAAACATGCCTACCCACTCATCAGATTCAGGAGCGTTATCGCTTTGGATCAAGTGTTAACTCATTGGGATAGATCGATGGCTACAAGAATATGATCATTTCCTGCAGTACTGAGATATCTATCTTAGTTACAGGGGATGGCCTTTCAATTTCATGATCTCCAACTCTTTTGGAAGTTTTCCCAATGGGGTCACATTTTTTATTTTTTTTTCTTTCAATTATAGATACATAACAAACAAAAGAAACAAAAACCTAACTCTGGCTAAAGAGTGAAGAGTGATTTGAGAGTTTAAACTTTCAAATCATATATCAAAGAAAATAGGGTAGCATCTTATATTAAGTTTACCTAATATATTCGAAGAAAAGAAAATTGAGGGCCACACTGTATTTTACATCTTTTAAGAAAGTAACTTTGTTGGTGCTAATCTTTTGCTCCAAATGCCCACTTTGCTACTTGAAATGAAATGATAAACACCTCCATTGTCACTTACTTACTCTGAAGTAGGGACTGAGAGAATCCAACTTTAGCCCATGAAACTTGGCAGGATGAATTATGTATTTGGTCCAGGAAAATCCAATCTCACTTACCTCACATCGAAGCCAGGTTGGGTTGGGACCCCCCTTATTGAATTGCTGAAGCTATAACTTGAAAATACATCTCAATATTTTTGAAGGATGTCCTTTGCCATGCTTTGAAAATATGAATGTTTTTAGAAGATTTTGTGGTAATCTTCAATGACATTCCAAGCCCATTCATTTGACAATGCTGGCTGGCCCTGGGTATTGCATGCCACAATAGTCCACCCTCCACGCTAGAGATGACATATATCTCATAGCTGATGAGCCTTAAGCTAAATTCTGAAAAGCTTCTCACGAAACTGGCAGTCTTTGCCTCTTTGGACTCGGAAATAACAAGGCAGTGGTCCTGCCCTAATTAAGAAAATAACACTGAAGGCCACAACCAGATAACAGACACGTGTAGCTCTCAATTGACGTTGTATAGAAATAAAAAGAATGGATACAATATGTGATATGTGATATGTATCCTACTAGACGAGTCGTCAATGATATGTATTAGAAAGTGTATTTTAAACATTTTAATATATTAATATATATCCTATGATACGATACGTATTTGTTCATATCCTTAAAAATATCGATATAATTTTATAAATTTGGGTCAAATGCTTAAAAAAAAAATTTGGGTTGGATCCAGTTCACCTAACCCGATTCACTAAAACCTGCACAAATTTACCCATTTTGTATAGAGAAAGTGAAGAAAAAAATGTGTTGCTCATTTTGCATGATAATAATAATATAAGTGGAGATATAAATATTAACATTAATCTTGGAAATGATATGAATGGTTAAGAAGAAAAGATATAGATTTTTATTAATTTTGATTATGTAATATCATAATTTAAAGTCAATAATACCACAAAATTCGTTAATTAATATTAGGAATGATATTAATTTTCAAAAAAAAATTATTATTTTATTAATTTTTTTTTAAAATATGTATTCTATGATACGATACACGATACGATACGTGATACACGATTCAAATAATTAGGTTTTCAATACACAATATCATATGTGATTTGAACACACACCTTCAAATAACCCTAAATTTAATAATAAGGTTGTCAAGGAACCACTATTCATAAAGAAAAAACATTTTCTCCTTATTAAAGAGTGTAACGGTGCATTTAGTCCCACCTCAGTAAGATGCTGCGTTAACTTGAGCATTAGAGGGGACACGCCGACAAACACCATTGCTAACCATTGCTAATGCTTGTTTGCTCATTTTTGCAGGTGCAAAAAACTCTTCTACAACGTAGCAAAACCTCATTCTTAAACCCACATTCATATCTTCTCGAGCCCAAACCCACGGTTTGAACAACTCCATTCTAACCCAATTATAGTTGATCAAGGCTTCCAAAAGCCAAGTAAACAAAAAACCAATGGGCCCTGTTTGGTTGGTTAATCTAGACTAGCATTTTATTTGCTCCGTTTGGTTTGGTTATTTAGAATAGCTTTCTATGCTATTTTGCATTTTTGAAAAATAAAATAGAATTTTGAGAATTTTTTTGTACATTTTTTAATAGCATTTTCTAAAAATATTTATATTATTTTTACCCCATAGGTTTGTTTAATTTAACTAAGTACCCTCAATAATAAAAGTTTATAAATTGACAAAAACACTTCTACCCACTCACGTATTGTTGGAAGCTCGACACCATCGTTGAAAGGTGGCTGGAATCGGTCAGAATGGCACACGAATGGTTGGATCTAGTCTTGGCTGCGTCGTCTGGCCAAAAGGCGCATCTCACGCAGATTTGGCTATAGATCTATGGTGGATTTGGTCGGAAAAAGATCATATCAGCTCATAACCGACCGGATCTAGCTGCGTGCGTAATTACGACATAGAGTTCGCCACTTTTCGGACAGGTGGTAATCGCAACATGTGAGGGCAGCGGGGGTGGGGGTGTTTTTAATAGATTTTTGTTAATTTATAAACTTTTATTATTGAATGTGCTTAGTTAAATTAACAAACCTAAAAGATTAAAAATAATCTAAATATTTTGAGTTGAATAGAATAAGATTGAATTTTAAGAATATTAAAACAAATGCATTTTTTTGTTTTTAGATATGATAGTGGAATAAGATATGATAGGATAGGAAAAGTGTGTATTATATTACATATGCAAACAAGGAGATTGATAATATTTTTTAATATATTCTAAAAAAAATTTACCACCCTGAAAAAGAATTTTTGTTTTCACCACTTATATCTTGACTCTTTTAAATCAAATGCTTTATAAAAAGTGTATAGCAAAAAGAGGGAGCAAAAGATGGTGATGCCAGTCGATGTCTCCGAACAACTTGAAAGACCTCCTTGTACTAAAACATGCATGTGAATAAGTTGCATGAAAATCCAAGCATAAATAGGCCAAAAGCATGATACCACCTAGAGAATATATCCAGGGTTATGTAATAAGCATTGCTTGTCTTCTGTCACAACTCTTATTAACTTCCAAATTCTTATTTATATCCCAATAAGCATGCTTCACTTTTCGAGCCTGCACCAATTACTTAGCACTTAGTAAATCCCAACTTAATCATAAGCTTTTTTTTGGTTTGTTTTTTTGTTTTTTTTGGGTAATCGAGGTGTTTGGTTTATGTGCACCTCAATTAATCTTCGAAGTCTATTGAACACCTTACAAACCTAAAAAATCAGGCAAACCACAATATTATTGTGATAGGTAATCTTAAGGTTTAAACTCAAACACTCAAGAAAGAAAACAAACCTCCTTGACCGCCAAGTTAACTAAAGCATAATTTTGGTACCTATCAATCAAAGTATAATGGACATATCAGAAACTGTATATCAGTAGAATTAGTAAAGTGGTAAGCAGGTGCCTTTCTCCAAGCTTGAGTTTTTAAGTATTTGTTAATGGATGAGAATATTTGCACCCAAAAATCATACTTCATACAAATAAATTTTACAGCTAATTAACAGTAAAAGTACTTCTAGTTTTAAAGGTTAGCTGAGAAGCAGTTGACAAGAGCACTAAACAGTGAGGGGCCTGAGGGCTAGCTTGCCATTACCTTCTGGCTTTTGCCCTCAAACTTAGGCATGTAGACAAGTGAGGCCTTGAGTCCAACACTCATGGCAACAACATGGAGCTATTGAAATTCAATGACTATACAAACAAAAAGGGTGAGAACAGAAAATTGGGACCCAACTTTAAGCATCAAATGGACGATACATAACAACTTTCACATGCTCTCTGTGATGTGCACAATCATTCCAACTTTTTATTAATTAACCATCCAAATGTTAACTTAAACCATAACTATATTTAATTGTACCTTGGGGGTAGTACTAGTAGCCATTTAGCTTCAATGCTAAAAGAACAGAGCTCTTTCTTCCTGTTGTATTATCTAAAAGATGAAATTATAAGTATTATATTACATGCATAAATTTTAAGAAGGGCCAACTCTAATCATAGGTCTTCCTCTTTCCATGGAATTCTGAATCCTTTCTCTGGCCAGCCTTAGTGCATCAAGAGCTTCTTTAGCACTTCCACTCCTTATCTTCAGTTCATTTGTCTCCTGGGATTTCTTTGGGAAAGTCACAGGAACTATTGCCATTGAGTTATCCACATAATCTTCTTCTTTATCCGTCTCATTCCCAGCTTCCATTGAAGTTTTCATGGTTTCAGAGCTGTCAAATTTTACCAAAGATTCATTTTTAATTAACTTAAGTCATTAATAATTAATAGTATAAATGAGCAAGTGAAATGGGAGTGTACCTGTGATTATCAACCTCTGAATCTTGACAAATTGAACTTGATTTGTGTATTGCTATTTCATGTGGAGGATCTTCTGAAACCGAATTCTCTTGAATGGAAGAACTTTCATGGCTTTGATTAGATGCAATGGATTCTGAAATTTCTGGGGTTGTGATCTGTGACTTGGATTCAGATTCTTCTATGTCTTTGAGGCCTGAAGTGCTTGTGGATGATGATTTACAAGAATGTGCAGAGTTTTCTGAAGAACTATATTGCTCTGATTCATTCAAAGTAAATGCTATCTTCAAGGACTCAAGCTTCTTTTTCAAAAATTTCAGTTTCTTTTCAGCTTTATTCCTCAATTTATTCTCTTCCTTGAGTTTATTCTCCAGCTCTATCAGCTGTATCCATCAAAAAGTTTTTGAACAGAAACACAAAAAATCAAACAACAATCTCAAATTTCTTCTTTCAATTCATACAATCAACAAAACCAAATGTCCCCAGAAACAAAATCTGAACAGGAAGTATAAATCATAAGCAAACCTTGATGCCCATTAGTTCTGCATCATCTTTTGCAGCCCTTGAAGCTTGTCTTTCTGCAATTAATCTTCCTCTCAGACACTCCAAAGTCCTCAAGTTATCATTTGCTTCACTGAAAAAAATAAAAATAAAAAATACAGCATCACAATGTGAATAGTTCTGCATTCTTTCATACACGCTCCAACAGAGAGAATCAAGAAAAACCCACCTCCATTTCCCATCTTCCTTACTGGTAGTAGCAATCATTTTCTTCTTCTTTGGCCTGTAACTGAAGGGATCAACTTTATGATTTTGTTTTACACTAAAATAGCAAAGTTCACTGCTTTCTTCCCCAGTTACTCACTCTCTCTGAGTCTCAGATCAGAACTTGACCCTTTTAAAAATAAAAATAAAAAAGAAGACAAGTGAAGGAAGAAAATGTTAAAAAAAAAAAAAAGTTTGTGGGGAGAATATCTGTTGTTGCAAAGAGAGAAATGCAGCTTTGAAGGTTGGAAATCCAAGGTCAGACTTACAGAGCAGTTGGCTTTTTTCGCTATACCAGGTGGATTATATGCAGAGCCAAAGTTACTTCTTTGTTTTGCTAGTCACACTTCGTTTTTTTGACAACCACCTTTTTTCACTTTCCAATGATTCAAGTTTTTCAACCGTCCATTTATTGTTTACTCCTCCTACTTGTGTCTTAAATCTCATTAACTTTGTCACATAACATAGGATGATATTGTAATACCGGCTCGGTAAACCATATTGACCTAACACAACTTTAAAGAAATCATAACGACTTACATATACCTAAGGTTTGTCTAAACAATAAATTGGTATTCAAAAAGTTTTGAAACAATAAATAGGTACCTTTCGTCATGTTCTGTTAGTAATTTTCGTTTGATAATAGTGAAAAGATTAAAATACTCTTAAAAGTTTAATATTTTAGCTTTTTATAAATTTAAAAATTTTTAAAAAACCCCTTAAGTTTACTAATTTGACTAAATATCCCAATATATAAAAATTTTATAAAATAACAAAGACACCCCCACCACCCGTAGTGCCAGATTCTGGCCACCATCGCCGGAATCTAGCCAGAAAATTGTGTTACGACATAGACCCGTCGGATTTGTGTCGTAACGCGTCGATCTGACCTTTTTCGGCCTCGACGGCCAGATATGGCCTTTTCCGGCTAGATCCTCCACTGATCTGCCAGAAAAATGTCATATCGTCTTGGTACGACACGGATCCGAAGGGTTTGTGTCTTAACACAATTTTCTGACAAGATTCTAGCCTCGCGGCCGTACGCGGTAGATGCAGCATTTTTCGGTCGATCACCCAGATCTTGTCGGAAAATGCCAGATCTATGCGTTACTGACGCAGTATCCAAGCGATACGTTGTTATGCATAATTTCAGCCTGATTCTGGTGGTGGTAATCCAGGCCAAAATCGCTACTGCGGGTGTGAGGGGGTGTTTTTGTTATTTTATAAAATATTTTTATATTAGGGTATTTAGCAAATTAGCAAACCTAGGGGGTTTTTTTAGAAATTTTTAAATTTATAAAAAACTAAAATATTAAACTTTCAAGGACATTTTAGTCTTTTCACTATTATCAAACGAAAATCACTAACCGAACATGACGAAAGGTACCTATTTGTCGTTTCAAAACCTTTTGGATACCAACTTGTCATTTTGGCAAACCTTGGATATGCGTAAGTCGTTCGGCCTTAAACAAATAGTAACAACTTTAATACTAACGAATCACTACTGCCCCATGGTAGCAGAGGATAGAAGGATCTAAGTTTACATTATTTCTCAAATTCAAGTTTCACGATTCTTAATAGAAGTGATCATTATAATTTATATCTGATCGATAGTTTTAGGATCTTAAAAAATTAGTTAAGGTATATATAAATTGGCCCAAACACTCTCGATCATTAAAAAAAAAATAATAATAATGTTAGACGACCGTAGCAATGACAAAGCCACTAAATGTCGAGTGGGGGCTAATACCCCCATTGACTCTGGAAATTTATTGTTAATCCTCTTTTAATTGTATTCTTACATGTAAACACTTTTTATTATATTTTATGAGAGTATTCTCAATACATATGGCCACCATTATATATATATCAAAATAAAATTATTTTTTTCTTCATTATTTTAAAGAGTGATATTAACCTATATCTCATGTTTTTAATCTACATTTTTTGTAATATTTTTTTTTTCTTGCCCCCAGTGAAACAAAAATCTGATTCCTCATTAAACATGGGTAGTTAAAATTGACCACCTAATTTTTGTGTCCTAAGTGTAGGACATCAAATAATTGCACTTTTGAAAACAATATGTTGGGGCTAATAAGAGAGGAAATTAATTATGGGCATTTTGCCAAATTGCAAGATTCTTGAATGTTTAAAATTCATTAAAAGCTTATTTATTGTAAGTTTGCTTAATGTATGAAAGATGAGATTGGGACAATTAGTCTAAAGTCTAGAATGAAAATGCCCATATCAAGATATAGCAGCAAGTAATGACAGTAGCATTTATTGATTGATTTAAATTTGAAATAGAATGAGGTGGCAGGCCCGGTTTATAAATGAATTGGTTCAAATTTTGAAAGCCTTCACGGAGCTTCTACATATACAGTTACATTACAGAATCTAGCTGTAAGCTGTCACGTGATGCCTCGGAAATATCTCGCTGTTCTAACACTTTGATTCATGTGGCTTCACTTCTTTTGTTTTTATAGAGTAAATAACACCCAAGGTTTAGAAAAATGGCTAGGTTCGCACCCTTGGTTTCTTTTCACCCTTAAATTATTACTATTATTAACGGAGGTTAGATCCTGATACAGATTTAAAGGGAGTTATTACTAAACTACCCTCCCATTTATATTATGATTTCAAACTTCATCCCCAACCAACCAAAACACTTCGCTCTTTTCTCTACTCTCCCCACTCGTTCCCTCTACATTTTTTTCTTTTTCTTCCCGTTCCCCAAGAAAATTATCTCTCCTCAATGAAAACATAAAAATGATTGAGACTAGACCTTCTTCATCTCCTCAACGTCTGGTAGCTACCGTCGATCACACTTCCCGCTGCCAGCATCCCCACTGTTGCCGATTTCGCAATTGACTGGATTTTTTTGGGTTTTTGATAGAAGTCAGAGTTTGATTGATTTTGCAGTTTGGGTTGTGATTTTAATTGATTATTGGAGTGTTTGTTGTGTTGATTTGGTTTTTGGATTGGGAAGGCCCGACTGCCGTCGACGGCCACCAACCTGCACCCCACCCACCATTGCTTGCCCACCAGCTACTCGACTTTTTTCCCCAACCAACTCTATTGCCCAACCGCGCAAACCACCCAGTAGGCGAGCGACCGTGGCTCTCTCTCCCTCTTTGTTCCATTTATGGCAAACACCCCATTCCTTTTCAAAAAACATTAAATTTTATATGAATCATGCAGTCCTTACACAAACAAATCTTTATATGAAAGTGTAGAGTGAGGGCGAGAGAGCCACGGTGAAGGAAAAGAAAGAGTGCACGGAATCGGAATTTGGAATTTAGTAAATGAAAATATTAAAATGTACTAAATGACGTTTTTATCCTTTGATTGTTAAATGAAACAAAACAGTGTTAATTTAAGAGTGAGAATTTATGAAACCTGGGTGGGAAACTTGGGCATTTTGCTAAACCTTGGGTGGGAGTATGTCGTTTACTCGTTTTTATATAAATCAAATTACTTTTCCCACCCTATGTTTGTCAAAAATACACTTTACACCCCTTGTTTGCAAATGTCCATTAATTTATTGACAAAAATTTTGTTTTGGTTTTTTTTAATAATCAGGGTGTCTGGGTCAGCTTATGTGTATTTCAACTAATTCCTCAAACCATTAATGTGGCAAGTGATCCCAAATGGTTTGAACCAAGAAATCAATTAAAAGAGTAAACTTTTTTTACTACCAGGTCAACCTTTGGGTCAACAAAAACATGAACTTTGTTGGTTTCTCAAACCAAGGGCTGCAATATTGTCTTTTTTCCAAACCAAAAGTGGGAAAATGTAATTCTGCCTTATATATTTAGTTGAGCTTGTGGCGCCTTCGTAATTTACGTATCATTGAGAACATTTTAATAAACTAAAATGAAAAAAATATATTGAAGAGCATTACAGTGTACCCAATAATTACCGGTATTGAGTGATGCAATTAGCTTGTAGTCCACTCAAAGAAACAATGTATTCAAATTTTATATGGCATGAGACACGTATCTACTTAGCTTTTCTTGCTCAATATTATATGAATGCGATTGCAAGAGCTTTAAGCACACTCGTTACCATTCAACTGGTCCACTTTTATCTTTGTATTTATGATTTGAATAATACTAGTCTTACAAAGAGTCATACAAAGAATTAAATCCAGCCCTTTAAAGAAGGAAAAAAGAGAGAGAGAAAGAGACAATAATGAATTTCAAGGGCTGGATTTGACTCGTATGTATTACTCTTATGATTTTATTCCAATACCATTTCTCATCTCAACAAAATCATAACAAACGGTATCAAATACCCATATAATTTACATTCCACACTGCCATTCAAATTTATAGAAAACCACTTATTAGTATATTTTAGAGTAAACGATTTTTTTCTACCCAAATAATGGTCTAATGATACTTTCCCACCCAAAAAGTTTGAAAATAAAACTTTATTACCCAAAGCACAATTTTGTTAGTAAATTTCATTGTGAAGAAAGGCACGATGGTCAATTAACATTATGTGCCACCAAAGAATCAACTCCCAGTTTGGATTTCAACCTTCCCATGCCCCAACTATTGATTTTTGGCCAATTTTGGTCGGCAACGCACCGGTTTCCCGTGACCCACTCTCACCACATGGTCGCCATTTTCAAGACATTTTAGCCTGAATTTAATCATTGAGCAATCCCACCGCCACCAACAAACTCCCTGTCACTCCCTTACCAAAACCCCTCTCACTTTCACCATCCTAATCCCTCTATTTGTCGACCACCGCATACATTGGTTCGCATGATTCTTGCCCTTTTTCGGCCACTTTTGACATTGGAAATCCCTCTTGAGACCACCAATCAACTCACCGGCCTTCATATCTTCGAAACCTCTAACCTTTCAAATGCCAATTGCACGTCGTTCGCCGCTCTCCACCACCCAGGGTTTCACAAATTTGAAGACTTGGGGTTGAAATTAATTAAGTTGGGAAAAGTGGCCGAAAAACTTGCAGTCAACCACTAAACACACAAACATTTCCAATAACCCTATCTCCTGTAAAAAAACAACTCCAGATTAATCTCCAATTAAACCCAAAATCAACAAATAAGCAAAACCCTAAGAGAGTGGTGGATGGGAAATGATGGGCAACCAGGGTCGAGGGTGGTGGGGGTTTTGTAGGGGGATGTCGGTGGTGCAATTGATAGCATCGAGGTGATTTTCAATGCTAGGATCGATCGAAAATAGGTTGGAAAAGTTGTAGCAAAGCAAAGAAACTGTAAAGTGTACCTCCAATATTGTAAAGGCTGGCAGCGGTGATCGGTGGGCTATTGTGGTGGGGGAGGTTAAGGGTTTTGAAGGGGGGATGTTGATAGGGGTTTTGTTGGGTGGGCTAAGTGGAGGTAGTATTGGTGGTGGTGGTGGTGGAGCAGGAGGTGGAGTGGGTGGTGGTTTTGGTCACGTTGGAGGCTAAGAAGAGAAGAGAGAATGATATTTTTGCCTTTAATGAAAATTATTAATGGAATATAACGTTTGGATAAGTAAAGTTGTATTTTGAAACTTTTTGGGTGGAAAAGTGTCATTAGGCCATTATTTGGCTCAAAAATAGTCATTTACTCTATATTTTATTGCAAATTTAACCTTTAATTGAGGTCATCGAATCAAATAGATCATGATTAAAAATTTAGTACAATACAATGGGAAAATGATTTTTAGCCCTAATCTAATTGATTAATATGCCCCCTTTGCTAAATACACATTTATTATATTTAAACAAAAAATTCTTTAAACCCCATTTAATACCGAAAATAACTTAGCTTAATTAGGTTTTTTCTTTGCTCCCATTTTTCCTAATTTCAAACTTAATTAGAGTTTTTGTTTACTCCACTTTTCTCCAAATTTTAAACTTAATTAGGTTTTTGGTTTATACTCATTTTTCCCAATTTCAAATTTGAAACTTACTTTTTTCTTTTTCAAATTCAGGTTCATCCTATCATTTGATTACTTTCTCTATAGTTTTAATAATATATTTTCATCAAAACAAAAAAATATTTAAAATAAAAAAAATGTTCATCAATTTTGAAGATTTAGAGTTAGGGTTTATATAAGAATTAAATTTTAAAAATGAAAACAAAACTGTAAAAAAGAATATGAGTATATTTAGTCATTTCTAGTAATTTTCATAAAGAATATTTAAAAGTGGGAGATAGGGGCTCGAATTGACTTCCCGTTTTCTAAAGATGGGTTGGTTTGTTTGAAAGTTTCAGTGTACCACTTCAAGTTCTGCCCATTTATTATTGGGCTCAGCTGCACCTTTTTTTGTTGGATCCTCATTTATTATTGAGTTCTTTATTTTGGGTCATATTCAGTTCTATTATTTGGCTATTGCTTAATCAATTTTCATTGGCTTAGTTTCTGGGGTGGGCTTTTTTTTTTTTTTTTCCTTGTGTGTGTTTGTTTGAGTTCATCAACTTATAAGCTTTAAAATCGGAACTGATATGTTTATTTATAATTTTTTTGGGTTTATAAGCTATTTTAACTAAATATATTATTATATTATCTTTATTTAATTTTAAAATTTCATTATATAACCATTTTTTAATAAGATATTTTTCTATAAAGTATTTGTTTATTTAATTCTAAATTTAAATTATATTGTAATGTGATTGAAATATATTTTGATAATATTATAATAAAAATTTGAGTTAATATAATTTATTATTTGATAAAATAATGTAGTACAATTTTAAGTCATTTTAATAATAAAATATATTTATAAACCACATTTTATCAAACATGTTCTATTTAAATTTTAAATACTTATAAACTAATACCAAATAGGCTATAAGATGTATTCAAACTTGGAGATAAGAAAACAAACACCACCATGAGATACAAGGCTCAACTTTATTTTTATGAAGTTAAGAAGAAAGTAAAAGGTTATGTTAGGAGGATGAAAATAAGAGGTGGGCAGGGATCGGTCCCTTGCGGGCCCAGGCCTGGGCTCATTTGGGACTGGTCCCACTCATGGGGCGGGATTGGGTCCTGGGAGGCCCATGAGAAAAACCAGGACTCGGACTAGGCCCTAGGCTTGGTCGGACTGGTCCCATGGGCCCTCCAGACCCGGTCCCATGGGACTTGGATAATTTCATTTTTCCCCCTCAATTTTTTTATGTTTTGGGGGCAAAATGAAATTTTATAGGGGGTTTTTAGTATTTTTTAGGGGTTTTATGTAATTTGGTAAGGGACTATATTGAAAAAATATAAAATTTTTTGAGCCCAGGCCGGGCCTTGAAGGAGGGCCCAGTGGAGGACCCAGGCCCTCCTCCTTAGGCCTGGTCCCTAGGACCGGATTTTGGAGCTGGGCTTTTGGGCCCGGTCCAAATGCCCAGCTCTCCTCATGAAATCATAAATTTATATTGAAATGAATTTATTTGTTTAGGATGGATTGATTATTATTAAAGAAACAACTATGTAACTGGAGCTTAATCAACTATAATTATGTACTCCAAAGTTAAAAAGTAGCTGCTTTTTACATACCCCAAAATGAAAAGGAATTTGAACATAATAATAAAGCATACAAAGTGATTCGTGAAAATATATAAACAAGCACCCACTTCACACAAACAATTGACTAATAATAAATTTTATCATGAAAAATTATGGACTTAATTGCGGTAATCCATCTCAATTTTTATTTTTTTTAATTTTTTTATGATCTGAATATCCAGATTAGTTTACGCATATCTCAATTGATCTTCAAAACTCTATAAGTATCGATCGGATAATGGACTTCAATAATTATCTTTATTAACAACTAAGATACATCTCTAATTACATTCTTATAATTCTTCTTAGTTTTTTTTTTATATCTTCTAATTTATTATCTACTAGAGTATAACCTTAACCACAGCCGTCTTCATCAATAAACAAGTGATCATCTCACAAATTCACAACCTTTCATTCCATTTTACCCTTCTGATTCTGCCACCTGTTACTTCTTCTATGATCATCATGCAATCACATGCAACATTGATCCCCTCCTCAATTCTAACTTCTGCGGCTCACCTCAACTAGAACCTCCCACTGCCGTTGGATCTCTCCGAAAACATCATCGGTCGGAAGCCGATACCGGCAACAAGGACACGTGTTTCTCTTCCTCAACCAGGGCAGAATACACATCCAATGAAACAAGTGTTCGCATGGCAATTTACACACGTCTCTTCCTTCATTGATCTCCTCTTTACATATAACACACTCCAAACCGCCGCCACCGCTCACCTGCACCGATGGCAGCGCCACCACCGTAGCTGGCGCCGCCGCCACCTCCCTCCCGGCCTTCCCTCCACCACCCATTACGCTAAGAAACCTCCGACACCTCGTCACCATCTCAAGATACGGCATCAAAATTGCACCTTTATAAGTACCGATGCCGGAAAGAGTTAACAAAGTACCGCGGAAGTGTTTAGTTAATACACCGTGCCATTTGGCGAGTGGGCTTTGAAGCGCTTCCGGGTTTTGCTGTTGGACTTCACAGAGTAAAAGGAGGAGCATAACAGTGTCGGATTCGCGTTGTCTGATTGTGGAGTTGAAAGCGTGTGGGGGTGTGTGTTGAAAGTGGCCAGTGAGGGGTTGGAGAGAAGAGAGGAGGTGGCGAGCGATGAGGAGAGTTTTGTTGGGGGGAGAGAGGGAGTGGAGATGGTGAAGAGTGAGAAAAAAGATGGGAGGGGAGGAGAGGAGGGCGGCGAGACGGCGGTGGTGACGATGGGTGAGAGAGAGAATGAAGTGGGTGAGATCTGAAAGCTTGGAAGAAGTAAGAGTGGAAAGTGCTTCAATGATTTTTGCTTCTTCTTCTTCCATGGGATCGTGTGCGTGGGAGATTTGATAACTGTGGGTTTATATATGAAATCCTTTTACTAAATTGGTCATGAAGTTTGCTTTTAATTACCACTTGGCTCCTTTACAAACATGAGAGGTCTTGAGTGAGGGCAAGGATCTCTATCAGGTCCATAACACTAGTGGAATTAATCATAAATGCTCTTCAATGAAACATTAATAAAGTTGGATATTACATTTTGAATCGTAAAACTTCAATTCTTTAATGTTTGAAAGTGCCTGGACGTGGTTTTATTTAGAGGGCCGAAACAAGAGGTCCACATACCATAGAGAGGGAATTCATATCAGTATAATACCAGCTCCTCCGAGCTACCTACCAACACAATAAAAATGTGGTTTTTACGACCAGCTCTTTATCGACACACCGTTAGTACCAGAATAAACCTTCTCTCTTGCTGTAATACAAAGTCAAGAAAGATGTTTTATTTTTTCTTTTCTATCATCAGGATACATTTTTTTGTTTGGTTTTGGTAATCAAGGTGTCTGGTCAGTTTGCACACGCCTTAATTAATCATTAGAATCCATTGAATATCCTACAAATCTAAATGATCAAATAATTCATAATGTGATAGGTGATTGCAAGGTTCGAATCTATAAACCCAATGATGAGAGCAAACCTTCTTGACGGCCAGACTAATCTCTTATGATTCAAGATACATTGTAATCAAGGTGTCTAGTCAGTTTACATACACCTTAATTAATCATTGAAATCCATTGAATATCCTACAAACCTAAATGATCAAATAAATCACAATGTGATAGGTGATTGTAAGGTTCGAATCTAGAAATCCAATGATAAGAGCAAACCTTTTTGACGGCCAAACTAATCCCTTGTGATTCAGGATACACTTTATGGGTTATAAAGTATCTATAATATATGCTTTTATGTCTGCGATATGGTTCGGTGTTGTCATAGATCTTATACTTTTTAACTTTTGCAATGTGATGTTGGAATCTTAGTATTCATTTTTCATTACATCGATTCATCTATTCACGATGATTCTCTACGTCATAATAGGCCATTTTTCTAGTAATATACTGACTAAAATCAAAACTAAGTTTGAGACAATTGCATATTTCTTCGGAATTTGGATTTGGTCTTTCTATTTAATAAAATAAGATATTAGAAGAAAATCCGTAGGAAATGGTTAAATGAATTTACATTATTGTAAATTAACTAACTATTATACCACTAATAATATTATGAAGGTAACGTAAAATGATCAAAATCTTTCCTTTTCTCTAGGTGGGATCATGGTTTATTTTCAACAAGTGCATTATGGGACTCGAATTACCAAGTTATATCATAAATTATCATTTGAAGATTTGGGCGATCACGGTGGAACAGAAGAGATCGATGAAGGCGGTGGAGTTTTAGAATATTATTGGAGTGGCTAAGAATGTAGGTGTCTTTTTGTCTACAAGCATCTGTCCATTTCAAAGACATTAAGACACTTTATTTTCTTTTCATTATCTCAAATAAGCACTGCCTTAATCAAGAGAATGGAAACAATAAGAAGAGAAAAAAAAACATTTGGCCCATCCATGGCTCCTTTCTCTTGTCTCCTATACAGTAAACAACAATTATTAGCCATGCAAATGCGATGGAAGTTAGCAAATTTTGTCACTCTTGCGCTTGTCCCGGCATATTGTCACCCTTCACACTTACATGACATCCACCACCTTCATTCATCTCGGTTTATACTTCTTGGAGCTTGGAAAAACGAATCCCCATTGACTATTTTAACCATGTGCTGAGAATTTAGTTAGGTGATTGGATTTGTGTACTCTTTGAAGAATGTGCAAGTGCATCATGGTCATTCTGGTGAATATGAAAGGGAAAAATTATGATCATTGTGTGGAGAAGGAATGGGGGACCGACCAAAGAATAATAAAGAAATTAACTGTGGCGTTTATGGCCAAAAGTTGTATCATTGGATGCTTTAACTACAAGCAAAGATTACCCAGAAGAACAAAAGAAAGAGAGAAATAAAAAGACTCTAAAAGCAAAGAATTAAAGATGAAAATGGGTATTCTTCTTGTTTGGGAGTGATGATTACAGGGTAACACTGTTAAAAGTAATCCTAAGTGCACACCAGTCCAAAAGTTGGGTGAACAACTCGGAAAGGTTACAGGAGAAAGAATTATAGAAAATGTACTCTCACTCTTTCCAGGAATAAAAACGTATCAATCTTGTCTGTTCATTAAGAATGGCATCAATATCAGCTCAACATCTCAAGAAAAATATGTAAATGTTAAAGAATGGGATCCAAAGTCTTCAACACGTCCAGCTCTGCATTATGCCTTTTCATTGAACTTATAATGCACCAAGAAAACTAATTAAATGATAAAATGTACACTGTTTCTATCCTTCGTGTTGGACAATTAGTCAAAACAAAAATGGCAATTCAGATGTACTAATCAACAGCAGCAGCCAGCTCAAAGCTATCTAGCGTGGGCAACCAAACTACTGACTCACCAATAATGGTATTTCTGACCTGCAGGGACTCCTAAAGGTGGGTCAAGATATGTTAGTCATTTTGGCCTTAGGAAAGCATTGGGCACATTGGACTCCATGAGCCCACACCTCATTTCTACAAAAATTCTGATGCTTATGCGTTCACTGTTCATATATAGGCACTCTCCTCTTCATACGCATTCTGCAATACATACCCTTCTTCTCTCATCAAACCAAGCAATCCTTCCAATGCTGCGTATATCTCAACCATTCTTTCACTTGATGTGTCCTTAGCTATAAAGCTTTGTAACCCACCACTGGATTCAATCCAACTACTGCCTGGGATTTTCTTCAACCCATTTTTCATCATTTTTTCCCTCACCCTATCAGCTTCTTCCCATCTTCCAGCTTGTGAGTATAGATTTGCCATTATGACGTAATTTCCAGTATTTTCAGGTTCAATCTCAAATAGACGATCACAAACAAACTTCCCAAGTTCAACATCACCAGAAACTGAAGCCCCATTAAGCAGTGCCCCCCAAACCTTAGCATTTGGTTCAATTGGCATTTTAGAGACAAAATCTGCTGCTTCAGATAGCTTTCTGGCTCGGCTAAGAACCCCTACCATGCATGCATAATGCTCAACTGAGGGCTGAACGCCATACTCTGCAAACATGGAATTGAAAATCTCCCATGCTTTATCCACCAATCCCGAATGAGCACAAGCTGCCAACACTGCTGTAAATGTGACTGGGTCTGGCTGAATCCCATTATTCAGCATCTCATTAAAAAGAGTAAGAGCTGCATTAGCATCACCATGGGCAGCGTAAGCTGAGATTATTGCTGTCCAAATAATCAAGCTCCTACCTTTCAACTGATCAAAAACCCATTGTGCCCCATGAAGAAATCCGGCCTTTGCATAAGTATCAATAATGGAAGTTGCAACATAAATATTATGAGCATAACCGTTTTTAAGAGCATAACTATGCATTTCTTTCCCTCCCTTTAGGTTTGAAAAATACGAAAACATAGAAAGAATACTTGAAAGTGTCACCGCGTTTGGTCTAAAACCTAATGCCTGCATTTCTCTAACCAAATCCAAAATCCCATCATATCGGTTATTTTGAACCAGACCTGAAATTAAAGCATTCCACGTACTTAATCCTGGTTGTTTCATTTCTCGAAACAGATTCATGGCTTTGTCAACATACCCATGAACCATGTAACCAGAAATAATTGCACTATACGAAACTTCATCCTTCTCACTCACCTCCTCAAATAATGCTCTTGCATAATCCAAACTACCACATTTTGCATACATTCCAATCAAAGCATTACAAAGCCAAACATCCACTTTAATTTGATTCTCAATTACAAACTTATGAACTTCCATTCCCAAAACAAGATCATTTGATTGCCCACACGCCTGCAAAAGACTGACTACTGTCACTTCATCTGGTCTCAACATCGAATTATTCAACATCTCTCTATATAATCCCTTACACTCTTCATAAAACCCTCCCTGTGAATACCCGGCGATCATCGAATTCCATGTTACAATATCCCTCTCAGACATTCTATCAAACAACGCCCTCGCTGAAGCAATATCATGACATCTCGAATAAAACGTAATCAGACCGTTAAAAATAAACACACCGGAATCAAACCCACATCTCAAAACATAACCATGAACCTCTTTAGCCAATCTTGACTCACAAAACAAACCCGACAACGCCTTTAAAACGCACGTGATTGTAAAGTTATCAGGCTTCAAATCCACCGAATAAGATGACAGCAATGACGAAAACAACTTTAACGTATCGGTATACATATCGTGAACAGAGTACGCAATGAGCATGGCGTTATAAGAAAACACATTTTTGTGGGAAATTTTATCGAACACGCGGTGGGTTTGAAAGAGATTGTTAGATTTTGAGTAAAAATTGACAAGTTTTGAAGCCAGAAAGTTGTCGAGAGCGACTGAGTAGAGAACGAGCCGCGCGTGGAGCTGCTTGGCTTGGCGATGAAGGTGGCGGTCGGTGAAGTGTTGGATGAGATGGCCGTACGCGCCATAGTCGAGGGTTTGCAAGGCTCGCTGGATATTGCCGTTGATGGCGGGTAGTGTTTGAATTTTTGATAATAATGGTTTCATGCGCTTCATTAATTTGTTTGCTCAAAGTCTTTCAATTTTGTTTTGTTTTTATTTTATCAAGTTATGTGTGCGTGAGCCCGGTTAACGACGTCGTATTATCAGCTGAACATATTTACCACGTCACCCTTGTCAAAACTTGAAAAAGAAACGTTCAAGTGACTTCAACGACAGCGTTTAGCTGAGATTCGTGTTCGTGTTCGTGTTACTGGAAGAGTCAGAGTACATGAAGCAGGTAGGGTTTTGTTGTTGTTGTCTCTTTTGACAGTCCTAGGGTTTCATTGAAATGGAATGAGCAAGAATTCTCTGCAAGAACGAAGCTATGGTTTCATTTATCCTTTTCTATTTCTACTGGTATATTTACTCAAGCTAAAAAGCGCTTTTAATGTTATCTTTTCTAGTTGCACTTGATGCTCTTCTTTTAAAAAGTTTATACAGAATATTGATGGCTTATTGTTCTTTTTAGAATTAGCTTTTGATATATCCAATTTAGGTCTTCTTTAGCTTCTTTTCGTTGAAAATGGAAAAAAATTGATTATATTCAGACGATATTTTGAAAGAAAGAAAGAAAAAAAGAGTTGGTTGAATTGAATTCTTTTTAATATCTAAATGAAAAGATGGTGAAATTGAACATTTGTTCTGGCATTAGGGATTTGTTTTATTATTCCTTTGCATGCATCTTGAGCATCGAACTTCTCTCTGACAAGGTGAAGTAATAATGATCACTTGATCAGTCTCGGTTGTTGTTGCTTGGTTGATATCCGCATTGTGCAAAAATTTTTTCCTCTATTAATCTAGTGTATGTTGGTGGTGAATAATTCAGAATTGCAAAGGACGTCTTTTGGATAGTTTATCAATATATTTGTTTCATGATATAGGGGTAGAAAAATGTTGTAGCTTTTTTTTTTTGCTGCATTGTTGTTAAATTATGGGTCAATTTACCTTTGGTTGATGACTTGCGGCAAGTGTGTTAATTATATTGTGGTTTGGTTTAGGTGTGGTTGAGTATGGTTTGTCTTAGCGCCTTGGTTTGTATAAGTTTGTGAATCATTTCTTCTTTTCGGATTGGTGAACCAACCTCAACAAGCTTTATATGAAAGAATACTAGAAATGGAGAACACGGGCAAAGAGATGGAATCTGAGGTTTCTATGACAGAGGTTTTTGAGTTACCAGGAGAGCCTGCTGTTGTTATAAATGGAGTGCCTGAGATATCCCCAGGCGAAAACACGTGTGTTTTACCTGATCTGGTGAATGATGCAAAATCGCCAGGAGATGCAGGTTTCGGTGAATGGTTGGAAGGGAGGGAAGTTCGAAAGTTGTTTGGGGAGCAATATTATTTTGGTACCGTGGTTCAGTTCGACAAGGAAAGTGGTTGGTACAGGGTGCTGTATGAAGACGGCGATTCTGAAGATCTTGACTGGCCTGAATTGGAAGAGGTGCTTTTGCCTCTAGACATTTCAGTACCATTGAAAGCATTGGCAATGAAAATCATTAAGAAGAACCAAAAACCTATTGATATATCTGAAAGCAGTACGGCTCCATTGCGAAAACTGAAGACCAGAAAAATGGGAAGTAAGGGAAAGAATGTTGATGAACAAGAAGCTCCGGTTATAAATATAGTTAGATCATAGGAGGTGAGTGAATAGATAGCACCATTCCAAAAGCTGATTCATACAACTCAGAAGCACCGGATCGACTGAAGAAAGGCAACTGATAAGAAAGTTTGTCTTCAAAGTTACAGAGATGCCCTCAAAACTTCTCAAAAGAAGTCTAGATTTGTAAAGCCGGGTTGCTAGGTAAATTTAAAGCTGGAAATGCTATGTCCTTGGTCATTCACGTTTGTTTGTGTTTAGCTTTTGTTACAGTGTCAGACAAAACAAAGACACTCTGTATGGAACTTTTTTTCATAGAAAAGCTTTGATTTCACTTTCTCTTCGCAATATGACTTGTGAGCTTGCTCTCCCATAGTTGTTCTCATAATGTAGTTTCTGAAAACTTTTGGTTGAATGTTGTTAATTTCATTTACTGCTCTGGAAACTATTATCTTAAATTTCCAGGGCAGAATCAGATTTCTATCCTGGAGGCAGCGCCGCATGAAGACTCCTCCCTCAGACCATTTACTTGTTAAAAACGGATACTTTCATCTCTCTCTCAGGGTAGAGTCGGTGTTTTTAATTGCAGTCCTACAATTAGCTTTTAAATTAAATTGTTTTAGCATATTTCCTCAAAATTAAAAGGGGTGATCTTTTTAGATGAGGCCTGAGGGTAAAGATCATTGATTAATTAGACGCATACACGGTGTTTGTTCTTTTTTGGTCTTCCGTTTATCATTGACTAATTGCAATGGAGATTGATAGAATATTGCAATTACAATTATACAGTAGCACACGTCAACCAAACAAAGAAGTTGCACAAGCAAAAATATCTATAAATATTGTTCAAGTCAATCATATAACTGATTCATCTCTTTCCCTAACCTCCAAGCTTCACTGTAATTTGCTAGCAAGGGAGGCTTGTTAGAAACTCCAGGGACCTAAAGTAAACCAAAACCACATAATTGAGATTCAGGACTGCATCTACTTAGTCGTGTGACAAATTAGCTTAAAAGTTTTCCTCATTCTAAATATTAAAATATGAACAAAAGTAGAAAATCAAATGCAAATTGAACAGAGTTGCTCTGCAGAACTAGTTGAAGTAATTCAACATTGTCATAATCACCAATTAAAGATTATACAATCGTTTTAGGTTTGGAAATTTGACATGCTACAGTTTGCTGGAAGAAACACCCATAGATATTCATATCCAGAGCCTCACAGCCTTCCTTCCTTTGATAGATATTCATCAATTCAGGAACCTGGTCCAAGTATTTTGTCACAAACCTATCCAAGAATAGCTTCTCAACCGGGCTTACACATGGACCTAGGCTCAAATTTTTCTTCACCAACCCCTTCGATTGCAGAACTTTAATAACCAAACACCTCGGGATTACCCTCCTTTTCCAAACTCATAAGGAAAACGTCTGAATACAAGGCAATATCTGTGGACTGCCAACCCATCTTGTTCAGAAGAAAATCTATTGTATTCATTATTTTGCTTTCAGAGGCAGTCATACAATCGGGGCGTTTTCTGAATGCCAACATTATGTCCTCATCAGACCATCCCCACCCCCTGAAAACGTCCAATTTATGTTCCAAAGTTGATTGTCTCATTGAAGCAAACACCTGCATCGCATGGATGAACCGACATTTCTGAGGATCAAAACCCATTTCAATAAGCTTCTCGACATTTTTGTCGAACTTCTCACGTTTTTGGAGCACTATATAGGAATAACCCGTTAAAATCAATGCAACAAAATGCTCAGGCATTCCAAGTTCTCTCAGGACTGCAAGTTTTGGAGACACAGTCTTTGCCAAATCAAACTGAAAGAGCCATGATTTTTTTCTAAACGATTTGATAACATTAGCATCAGAGAGGAAGCACACTTTTGAGGAGTTTATAGTTAGGGAATGAGTATGTTTTCCAAACTGCAAGCCAAAATACCTGGAGTTGAAGAGCAAACACCGGCAAGCTCAGCATCTGTGATCCCGAAAGAGCTGAAAAACTCAAATTTAGGCAAAATTGACCTCTCAGGGTTGGCTAAAAGTAATCTAGGACGAATTCTAACAAGTTTGGTGATATGGGTAGTCGTAAATCCACGGTTTCTTAGAACTTTCAGGACCGAATCTGGTTGTTCAGCAGATTGAAGCTTGATTCTTTTGGAGACAGATTTTGCCTTTTCTGGGGAAAACCCACATGAGTTTATAAGGTATGACACAGTAAATAAGTATTCCTCTCTAACTTGTTCGATTTTGGTGGAGAATGATCTAATGCTGGTGGGCAGCAAACTCAAACACAAATCCACATTATTAGTGCCTAAATTTTGTACGACACACCTAGAAATATTTGGTAAAACTTGTGCATATACTAGCCTTCCATACACATAACCAGACATCGTAGTCGGTGAAAAGTATTAATAACAATGTATTGAAAGTCTTGTTCAGTATGCAGCACTTGGCGGTAATTTTTGAACTAGTTTGGATATGTGGGCATTGGTAAACACATTTTTTCTGAGAAGGCCAAGTACAGAATCTGGCTTTTCTGGGGTTTCAAAAGCTACTTTCTTTGGTAAAGAAGCAGCAATTTCTGGGGACAGCCCAGATGAGTTTATGAAATAAGACACTGTGAATGAATGTTGTTTTGGTTGATTTTCTCTATCATGTGCCACAACTTCAACCGATGAGAAAGATTTAGACAAACAGCGATGTATTCTGCAAAAGAAAACTCAAATGGATCGTCGAGTATGCCGCATTTCTCCAATTTGGGACTAGTTGAAATTGCAGTCTTTTGCAGCGCAGACGAAACATGGCCAAATCAAATACAAATGAAGGAAAAAAAAAAAAAAAAAAAGTACTCACGAATTATTTCAATTTTCAGCTTGAAATGGGTATTTGATTGCGAATCATTATACAAATGCCCTCGTAGAATTGCAACACAGATTCTGATAAACTGCTTCCAAGGGTTTTCACTTTTCAAATTGAGTGAATAATTATCCCACCCAAGGTTTTCCGTAATTACTTTTACACCCATAAACTTTGAAAAAAACAATTTCCCACCCATCCTAAGTCCTGACAGGGGTAAAAATAGTACAGTAAATTATATTATGTAATTTCTTAATATAAACAAATCATTTAATAATAAACTATATACAGTATTTACAAGATTTATTTTCTCCTTTCAATTGAGAAAAAAATAAAATAAAAACCCTAGTGGAAACAAATCTTGAGCAAATCAAAACACTTGTAAATTTCCTAATGAGGCCCCACCTCTGGGTTTTCCATTTCTAGTCCCTCTCCATATCGATTGTCCTCATCCGACTTTTCAATTTGTAAGTCCAACTTCTCTTCATCCAAGGCCCCACATTCATCCACCTCAGCATCTTCTTCTTCCTGGTGACGTGATTCATATAAACATCTCATCACCCTCTTCCTCTTCCTTCTTCAACCTCAGTCTCACTCACTCTTTCTCATATTTTCCTAAGGTTCTCTGCTCTTAATGCCCTCATTTTCTGTTTGTTTCCTGAGAAAATAACACAAGGTAACTTTTTGATAACTCTTTTCAGTCCATGTCTCTTAGAAATGAACATGCAATATGGAGTCTCTATGTTTAACGTTATGTGGGTCGTTTATATATTATGAAAAGTCAGCCAAGGCACAAAGAGTTGTCATTGTGTTACATTCACTTTGTGAGAACAAACTAAATCAATATACAAGTTTTCTTTACCCTTAATTCTTTGTAACCAAAGCGGGTCGTGATGATAGTTTATTTTTGTATTTGTGTTATGGATGATGGTTTATTTTTGTACTTGTGTTACGGAAAAAATACTGAGCTTTTTAGAATGTGTTATCTTGCTTTGTCTTGATTTTGCCTTCTTTTGTGGTTTATGTGATGAAAGAATTAACTCTTCTTTTGTTTGGATGATTGAATAATGTTAGATGATAGAATATGTTTCCTTCTAGCTTTTTGTATAGCAAAGTGCCAATTTATATTATCTTATTCCAAGTTTGTGTTCAATCTCAAAGCATTAATTCAGTGATGTTATGTGGATGTTGAAATAATATGACAATTGATATGGCATCTAAATTATTGTCAAATCATTGATATTTAAATCATTATCACGTCACTTGAAACGTATAATTTGAATATAAATATGGAAATGTAGTACATGTTTCGAAATAATGACATCAATTTAGTCACGTGTCTATGAAAATATGTGACAATTAATATGACGATCATGACAACTAATTTGACAATCGCGAACTTATTGTCATATCACTTGAAATACAGCTTTTGATATGAATTTGGGAACATTGGTAAACTTTTTGCTAAATGGTTGTGGTATCTTGTGCTTTATGCTTTCATTTAATGAAAAAGGAATGACATACTCAATCATGACAAAAGGTTATGTTAGCCTGTTAGGCTTGGTAGAGTTTTTTGCTTTTTGGTCATCTCATAAATAATATGGGGAATCCTTGTTCAATATATTGGTTCTTTTTACTTCATATTGTTTATAATCAACCAGTTCCTTTTAGAATTGTTCTTTTCTGATCTCAAGTGTGAAAATTTGGGTATCAGCAGGAATTTTTCTTGTTTGGTGGTTATAACGGGGAAGATGGTCAGAGTTCCAAGAGTACCAGAAAGAGTTACCATAGATGATGAATCTATCTCAAATGATTCTTCTCGATATAGGCCCGTGACCTTGAGACTCAAAAAAGATGGAAATCCAAGTTTAGTGAAGAGAATGAAGCATGTGGAGTCAAATGTTTCAGCGATGGAAAAGGTGTCAAGTCAATGTCACTCTAGTAAGTTAGGGCACAAAATAATTCTCCATCGATCAGGTGGTTCTTTACTGGACCCTTCTCATCAGGGTCGGGTAGTGCAAGGCAAAAAATTTGGTGTTTCTTATCACGCAGGAACACATCGAAAAAGAGGTAAGGTTGGCGTGCAATTATTAGCCTGTGAAGAAGCAGCTCTTGCTTTGATGAAACTGGCCAATGATAGTTGGGGGTCGCCATATTCAAACAGAGGGCACCGTAGTGCTAATTGGATGACAGGCGGTGTGATGATAGATCAATTGAATGATAAAATTCCATACGGTAAATATCCTCAGGTTGCTGGGTGCAAAGCTAGGCGTTTTGAGAGGTTCCAGCAACCGAAAGTTGAAGATATGGAGGAAGACAATGGTAGCTTGCGCAAGAAGAAAAGAAAACTTGGCAATTCCTTTTCTTTGCTCCAATCAAAGTACATGAATGATGATGTTGGTGAGCAGGGCAAGTCAAATGAAACATATAAGATGTTGGAGGGTGCTGAATTGATTAATAAATTGCAGAACAAAGACAAGCAGCCTGTTGAAGCTTGTCAAAGGAATGCTTGCAATACAGTAGGCAACTCATTGTTGGGGAGTGGCAGAGTACCAAAGAAGCAGAGGAAGAAGAAAGCAGATGTATCATACATGGGTTGGGTAGTTAAATCTGATCGCTGTCACTTCAAGTCGAGAGGGGTCATTAATGAATCGCCTATTTGTGCTTTGAAGAAACAGGGTTTCAAGAAGGAGAAAACTGATGCTGGTTCTTCAGCCAGCTTAATTCCTGATTCATTCTTTTCAGAAAGTGGAGCCAAGGTTTGTGCAGCTCCAGAAACAAAGCCTTTGAAGAAACTAGAATTATCTCCAATGAGCTCCACTTTTCATAAGGGATTCTCATTCTCCATTATACATTTTCTTTCTGCCATTCGCACAGCAATGGTTACTCTAGATGCAGAAGATGATACCATAGCATTCAGCAAGCATCTTGAGAAAGACAATCGTAACATTGGACAAACAGGGAAAAATAACCTACCTTCTCTCACCATAAACGAGATTGTTGAGCGGGTGAGGACAAGTCCAGGAGATCCTTGTATTCTTGAAGCCCGGGAACCACTTGAGGATCTAGTGAGAGGAGCTCTGGAGATCTTTTCTTCAAAGCTAGGGCCTCCTGGTGCTAAGGGCTGGCAGGCACTTGCATTATATTCGAAGTCTAGAAAAAGTTGGTCCTGGATCGGTCCAGTTTCCTTTAATCCAAATGAAGCCATCAAGGAAAAAGCATCTGCTGAATCTTGGGGTATCCGGTGCAGAACGCTTCTGAAATTGGTTGATTCTTTCTCTAATTGGCTTAGGAGTTTTTATCAAACACTTCAACAAATTGGAAGCCTTCCTGCCCCACCTGCGATTTCAATGCAAAGAACTCCAAATTTGGAGGAAAGGCTAAGGGTTGTAAGACCTAGGAAGTGTATTGCCACCATTAGCCCATGTTCTAAAGAAGTAAGGGCCTATTTTCAAAAGGAGGAAGCTCTTCGGTATTCAGTTCCAGAGAGAGCATTTTCTTATACAGCATTGGATGGTAGAAAGTCCACAGTTGCTCCTTTGAGACGGAGCAGTGGGAAGCCATCATCAAAAGTCCGAGGTCATTATATGCTTAGAGATGATCGGCCACCTCATGTAACGGTTCTCTGCCTTGTGAGGGATGCAGCCGCCAGATTGCCTGCTAGAATGGGTACAAGGGCTGATGTTTGTATTCTTGTGAGGGACTCACAATATATGGTGGAAGGTATCTCTGATGAACAACTTAATCAAGTTGTTAGTCATGGCCTGGATCGTCTGCACTATGAAACTGATCCTTGTGTACAATTCAATGGAGTTACAAAGTTATGGGTTTATTTACATGGAGAAAGAGAAGAAGATGACTTTTCGGCTGATGGTACAGTAAGTGTGAGGAGCTGTTGATGTAATGGTTAGAATTAGTTCCTGTAATGATATAGGTTCTAATGTCAAAGGTAGGAATTTTCTTTTGGTCATACAGATGATTTAGTTTCATTAAACTGTCATCCATACTGTAATAAGTTTTATTGGAAGGTTATGGTTTGAACCCATGGAAGAAAGGATTTTGCTCTTTTGGATATATCTGGAATCGATGTATTGGCCATGGTTGTGGACTTGTGGCTATTATACATTCATCTAAAAATGGATATTACAAATTTATATTTTTTATTTATAGGTTTTATATTTTTTTATTTATTATTTTCCATAACTAATATCTAACTTCATATCTCAAATGATGTGTCATCATACATGATAATAATATATAAATAATATGATGATGTATTGAATGGTATGTCAATTCTTATATGGAATTGGTCTAATATTCAAGAAAGTTTGTTCCTTTAAGTGACTTTTTGGGTTCAAACCACGTAAAGGTTAGCTGTCACATTTGTAACTTACTTAAAATATTGGATTTATAATATATTCAATAAGCTTTGAGATTAGTTGAAGTAAGCGTAATTGGCTCGGACACCACGGGTTCCAAAAAAAAAAAAAACCTATATGGTGACGCCTATTAAATTTGGGATAAACATTTATGAAGAGCAGCATTTCTCAAAACCAAAAATGGTTGCGATGAATAGTAATATTAAAAAAATATATATATTACTTTATATACACATATATGGGCTCGAGCAACACAGAGGCAAGTCAACCTCGCAATAAAGAAAACCACGAATCAAATGCTCAACGATGAAAAGTGAGCTGTATACATCCATGGGGTATTTTCAGTTATGAATATTATTTCACTTCAAACATGTACGAAGAAGAAACCTTCTTTTGCCATACAATGTCTTCGAACACTAACTGACTATAGGCCTTTCTATTCGCAAAAATTAAAACAAACAACTCCCAGTAAGAGATTAGACGAGGCATTGAGAGTCCTAGATATCATCTCGCCTAAAACAAGAGTCAGTTCAAGTGGCCAAACCCATCTTCGACTCATTCAGGATTTTCTTCAAACAGATTCGAACCACCTCGATGTGGGGCAACATTTTGGGAATGATTTCGTTTGTTCAAACTCAACGGCTGGATTATCAAATGTATTTGATGAAATGCTTGACTATGATGTCGAGAATTCGAACTCGATCATTACGCACCGTGATTTACACAAGGAAAGTGTTCTGTCAAATGCCGTGAGCTTATGTGGGTCTGCTCGAGACATCCATGGCGGTGCTCAATACCACTGCTTAGCAATAAGAAGTGGGTATGTCGCCAATGTTTATGTTGGGAGTTCATTGATCAGTTTGTACAGTAAATGCGGTGAGATGGTTGGTGCATATAAAGTGTTCCAGGAATTGCCTGTGAGAAATGTAGTTTCGTGGACAGCGATTATTGCAGCGTTTGCTCAGGAGTGGCAGATTGAAATGTGTTTGGAGCTTTATCGTATGATGAGAAACTCAACCTCAAAACCCAATGATTTTACTTTCACGAGTATTTTGAGTGCTTGTACGGGCAGTGGAGCTCTTGGGCAGGGAAGAAGTGCCCATTGTCAAAGTATTCAAATGGGTTTTGATTCGTACATTCAAGTTGCTAATGCTCTTGTCTCCATGTATTGTAAGTGTGGGAGTCTTGAAGATTCATTTTATGTGTTCAACAACATGCATACTAAAGATATTGTATCATGGAATTCCATGATCGCGGGGTATGCTCAGCATGGGCTTGCAGAACAGGCAATTGATCTTTTCGAAGAGATGAAGAAACAAAAGGTTAAACCCGATGCCATTGCTTTTCTTAGTGTTCTCTCTTCATGTCGCCATGCGGGCCTCGTTGAAAAGGGTAAAGGGTACTTCAATTCCATGGTTGAACATGGTGTAGAGCCAGAACTAGACCATTACTCGTGTCTTGTTGATCTTCTTGGGCGGGCTGGTTTGATTGAAGAGGCGCGAGATTTCATCCAAAAGATGCCTATTTATCCCAATGCTGTCATATGGGGTTCGCTACTTGCTTCCTCCAGGCTTCATGGTGATGTCTGGGTTGGTATACAGGCTGCAGGAGAGCCGACTGCTGCTGGAACCGGAATGTGCTGCTACTCATGTGCAACTGGCGAATCTGTACGCGAGTGTCAAGTGCTGGGATCAGGCAGCAAGGGTGAGGAAATTGATGAAAGATAAAGGGCTGAAAACAAATCCTGGGCACAGTTGGATTGAGATTAAGAATGCTCTTTACAGATTTAGAGCAGAAGATAAGTCAAATACTAGGCTGGCTGAAATTCTTGCTGTGGTAGATTGTTTGGTTGATCACATGAAATCTTTAGGCTATGAGCCTGAAATGCAGCAAGAAGTTGTTGATGCTGCTCCTTAAATACACGACATAATTGTGTAAAAGTTAATGACTCTGTACGACAAATGCGACTATACATCACTTTGATATGCAGTTTTTGTTACTTGTTAGCAATGCTAAAATATCATCAAATTATTTATGGTCAATTTAACAGACTGAATGTAGAAGTTATCCTTGCAGTATCAGCAAAGTACTAACACGGTTGATAATGAAACAAGCAGAGATAGTCTGTGCCCCGGCAACTTAATAGTGAATATAAAGCAAGAAACACACCCCGAAAACCTCTACCCACATAATCTAACCACAGATGACTGGGAAAAAAAATAAACAAATATAAGGACCCAAACCAAAAATTAATCAAGTTATTTCACAAAAATCTAGTCCAACAAATAGTAGTTACCCTTCTGATCCTACTAATAATTGAAACATAGAAAAGTTACTTGCTTTGAAACAAAAATATTGAACTCTTAATGTCCCTTAACGAACAAGGTTTTTCCAAATATGCAACACTGAAACAAATATTCAACATTGTTCAAAGCACTGTATAGATTTAACCCTTATGATTGATCACATTGCAATGCCACCAGTTAAGGGACAAAAAGACAATTACACTAGAACTCGCATTAAAATTTGATTATTGAGACAGAAGCCTCTATTCTTCCTAAGGAATGCATTCATTGCCTGTGTCTGTGAGGGGAAGCGAACTGTTGCCATTCTAATGAGCTCTTGGTTTCCCGGCCTGCAACAGGTAATTAAAAAGGATTCAGCATATGAACACGATAAGATATAACAAGCAAGATTGTCTTGCTTCGATGTAGAATTCCAGGCTAACCTTACAAACATCTGGATGGATGATGCATCATACTCACAGCCAGAGAGAAAGTTGTCTATGTCATCTGGAAAAGCATTTTGAGGAATTCCTTGCAGCAATACCTGACGCGAACAGAAATATCAGGAGATAGTAAACAGGCAAAAGCAATGCATGAGCAAGCAATCTTCAAATTGCATGAAGATGTTCTGCAAAATGTAGATATAGCATCAAAATCAACTGAAAAAAAAAAAAACCGAGAACACTTTAATGACCAATTTTAACTTCTCCTTTTCACAAACATTGGCATATTCTCAAACAAGATAATGCAATTGCCACTAGGCTCATTATGTAGCAATCAGCAGCAAACAATGCCATGCGATCAATTCTTTTGCAGGATGGCAAACAAACCAAATGGCTGCTCAGCAGCATGAAGCCATAAATTTCTTTGGAAAATTTATCCTTTTTTGGCTTCAAAACCAACGCTTATAAATAACCATATACAGACCTTCAAACTATAATATGAATCCGCCCAAGAAAATCATACACCTCAGGACAGAACAAATCTCACAAGAAAACTGAAAAACTAAAGTCATTTTTGAAAGGTGCCTCATTCAGCCACCATACTAACACAGTAACATAATCCTAAGAGAGAGTTCACACCTTCACTTTCTTATCTTACAAAGTGGCATGTATAATATCACAGAAATTATAATGCATATAATTCGTGACAACAGTATCTTTAACAACAAAACAAAATGGGTGACTTCATCTTAATTTACAACAAGAAACATCTCACTCAAATGCCTTATATATGATTTGCTCAACTTCCATTTGATAACATTGTGCAACAAACTAAAAATCATCTAACATTATAATAACTGATGTTTCCAAACTGAAACACCATATGACAATAACATATAACAGGTACAAAGTGAAGAACTTGACTTACAGTTTTCCCATCATACGGCATAACATTATCCCAGAACGAACGATCAACCTGTTATTAAAACGCAAAGCTATAAGATCCATTGAAAAAAAAAATACATATACAAGCATAATATGATCTTTCAAAACTGGCAAATACTAATAACCACATTACCTTGTCCAATCTGTACAAGCGACCATTCTTTGCAATTTGCCTAAAAGCATTATCAAAGGCTGAACGTGACGGGAATCGTACCATTCTTATCACAACAACAAACTTCAATTAATAAAAAGCTCAAACAAAATCTGTTTTCCGCAATTTAATGGTCAATGGAAAAAACTTGAATAAGCAATCAAATAAAACATAAACAAAGCAAGGAGAACAATACATTGCAAAGGGCGTATAGTTCCATGAGTAGTTTACTTTAACATCATCTGGCGTCAACTTACTGCCTTCCAGCAGATTAATTATATCACTCTTCAATGTGAGCTTCGTAGGGCCAATCAGTTTTCCATACACCGCACCTGATATATTAGGAAAAAAAAATGCATAGAGAGGATAACTTTACTTTCTTTATCATATAAGTTCGGTAAAAACCCTAAACCCTATTTTCTAATTTTTGACAAAAAGAAAATGAAAAATGCTCAAGTAAATTCTCAAATTTGCAAAACTGAAATCACCTTTGTTTGGCGTGTGAAGAAATTGATCGACAGATGAACCGTCTGCAGAAGCTGGAGTTTCCGTTTCCGTTTCGGTCGAGAAACATTTCGGCGATTCGCGATGAAAAAATGGGAGCCCATGACTTGGCTTGATCGTTCGAAGCGAAAGGCTCGATTTGATTGCGTTTCGAAGAAGATTCATGATTGTGGAATGGTGAGGGTTTCTGCTTGTTCTGTGTTTTATTGACAGCGTGGTACATGAAGATGATGAACGGAGTGCTGCGTTTCAAAAAGTGAAAACTATATTTTTTCCCCAAAGGTTTTTGATATTTTAATAGACTCACTAACGGTAACTAAACGGTTTCAATGAAGAGTGGAGCTATTGAAAGCCCACTATGCAGCTAAAGAAACCCAATTTTTAAAGAAATTTCATTTCAAAGTTTTAAAATTAATTTTTTTTTATGTCACCTCTTAAATTTCATAAACACCCTTTACTCCAATTTTTATTTTATTTTATTTTAAAAGAACTAATATTTTTCCTTCATTTATAATGTATGCCCCCAACTATCATTATTTTTCTAAAATAAAACTTTTAGATAATTAGATTGAAAGTTCATAAAAAATTAAAGCTAAGAAAAATCCTTACAAATAATCCAAGAACATAACATAGTTATATATATATATATAGCTACCAATACTTTGAAGAAAAAACAATAATAAATGTATATATGAAAGTATTAAAAACTTATAATTTCGGATAATGTGAATAGAAAAAAATAATAATAAGATTTATGCGATAATAATGGACTGTCAAAAGTATTTGTAAAAAATAGAAAATTCAAATTAATTTTTATAATTAAAATAGGGACAAATTTAAAATTATAAAATTTATTAAAAAGTGAAGCTTTTTTAATCCATTAAAATAGATTCACCATTCAACAAAACTTGGAAGTGAGCAAAATTCAACCTAGCCCACTTTAATCCATTAAAATAAATCCTTGGTGATTTTATTATTTATCCTTTTTGAGTTGAACAATGACAAGGGTTTCGCAAGTGTATGAAATCATATAAGTAAAAAGTAATACAATTGAGTAAATAGATGTTAAACCCTAGAGAATTACTATTATCAAATACCAAATTAATCTATTTTATTACTATTTAATTAATCAGAATTTTGAAGGATGACTAAATTAAAATTAAAACAAACCAAAAACTAAACAAAAGCAAAAAATTAAATAACACTTTGGTTGTGAAGCAATATGATTAAACATAAGCCACAGATTTCACATCAATTTACTCATATGCATTGACAATTATTACTTACATTATTAAGCTTTTTCTATAGACCAAACTCCTTTGAATTCTAATAACTTTTTCTTAAATAATTACCAGATTAACCATTTATTACCAACTCAAAATATCTCTAAATTGGATTTAGGTCTTAAGAGATCATTAAAACCTATGGAGTTTATCAAAGTCACATGAATCACGGTAACGTATCTCTAGCGTTCACTCAATCTATGATTTTATTATATTAAACTAAGTAGATTCCATCTCTCGATTTCAACCCAGTCCATTAGATTAATCAACTATCAGACCTAAAATAATTAAAGCATTAAAAACAATAATAAAACTTAGAAAATATATGTTTAACAAATATTAACAATAACTAATCAACACATATTCATAAATTGGGTTACATCTTAACCCTAGAAAGTATCATTTAGATCATAATTGTCATGAAAACAAAAATTATAAAAATAACAAATATAGGTTCAAGAAAGAGTAAAAAAAAACTTCTCTAATTGATGATCCAAAGCTTCACGAATGATTGCTTTGATCTTCTAGAATTGTAGCCAGCCCTCTCTCTCTTCTCTTCCCCATAAAAATAGCTAAAAACATCTACCTATAGTGCTAGGGTTTTAAGAGTGTGGTTGGGACAATCCTATTCAAGTTAGGATAATGAAACTCGGATAAAACTTTACAAAATCGCATAAAATTTGGATTCTAGGACGTTCACTGCAGCGAAACATTTATTTGCTACGGCAAGTGCACAATTATATCATTTTCGTCTTGCCTCTAAACACATTTGTTGCGACGAGTAAAGATGTAAAAAATTGAGCATGATAACATGTGAATCTAGCAAAGTCGTAAACATAAAAATTGTAGCCCTTCGAGTTCTCTTTCCAATGATTTAAGATTCATCCAAATATGAGATCTACATATCAAGTTATGGTCAAAATACTAAAGCATGTTCTAGGATTGCAATTCAAGATCGAAACACTATAGCTTTCTCGTTTCAACTTCGATTCTCGATCCGTTTGTTCATAGTCATCACAAATTTCATCGCCAACATAATTCTTCATCCGAATATCCTTTTTAAGTATTTATAACCTAAAAATACACAAAACATATATGTGATCCCATAAAACACATTTATGAAATAATTAAGTCAAATCACACAACTTAAACCTAATTTTCCTCCAAATAATATCATTCAACCACCAAGTAAAAGTGTATTTTTGAGCACTTATCAAATAGATGAACTTCTTGTATTGGTTAGGTGGAGATGAGAGACAAAGGGCAAGACAAGAATAATTGTGATGGGTATTATTATTAGGCCAAACGACATACACCTACCCAAAGTTTTCCGTAAAGACAAATTGGTACCTAAAAGGTTTGGAAATGACAAACAACCACTTTCCGTCATATTCTGCTAATGATTCCCATTTGCTAAAGGACAATATAGGAATTTCATCTACACCCTCAGAATTTTTAAATTTTATATCTCTTTCTCCGTATTTCCATCCTCTTTTATTTTTTTCACTTCCTCCTCTTTTATTATTTTTTTTTTCTCTCTTTTCTTCCATCTCTTTGTTTCCCTCTTTCTTCTTCTCTGTTGGATTAAACCAAAAACATTTTGATGGATCAAAGTCATAAAAAAGATATCACAACAACCGGAAACAAATTCGACGGCTGCGATTTGTCTGGTTACGATGTGGAGCACCAGTTTGCATCGCGGTGGCTTTGTTGCACTTTGTTCTAGTTCATGGTCTCTGCCTTGGGGCATGGTGCTAGTATAAGGTGGCAACATTGCTTAAATCAAGTGTTAAGATATATTTATAGTTTTAAAAGTTATTGCATCGGGTTCTCTATTAACTTCACAGAGTAAAAAAATTTAGTATCTATAGTTTTGGTTCACTAATAGTTTTTCTACAATTTTGTATCAAGTCAATGTATGAAAAATGTTGTAGTGAAACTTGAACCCTAAAATGAAAGAAAAATCCAGCCAAACGGTGGGGCTGGTTTGCTTGAATTGATTCATGGAAAGAGTGACCCTTTTTCTTATTCTGGTACATATTAATTTTTTCATAAATGTTTGGTAATGCATGGTGTAATTGTTTGTTTGTTTGTTTATGTTTTGATTTTGGCATGATCTGCTTGGGTAAATTTGAGCTACTTGTTTTTGGTGGTTGGATTTTGACCTTATTTGTTTGAGTAGGCAGCAGTTGTGCATGGTAGATTTGTTTGTGTTTTTATTACTTATTTTTGGTGGTTGGATTTTGGCTTTATTTGTTTGGGTAGGCTGCAATTGTGCATGATAGATTTGTTTGTTTTATTTGTTTTTGTTCTTTATCGTAATTTTTATCTGCTGTAGCTATATTTCTAATTTATGATCACCCTTTTTGTTTTTTTATTGAAAACCATGGTGTATCTCTTTGTCTATCTATACTTTTTCGAAAATCAGAATGGCGAACCCCATGGAGGAAATTGTCGAAGATGTAACTCAACAAATACAATGGAAGATTTATGCAACATTTAGGAGTTGGTAATAGAAGCATCTTGAAAATTGCTTCTGCCTTTTTTGTATATCTTCCTTGTAAACAAATTTTGCTGTACTGAATTCGTAATTTCTGTTTATTTGTAACTTTGGAAGAATTTCATTACAAATTATGTTCTTTTGTATGAATGATTTCCTTTAAATCATGAAAATTTTCATTACACATTGCTTCGGCCATAAATGAGCAATTTTATTCTACTGCTTTTTTTTATATTCACTTTGAAAATTTTGCCACCAAAATAGGGATAAATTGGTCATTTTTTATCTCATTTTCTACAAACTCATAAGGACAAACTGGTCATTTCAATAACTCATAATAATTTGATGGTATAATCATAATTCAACAAATGATGTCGGTATTTATGTAATTGAATGAGTTGAATGGCCATAAATTAATAAAAACTAAAATATTAAACTTCCAAGGGCATTTCAGTCTTTTCTATCATTTTTGTCTTTTAAAAAATAGAACTCCTTAACCGCACATGACGGAATGTGCTTATTTATCTTTTCCAAACCTTTTGGGTACCGATTTGTCTTTACAAAAAACTTTGGGTAAGTGTAAGTCGTTCTCCCTTATTATTATTATTTATGAAGAAAGAAAGGGTGAGACGTAATTATGCTTAAATTAAACAAGATAAATGTCATTAACCTTTTGATAATCAATACAACTTATATCATATGGGAGAAGCCATGTCTTTAGCCCTACAAATCCATCTACTGGAATCTCAATCTTTAATATTGAAAGAGTTAAAAAAAGAATGAAAAGACAAAGACATAAAGTATCAAGTGATTCTCAATTATCCATTCCCTTTTTTGTCTTGGTCAGTTACCCTACTGTATCACATGTCGTCTTTTACTTGCACCAAATAATTTGCTATATTAAAACCATATAATAAAACATGTAAAATGGACAGGATCGATTTGGAACATTTATATTATATATAAGCTGAAATAAAAATTAAACCAGATCAATTTTTACCAATATAATACAAAGCATAATTTGCCGTATGATATCTTCACATCCGACTATACTATAGACTAGTTAAACCTGATAAGATGTAGGTTCAACTAGACTGGAGTATTGTACGTATATGATTCATATGAATGGTGGTTCACCTTCACATGTGAATGTCCACATTAAGTACCTTTTTATTATTATTTTTTGTTGCTTGTTTTGGACCAACTATAACCAGATAACAGTACCACCTTTCACGGATTTCCTTCCTTAATCTAATATTTTCTGTTTGTGATGACAGTAGGTGTTTAGACCAGTCTACGTATATCTCAAATTAATTATTTGGGATCTTAGAACTATCAATCAGGTAAGAGTTTTAGTGACTATCTGATTAACAATTGGGGAGAGGGATTCGAACTTATGATCTCTTGAGTAATACATCCAAAAATTCATATCGAACCACTCAACCATCTAGATATAGTTTAATCTAATCATAACACCGGCTGTTACCTCCAAATATATCACAATCTTCATACCCATTTAACATTAAATTTATCCTATTATTTGAAAATAATATAAATTCATAGACAACTCTAATATTCAATATAGTTGACTGCAAGAATTAATCGGGTTTCAAGATTTGATTAGTTAATAATAATTTTTTTTTTTTTAAATATGAGATAACGAAAATAAATATTAGGTAAACAGTACAATGAAATATTCATTAATTCATATCAGTATATTTTTTATTAGCTTATTAACAGAATAATATTTATTTAATTTTTTTTGTAAAAAATATGAAATAACGAAAATAAATACAGTATTAGGTAAACAGTACAATCAAATATTCATTAATTCATATTAGTATGTTTTTTAACTAGACATAAGGCTTGCGCGTTGTGCAGGTATGTTTAATCAATGTTTTTGAAATAAATTGTAAACAAATTTATTCTAACAAAATAAACTAATTAGATTAAGACATAATAATTGTTAAATTATACAAATTTTAAAGTAAATATAAATTTTATATATATACAAAGTTGTGTTAAGATAAGATTAATAATTATACATGTATAATTATTAATATCAATTATAGGTTGATGTCAATAAATCACTCATCCAACTTGAGAATATCATCTGAATATTATATGGTTTAATTATATTTTATTGATCATCACCTTGTACAATTGATATTATTTTTGCAGACATGTCTTTAATATTCGATGTCAGTATTTTATAGCGAATCGTGTATAATATTTAAGATCACCTGAATATTATCAAAATCAATTATTTAAATTTAAAATTTATATTGACCTTCCGCAATCTCTATAACTTATATTTATTTTCAAGTTGCGTTGCACAGCTATGTTTATTATATATTTTTTTTTTACATTATTATTGGGTTTTTGTGTTTTAAATATATATTTTCTATATTGAAGTTCATTTTATATTGAATTGATAATTAAAAAATCAATAAATAAAATATCCACAAATTGAACTCAAAGTTTATATCATCATAGTTCTTCTTAAATATGTCACCATTTGATATCGCAACCAAAGTTTAAAACTTTGTCAAGAAAAGCAAAAAAAAATTGCAGGATAACCCATGGGCCATGGGGTATTATTGATAAGTCTATAAATCAATCAGAGAAAGATAAACATTGTTGAAAAATGTGAACTTTTAAGCAAGAGACTTGTAGAGCCAAAGGCAAAAAAACTGATTTTGATTATTGAGAAGAGAAAATGAATTATTTTTATTATTATTATTTTAGAAATAAAAAAAAAATTAAGAATATTGAGAAAAGAACTCACATAGAAAACAACAACTTAAACAGTATAATCTGAACGCAACATAATTGAAGCAGCCTTGAAGATAAAGGTCCTATGATACAAATCTATTTGCTGCAATTAGAATTGACCATCACCTATAGCAAAAAAAACATTTGATAATAGTATCCTAAAGAAAGACGATAATTGTAAAACCCACAAAATCCACAAATCAAACAACAAAATCAATCCAAAAATCAACAAAAAGAGATAGAACAAATACAATTAAAACTACATATTAATATTTGTTTCCCTTTGTCATCACTAAAATTGAATTTGTTTTATGTGTGTGATGATAAAATGAATGGTTCGGCAGCAGGTCTATAGTTATCCTAATTTATCATATAATATATCAAATTAAAATCCTATCTTTTTAGTTTTCAAAGATTCAAACCGCTCATCAATTGAATTTTTATTGAGCAAGTTATGACTAATTTACCATTGACTGTTTAGTGGAAATCGAGAACAAGAAAAATCAAAATGTGTGATATCATAAAAGGAATGGTTCGAAGTGGTGCTACAGTTATCCAAATTAAGCGTATAATATATTAAATTAAAGCTCTGTCTGTCTAGTTTCTAAAGATTCAAACCTCTCATCAATTAGATTTTTATTGAGCAAGTTATGGTCAATTTACTACTGACTATTAAGTGAAAACCGAAATGTGTGTGATGATAAAAGAATATTTTGGCAGCGGGACTACAATTATCAACATTAAGCGTACAATATATCAAATTAAAGCCTTATATGTCTAGTTTTTAAATATTCAAATCTCTCATCAATTGGATTTTTATTGAGAAAGTAATCTAATTTACTATTGATTGTTCAGTGGAAGCCGGAATGTATGTGATAATAAAAGGAATTGTTTGACAGTGAGGCTACAGTTACCCAAATTAAGCGTATAATATATCAAATTAAAGTCTTATCTGTCTAGTTTCTAAAGATTCAAACCTCTCATAATTGGAGTTTTATTGAGCAAGTTATGGTCAATTAACTGCTAGTTGTTTAGTAGAAACTTAAATATGTATGATGATAAAATAAATGGTTTACTAAAGCTACATGGCTCAGCATCAAACATCGGTTGATATTTTTTAAATAAATGAAATTAGTTATATTCAGCAACAACCTATTTCATAATATATGTATGTGAGATAAAAATATATTAACAAAAAAAGATAGAACAATTAGAATTAAAACTACATATCAATATTTGTTTTCCTTTAAGGATAATATTAATGGTTCGACATATTATAAATGGTTTATCAAAAGTAGATTCAAAACTACATGGTTCGACAACAAACATCAGATGATATTTGTGATACAAATAAATTTTTTTATATTCAGCAACAACCTGTTTTCGATATATGTATGTAACATAGAAAAATATCAACAAAAAGAGAGAGAACAAACACAATTAAAACTGTATATTAATATTTGTTATCCTTTGTCATCACTAAAATTGAATTGATTTTATGCGTGTGATGATAAAATAAATGGTTCGGCCACAGATCTATAGTTATCCAAATTCATCGTATAATATATTAAATTAAAGATCTATCTTTCTAGTTTTCGAAGATTTAAACTGCTCATTAATTGGATTTTTATTGAGTAAGTTATGGCCAATTTACTATTGATTGTTTAGTGAAAATCGAGAAACAGGGGAAACCGAAATATGTGTGATGATAAAATGAATGATTCAGAAGTGGGGCTACGGTTATCCAAATTAAGCGTATAATATACCAAATTAAATCCTTGTATGTCTAGGTTCTAAAGATTTAAACCTCTCATCAATTGGAGTTTTATTGAGCATGTTATGATCAATTTACTACTGACTATTCAGTGGAAACCAAAATGTATGTAATGATAAAAAGAATGGTTTGGACGTGGGACTATAGTTATCCAAATTAAACATATAATATACCAAATTAAATTCCTATCTATCTAGTTTCTAAAGATTCAAACCTCTCATCAATTGGAGTTTTATTGAGCAAGTTATAGTCAATGAACTACTGACTGTTTAGTGGAAATCAAAATATGTGTGACGATAAAAGGAATAGATTGGCAGTGGGGAAAAAGTTATCCAAATTAAGCTTATAATATATCAATTCAAACCCCTAGATGTCTAGTTTCTAAAGATGTAAATCTCTCATCAATTGAATTTTTATTGAGTAAATTAAGTCAATTTATCACTGACTGTTCAATAGAAGTTGAAATATATGTGATGATGAAATGAATGGTTCAGTAGTGGGGTTATAGTTATCCAAAATAACCATATAATAGATCAAATTAAAGCACCGTTTGTTTATTTTCTAAAGATTTAATCATTTAATCAATTGGATTTTTATTGAGTAAGTTATGATCAATTTACTACTGATTGTTTAGTGGAAATTGAAATGCATATGTTAAATAAATGAAATTAGTTATATTCAGCAACAACCTCTTTTTATGATATATGTATGTAACATAAAAAAATATCAACAAAAAGAGATAGAACGATTATAATTACAATTATATATTAATATTTGTTTTCCTTGAAGGATAATAATAATGGTTTGGCATATTATAAATAGTCAACTAAAGCTACATGGTTCGGCAACAAAAGATGATATTTGTGATACAAATAAAATTTGTTATATCTAGCAACAGCCTGTTTTCGATATATGTATGTAACATAAAAAAATATCAACAAAAAGAGATAAAACAAATACAATTAAAACTACATATCAATATTTGTTTTCCTTTGTCATCACTAAAATTGAATTGTTTTTATGTGTGTGATGATAAAATGAATAGTTTGGCCACAGGTCTATAGTTATTCAAATTCATCGTATAATATATCAAATTAAAGCTCTATCTTTCTAGTTTCCAAAGATTTAAACCGCTCATCAATTAAAATTTTATTGAGTAAGTTATGACTAATTTACTACTTGCTGTTCAGTGGAAATCAAGAAACAGGGAAAACCAAAATGTGTGTGATAATAAAAGGAATGGTTTGGAAGTGGAGCTATAGTTAGTTTCTAAATATTTAAACCTCTGATCAATTGAAGTTTTATTAAGAAAGTTATGGTCAATTTACTACTGACTGTTCAGTGAAAACCAAAATATGTGTGATGATAAAATGAATGGTTCGGAAGTAGGGTTACATTTATCTAAATTAAGTGTATAATATATCAAATTAAAGCTTCGTTTTTCTAGTTTCTAAATATTCAAATCTCTCATCAATTGAAGTTTTATTAAGCAAGTTATGGTCAATTGACTACTATCTGTTCAGTGAAAACCGAAATGTGTGTGATGATAAAATAAATGGTTCAGCACTGGGCTATAGTTACCCAAATTAAGCATATAATATATCAATTTAAATCCTTGTCTATCTAGTTTCTAAAGATACAAACCTCTCATCAATTGGATGCAAAGTTATGATCAATTTACTACTGATTGTTCAGTGGAAATCGAAATACGTGTGATGATTAAATGAATGGTTTACTTGACTCAAATTTAAGAGATTATTATATGAGGACTGATAAAAAATATTTCAAATAATACATATTAATTGGAAAACAGAATTAGCCAAAATTAATTCATTTAACAGATATACTCGCACATTAGCAGGACATAAACAATTAATCATCATATAACAAATTAAAATACACGAATGTTTTTACAGAAAACATATTCAACACAAATGAACTGTTTTTACTAATATATATATGACACATATTCACAGTTCAACTGACAATAAGATCATCTTCGATTTGATCTTAGTAAAGTACAGAAACATTTCTTTGAAAACAAACATAACAAAATTTAATCTATCTTTATGTTAAGATTATTAAGGGACAATTATTCATTCGTATAACAATTGTTATCTGAAAACGAAATCAACAAAAGTTAATTAATCTTCATATTAAAATTGTTCAGGAATATACTTACCGTTTGATAAGACTAACACAATTAATCATTGAAACAGATTGACCGAACAAAAATGATCAGTCAAACAAATAATAACTGTTAAAATAGTTAGGAGATATACTTACGCTTTCATATTAAAATGGTTAGAAGATATACTTACAGTTTAGAAGAACGAATCAAAATAACAACTTATTTGACAATGTCAATTGGACATCGTTCCTTGATTCCATGCCAATTTATGAATCTTTGACTTGTAAACAATAACAAAAACATAAATAAATAAAAAATCATCGATTCACAAAATCATGAAAAACATATGTATTTTTGACACAAATTAACATGACCTATAAACAATTAATAAAAGACCAAAGGTATAATTGACATCAACTAACATACTGTGATAATACACAACTGAACACACACCCCTTTTATAACTCCTTATTTAGACTTTTTGAATGCCAATACAATTAAATATGAATTGAATATGAAGAAAGGTTTGCAATGTCAATACAATACACTTATATAATTATTAATAAACAAGTATGCTTTTACTACCAATGCAATGCACCTATGTAATCCAATCTTTATATCTATTTATTTATATTTTAGAATACCAATGCAGTAATTAATATTGTCTACATCATTACCAATAAAATTCAACCACATGACAATCACAAATCCAATTTGTCATTATGGTTAGACCTTTAGAATATTAATGTAATGCACCTATATAATTAGTATTATTATTAATTATTAATATAACTAATGCAATGCACTTATATAATCCAATCTTTATGTCTATTTATTTAGACTTTGAAATACCAATATAGCAATTAATATTGTCTATATTATCACCGATAAAATTTAACCACATAAAAATCACAAATTCAAGGTGTCATTATGATTAGATCTTTATAATGCTAATGCAGTGTACATGTATTTTTATTAATTATTAATATAGATATCATTTTTTTAATTAATTAATAATTATATATGGAGCAATAAATATCAATCTAATGTGTCAAGATAGAGTAATTTGATTGTCTTGTCAATTAAATGTATCAAAATAGAGCAATTCTAGAGCTTCTAACATATGTCATATGGTGAACAACCTGTATGAGTATTCAACTTTATATATATAAAGTTTATTAACAGAATAATATTTATTATTTCAAAAATCTTACATTAAAATTCCGTACTAAAATTTTTGCACCTAAAGAAAATAAACCTCTAAGAGTATCTCCAAAGGACTTTTTATACGATCAAAACTCTTTATTATAAAGAGTTTATTCATAAAAATAAGAGTCTAAGAGACTCTTTATCTTTAAAATATAAATTAGAGAGTGAGTTTGACTCTTTATATTTAGAGAATCAAATTTTACTCTCTATCATAATTTTAATTAATAAACTACAAGTTTTTATATATTTTATTTATTAATTCTTTTTTCTATTATGTCTTTTTTTTTTAAATAAAGAATATCTTTATTAAATTTAAAAAGTTTATTAAATTTGAATAAAAATTATATTATTTATATTTTAAAACTAGTGAAGGTATTCTTTATTTATATAAAAGGGATTCTTTAAACCAAATAGTGAAATTAGAAATGCTCCAGTACGAAATCAGTTGATGGTGGCGCCCACAATCACTCTGCCACGTCAATTTTAATCATATGGGCCCACTTGATTAAAACATTTCGAAACTCCACGCGCGCGTGGAACCAGGACTCTTTCGTATAGTTCGTACGTACGTCGTTACTTTCCGCGTCGTATAGCGGACTGTTTATTCAATCACTCACCCTCTGCCACGTGGTAGCTTAAACTTAGCTTTATATTCTTCTCGTCTATGATTCAAATAGTAGCTCCACGAGATGGCAATTACTGATCTAAGGCAGGTCGTTTCTCCTTCAACTTCGCTACCACCACAACCTGTCTCTCTCATCTCCACATCCACTCGAAACGATAGTGCCTCTTTTTCATTATTTATGCAAAAGCTCGGTGCCCAGCAGCTTCTATATATATTTTGTCAGTGGTTTTGTCATTGGGAATATGGATTTTTCGTGGATACTTGATTTTCTCCAGGGTATGATAAAGCCGGCGGCTGCCACGGCGGTGGTGCTAATGGCTGTGCTGTTGTCCATCTTTCAAAAGCTTGGATTGGAGGGTGAAATGATTTATTCCATTTTCAGGGCTTTTCTTCAACTCTCTGTTATTGGCTTTGTTCTTCAGTTCATTTTTACCCAAGAAAACAGTGGTTGGATCATTCTTGCTTACCTTTTCATGGTTCGTTCTTAATTCTTATCGTTTATTTTTTTCCTGCTTTGTTTTTTCATGGTTGGATTTTTCGTGCATATGTTATCAGAATCATAAATAAGTTTTGCAGTCAAAGAGCTGAAAGAGTTTGTTGTCAAAGAACCGAAAGAAAACATCTAATACAGATATAATCAAGCTCTCAGGTTGGAATTTTCTTATATATATACAGAGATCCGATGTTCTAACCCAGCTTAATTACCTGAAATGAGAAGAAACAGAGAGGGTCCATGCTTTATTTTTTATCTGTCATGTCGAGTAAAGAGTATGCAACTTTGATCTGTTCATATTGTCCACAAGTGTCACCGAATTATTCCTCCTCTGTTTCAGCCTAATGAATAAATATGAACTGGACATGTAAAATTTAAATTCTGGAGATGCAGGGCCTTTTTCTTCCAATTTTAAGCTAGCCCTTCTGCAGTTGACATGTTTCTGGGTGCTGCTGTTACTCGTGTCTTCGTTCTTGACATTGTTTCACTGTTTCCTGTAGGTCACAGTTGCTGGTTATACGGCCGGTCAACGGGCGAAACATGTACCCCGTGGGAAGTACGTTGCCGGAGCTTCCATCCTGGCCGGAACTGCAGTGACCATGTTTTTGCTTGTTATACTAAGGGTCTTCCCTTTCACTCCAAGATACATCATTCCTGTTGCGGGAATGATGGTTGGAAATGCAATGACAGTAACCGGAGTAACAATGAAAAGACTTCGAGATGATATCAAGACACAATTGAACTTGGTAAGTTCTAATTTTAGGAAAAATTAACGAATGATGTTTTGAAATCTTTTGGAAACCAGAATTTGACAAAATTCTAGTGAATATTCCCAATTCAAGTGTCAATGGCTTCATCTGATGGATGGTTTTGTTTAACAGGTGGAGACAGCGTTAGCTCTGGGTGCAACGCCACGGCAAGCAACACTTCTGCAGGTGAAGAGGGCTCTGGTTATTGCACTTTCTCCGGTATTGGACAACGCCAAAACCGTGGGTCTAATTTCACTCCCTGGGGCAATGACTGGACTGATAATGGGAGGAGCTTCGCCCCTGGAGGCCATTCAACTGCAGATTGTTGTAATGAACATGCTTATTGGTGCATCTACAGTTAGCAGCATCATGTCAACTTACCTCTGTTGGCCTGCCTTCTTCACCACAGCATATCAGCTGGAAACTAAAGTCTTCAGTTCTGAATGAGGCTGGTAAGATTGAATTTGAGTATTCTATTAATTATCACATATATGAAATTTATTCATGTTTAGTATAATCAATCTGTGTTTGCTGTTGCAGAAAAGTTCCACGAATGTTTTAGAAATTCTAGATTTTTTCTTTGCTAGGCTGGTGCATGAACCTTCTGTGGCATTTGAAAATTTGATCTGGTAATAGCTATCTTATATGTTTAGTGCATGGTTGATTTTATTTTGAGATCATGTCTGGGGATGTTAATATCCTTCGCTTAAAGGGATTCCCAATTTCCCACTTTCTACTTATAAAAGATATAATAACATCACCCTTCAGGGAGCAAAGATGCCAAAAGAACTTCTAGCAATGCAAGTAGAGCAGCAAGCAGAATCATTTTCTATCACAATACAACCTCAATCAAAACCAACATGCCTGACCCTGTTAATGTGTATTTACTTTCAAGGCCGAACGACTTGTGCATAGCCAAGGTTTATCGTAACGACAAGTTGATACCCAAAAGGTTTTAAAACGACAAATAAGTACCTTCCGTCATGTTCTGTTAGTAATTTTTGTTTATTAATAGTGAAAAGACTAAAATGCCCTTCAAAGTTTCAATTTTAGTTTTTTATAAATTTAAAAATATCTAAAAAACCCCCTAGGTTTGCTAATTTAATTAAACACCCCCATATATAAAAAGTTTGTTAAATAACAAAAACACCCCCACCACCCCTATGCGATTCCGCCACTATCGCGAATCGCAGATGCATTACGACACGATCCCCATCGGATCGTGTCGTAAAAGTGCCGATGTGGCCTTTTTAGGCCGATCATCCGCGGATCGGCCGGAAAAGGCGTCTGGCCGTCAGCGGCGCGATCGGCCGTCGGCCGCGAGATGGAGTTTTGCGGCGTCGATGGCTAGATCTAGCCGTAGATCGACCTTTTCCGGCCGGATCGCCACGGATCCGGCCGGAAAAGGCAGGCGGACAGCAGCTGATCGACACGATCCGGCAGTGTGTTGTACGCTAATTTTCCGGCATGATCGGCGGTGGTGGCCGGAATGCAGCTAGCTGGTGGGTGCGGGGGTGTTTTTGTAATTTTACAAAATTTTTATATATCGGGGTATTTAGTTAAATTTGTAAACTTAGGGGGTTTTTTAGAAATTTATAAAAAACTAAATTCAAACTTTTAAGGGTATTTTAGTCTTTTCACTATTAATAAACGATAAATCAAATCAATCACGAGAACATGACGGAAAGTATCTATTTGTCATTTCAAAACCTTTTAGGTACCAACTTGTCGTTACGATAAACCTTGGGTACGTATAAGTCGTTCTCCCTTACTTTCAATATAAATCTTTGCACATCGAGCTGAAATTCAGTACATTGGGCTATAAATATTTTAACTGATACGACAGCCAATAATCTGTTTTACTGGGCTGAGCTCTATTTGATGACAGGATTCAGTAAATTTCTTCTTGATCCACATTACGAAGTTACAAACTGATATGCCGAAAAATACACTGACATCAGCACCACCAATCAAAATGAGTTGACAATCCCATCAATTAAATCAGCACCACCAAGAGTTGACAATCCCATCTATTAAAGTTTAACTAGAGCTAAAGGACAAAATAATATCAGTATCAAAACCAAATTGACCTAAGTTTTTATTAAATGTATTTATATAATCATATCTCATTTTAAGATAAGGATTAGAGAGAGGTCTTCACAACTTGTAAAAACAGTTATTACATTGAACTCAAATGTATAAATATGCACCTCTCTTCATGAAAGAAGGGGCTGGATGTATGAGAACAAATTCGAACTTCAACCATTATTTTTTTCTATAAATAAAGCATTATTCCATCTTTGTACGCCTTATAGGCGATATCAGAAAAATAGTCAGAAAATAATAAAATCACATTAGATGTAAGATTTGCTTCAAGCATCCGAACCGCTATAAAAATCTCTTTTGTCAATCTTTTATTTTTGTTTCTTTAAACATATATTATCACTGCATCGTAAACACTCCCATAATCTACTCACATGTGATTTCTAAGTACTTTACACGTGTGAAATCGTTAGTGTCAAAATCAAGCATCAATAATTTGACACTAGAAGGAGGGCATGATTCACATAAGCTCTCCATGTTTTTCCAGCAAATCTCAACTTCTTTCAGCAAGTTTCGACTTCTTCAACAAATTTCAACTTCTTTTTCTAGAATCACGTTATCAGATGTGAAAATTTGAGCATGATAAATTCTGAATCTGAAGAAGCCATAAACATAAGAATTGTAGCCCTTCGAGTTATCTTTTCGATGGTCTAAGAATAATCCAAATCCAAGGTTTACAGCTCAAGTTATCATCAAAATACTGAAGCCTATTTTGTATCAGAGCTCTTAGATCGCGTGCATCAAAGCTCTCAGATCATGTGCATTAGAGCTTTTAGATCACACTCATTAGATCTATTAGATTCCGTGCTTCCAAACACCTAGATTGTGTGCTTTGGAGTGCCTATATCGTGATTTCGAGTACCCAGATCACGCTTTTGAGTGGCCAGATCGCGCGCTTCTGAGAGTCCAGATCACTAAGATCTTTCAAATCTTGTGTTCTCAGATCAAGCCCCTCGCTTTTTGATAGAACTTCTTGTGTTCTCAAATCAAGCCCCTTGCTTTTTGATAGAAATTCTTGTATTCTTAGATCAAGCCCCGCGTTTTCTGATCAAACTTCTTGTGTTCTCAGATCAAGCCTCGAGCTTTTTGATTGAATTTCTCATGTTTTTAAATAAAGCTTCGTACTTTCTAATCGAACTCCTTGTGTTCTATGTTTTCTGATCGAACTCTTTATGCTCTCAGATCGCAAAGAGTTCTTAAGCTCTTAGATCACAAAGAGCTCTTGAGTTCTCAAATCAAAGCTCTTTATACTCTCTAATTGAGCTCATAAGCTCACTCATTCGCTTGAGATCGTGCTCCTTAGATCGTGCAAATCGCATGGTCTAGATCAAGCTTCTTATCCCGAGATTGTGCGTTGTAGATCTTTCAGATCGCGCACCTCCAACTCTCAAATCGAGTGCTTGTCACATTGCGATCAGCTCCTAGCTCTCAAATCGCAATCAACTCTCAGCTTTGAGATTACGAACAACCTCAGATCGTGTTCTCAGCTCTCGGATTGCGATCAATTCTTAGTTCTCAGATCGCGATCAGCTGTCAACATTAAAAAAACACATAAAAAACTTAAAATAGCCCCGAAACAGTGGATTTTGGCCTTGAAATTGAACCTCAATTGCCACGACGTAGAGCTCTCAAAATGAGCTTTCTGTTGATATCTTACAGGCTCCAAAACTTCTTTCGGATAAAAAGTTATGGCTGTTTTAAGTTTGCATGTCTGTTTAGGACCTTTGAATCGTGCGTTTGGGCTTTTGACTCTTTGCTCTCACCAGAGATTTATTTTCTTCTAGATGTTTTACGTCAGTGATCAAATTGCGATCAGCTCCCAATTCTCATATTGTGATCAACTTTTAGCGATCAGGGTGCTCCTAGCTCTTAGAGTGCAATCCTAGATCTCAGATCATCATAATAAATCAAGATCTCAACACCCGATCATGCTAGGCATAATTCAAGCTCTATATCCGATTTTAAGATAAGGATTGGGGAGGCGCTCCATGTGTCCCCACAATTTATAAAATCACTCATTACATTGAGTTCAAAGATATAAATAGACACATTTCTTCATGCAATGGGGGGTTGGACATATGAGAGCTGGGCACAAATTCGAGCTTCAACCATTATTTTTCTCTGTAAACAAAACATTACTTAATCTTTGTATGCTTTACAAACGATATCAAAAAATAGTCAGAGAATAATAGAATTACAGTAGGTGTAGGATTTGCTTCAAGCATCCAAACCACTATAAAAATCTCTCTCGTCAATATTTTATTTATGTTTTTTCAAACATATATTATCACTGCATTATAAACACTTCCATAATTTATGTACATGTGATTTCTTAACACTTTATATATAAGAAATCGTTGGTGTTAAAATCAAGCATCAATACAAACTTTTCAAATATTTAACTATTACGATCAGTGAGAGATGGAAATTGAGCCCTAAAAGGCTAAAACGTGAACAATGCAAACACGAAGAATTTGAGTCCTTCTAAGGCAGGCTTTTCCCAATTTCAAAGGGGTTGACACCAGAGAAGTTATATCATATTGCACACATCATATTGCACACATCACATTGCTGCTGCAAATCCCGATTTGCAGGCCCACGTTGAACCAAAACTGTTAAAAAATTATCAGAATAACAACATGGATACAGATATGAGAAATATCATAAACCAGACTTACCCTTGCCTAGATTTCTGGGTTTAAAATGAACAGGAAAAGCTAATATTCTACACAAAAATGAAATTACAAAAAATCAATGATCAAGCGAAAATTCCAGAAGTATTATGGTCTTATAATTAAACATTGAAAATATGGTTAAAGGGAGACATATAGGCTATAGCCAGACTAGGTGTTTCACAATATTACAATAAAACCTTACTGTCATAATATGAAAAAATGAAAAAACAATTAATGAATGAAAGAGTTTTCCGTATTATTAAAACAAACCCAACCCATCATCGAACTCTCTTCTTGATTGTAGTAAGAGCTCCTTTACTGTTTAATTTGTTTCATATAATGGATTTTCATGTTCATAATTGCCAGGTGGATCATAGTTGCAGACGACAATCAAACCTCCATTGTTGCACTTCTGACGTGCACAGCCAATCCTACAAGTTTTTCTCCATATGACCTGCGTGTAATGTCCGCACATTTGGCCTTCGCTGCATGTATTTCCTTTATCATCAAAATACTGCGACTCACTGGCCCATGACTGCACCACTTCTGTAGGCGTCCAATGGTCATACCCTCCCCAGAACAAGTTCTCTCCGTAGGGTCCATTAGAATGTATCATGTTGCAGTCCCCCGAGAGAGCGTTGGCCCAATTTTGTGCACACTTAGCTAACTCTTCGTCCCAATTCAAAGGTGGCTCGCCCATGTGCTCCCTGATATTGTTGTGCACGTCGAGAAACTCTTGTTTCATTAGCTCCTCATCTTCGTGTGCCTTGGTGGCGACGGTGAAGACGAGGAGATATAATATGAAGGTGGATATTATAATATTTTGGAATGTTAGCGACGACATTGGTGGCTTGAACGATAGTTGTAATGAAATGATTTTGATTGGTGATGGTTTTGCGACTTCAGCTAGCCACTGTCAGGATCCGAGAGCAGCGGCATGGTGGGGAATGAGGTTGAAGAAGGGATTTAATCCTGACACAGCTTCTATATGTACTCCATGGAGCACCGCAATTTGAGGGAAGCCACATGTATTGAAAGGTCAAACTTATATGAAATTGGTTTTTCACCCCATCTATTTAATGTGGGACAATGTATTGTTAGGTGATCGACAATATTTTTTTTAACTATAATTTTTTTTTTTTTTTTACCGATTCATATATATATTATCACCCAATAAATTTATATTTCATCTTTGTGGATTTTACTCGATCTTTAAAAATAAAATCATATCATTCTTTAGTGATTTAATATAAGAAAAAAATATAGAAATTGGGTTAATAAAACAAATCTATAGAATAAAGAAAGAGCGGTAAGTAATACTAAACTAATAAACTCTTCTTACAAACATGATGTGACAGCTCGCAATAACTTAAATATAATATCATTGAAAAAAAAATTTATATCTGATTTTTTAATTTAATTCTTAACATTATTACTAAAATTTGTTTCATAAACCCTCAATCAAACATATCTTTGAGCGAAAGTTTACTTCTAATTTCTTAAAAACATTATATATAGTTGTCCGTTTTGGGCAATGCAGTCCCTACTTAATCAGTTAATTGGACTGTAAAAGCACAACTTTCGAATTTAGCCTATCCCTATACTTGTCGGTCGACCCGGCCCAATAAAAATTACAAAAAATTGGTTTAGACTTCAGACAGCTCGAGAAAATGGGGCTTCATCTCGACTCTGGAGTAGTTTTGTGTATTTAAATATAAATGCTTGAATTTTATTTTATGTAAATTTAGAAACATCTTCTTCTTATAAAAAATGCATTATTATTTATTCAATTATTAAACAATAAAAATATGTTTCACATGTTGATTATGTTGTAAGAGAGTCAGCCGTTCCCTAACTGCCAACTGTGCTCGGCAACAGTTGAAAGGTCTAACCGATCCCTCTCACTCACGCCACGTCACTCATATTTCGAGTCCCGCACGACGTGGCAAGACCTTTCAACCACTGCGCAATGCGCACCCTGTCCATTAACTCGCATCGCGAACCGGTCAGCCCTCCCATCACCCTTTCCCTCTCTCACGAAACAGAAGAAAAAAAAAGGAAAAAAAAGAAAAAAAGAAAAAAACCCGCCATAGCTTCCTGAAGCCGCTTCTTCGTAATTGGATGAAACAGAGAACGGAAAGGTGCGTAGTGTGCACTCCCTGTTTAATTCTCCGATCGATCTGAGCCGGCTTATGATATCCGTCAATTAAAATTGATTAGCTAGTGAATGGTGACACAGCTCGTTATGTCGATTCGGAGTTCGCTGAATTCCAAAGCTTCTTGTGTTTTCCTTGTCTTTTTTATTTTCCTCAACTGCTTTCCCGGTAATTTTCTCGAGAAACAAACAGATATTGGACGACTTCGGTTTCAATTTGAAAATTGATCATTTTCCTTTACCTAATTTTTTTTTTTTTTTTGGTAGGTTTCGTATTAACAGCAGTAGTAACGCTTGATTCGATTGAAATATATACTACTCACGAATGGATGCCAGACTCTAAACCAACGGTTTATTTCCAGTGTAAAGGAGAGAAGAAGACGATTTTGCCTGATGTCAAGCGCGCAGATTATATGTATTCTTTCAAGAACGAAGAATCTTGGCAGGTTAGTATTTCACTACGGTTATGTTAAAACTTCTAATTCTGTTTTAAAACTATCTGTCATACAAATGTGAAAGCTTGGTAGAAATTATCACAAGTGGTCAACAAGCATATTTTTTTCTAGGAAATTGAAAACTAAGACTGGCACTGGAATAGTTATAGGATTATATTGTGTAGGTTTTTCTATGATACTAGACTGTATTAGAGAGGCTGGGGCCTTTGGATTTTACTGTGTTTTATTTGTATTTCGGATTGTATAACACCCATTACTATTAAGTGTGGTAATTGTTGGTGAAGCTTAAACATGGTTGTTCATGTCTGCAGCCGCTAACAGATTTTTCGGGCCAGAAATGCAAGCGATGTGGGTTTTATGAGGAGGATATGATTAAGTCAGATGATGTATTTGATGAGTGGGAGTTTTGTCCTTCTGATTTTAAAGCTACTAAGGGGAAATATGTTCGAGAGAAGAAAAAGGAATTTAAGGCTACTTTCCTGTGTCCGGAGTGCAAGTCTGAAGCAAGCTGTGAGTTTCTTGTTTTTTAACTTACTAGTTAGTGTTCTCTTTTTTAGTTTTGCTCTATTTCGACATTGTGATCTATGTTGGACATTTACAGCTCATATGCCATACCAATGTGTTTGTTTAAGAGCATGCAGTTTCTTTTATTTGCATACAAAGGAGTTATTCTGCCTTATGCCAGTGTACCTTGAAATTTCAATCTCTCTTTTTCCCAGCTTGGACTATGACTCTTTAAGAAGTCCTGTGAGTACCTAGATATAAATGGACTATTGTCTTTTGGAAGAAGCTGACAATAGATTTGAACAACAGTCTGAAAAGACTAAAGCTGCGCAGATAAAATGTTTCAGAAGAAGACTAAGCATAAATGTAGAAGGACCTGATAAACATGGAGTGTTCTTAGTGCAAGAAAAAAGTTCACTTGAGTTTTCACTGAGGGGACACTTGTGGTTGAATGAATTTTGAAGACATAAAAAACGAATGGTTATTGGATCTTGAAGTGGTTTCGGGAAGCATAATTTTTAGTTGTTTCAGACTTTAATAGCTTTGCTAAGTGCAATGGTTTACTGGTTGATCTGGATATATAGCTGATCATCCTGGCTATTACATTTTTGGTTTCATATTCATTTTTCTTGGAAATTTGTAGATGCATTTGATCCTTAAATAAATTGCTTAAAAGATTTATCAAAATACAAATTAATTTTCTTTTTGTGTGATAATCCCATAATTCATGACTTGTTCCCTAAATTGGATGGATAATTAGGCATATGATGGCTATTTTTCTTTTTGAAATTATTATAATCATTTTGTTTGATGTGTTTATCGCTTCCAATACAGCCTCTAGCACACCACATGGAGAAGAGGGGTGGAATGTGGGTGTAATAATACTTATCACAGTACTTGCTTCAACTGTACTGATAGTCGGAGGGGTGGCAGCATATAGGTACTGGCAAAAGAAGAGGAGAGAAAAAGAACAAGCTCGGTTTTTGAAGCTGTTTGAAGATGGGGATGACATTGAGGATGAATTGGGCCTTGGTATGTAATATGATAAATTACAATAACTTGAATATCTCCTGTACAGTGAGTTGATCTTACATAAATTTTGCTAGTGTGAGTAAAAAAATCAAAAAAGTTATTCTACTTTGTGTTAATTTTGCACAATGCATGTATGTAACCATATGTTTTAAGGTAGTGAATGATTTGCTCAGGCTGATACACATTTATATGCTATCACTGGTAGCCTTGTAGTTTGGCAGGTATTGGGTTAAGGATCCGAAATTATTAGGATTGTATTGTTGGTGACGATGCAGAGTATATTGCTGTTAATGATGATAGTAGATTCATTCCGATCAAGAACCCATGAGGGAACTTGGGGTTGAAAGTTTGAAGCAAAATGTAGGAACGTGGGGTTTAAATTTCCGAAGCAAAATGAAAACTCTGAAAACTCAAGCTTTAGTTTATAGGAGTGAGATAGGCTGTCACTTATGTGAATGCCAAGGTCTATTATGAAATTTTGACAAATCAAGTTGTGGATGGCGATAATGAATCCATGAAAAGATAGATTATAAATGTTTTTCTTCCAAGTTCCCTGGTGGTTCAGGTAGTTATCTCGTCTATAATAAGTTAATTATGTTAATTAAAATCCAGCTAATGTGATTAATTAGGAGAGCAGAAAATAAAACAATTAGGTCTACATAGATGAAATAGTGTAAACGGAAAGAGGTCCAGAATCACATCCTTGGACCATTATTACAGCTATCAGTCAGAAATTCATGCCAGGGCTCACTCTTAAATCTTAATGACACTAATGAGAAGAAAGAAAAAGAAATTGGGGGGAGAAGGCTCCTCTTTTCTTCGTTAATTGAAGTATATAAAGGATTTTCACACCTTTGCCTATTAGTTCACTGTTCAACATAGGCTGCTTGTCGCTGAGCTTCCTGGTACAAGCAACGCCAGTAACTCAAAATTCCTTCACAAAATCCTATTTCATCTTGGCCGAAGCTATATGTTGGTCTCGCTTCCTGCTCATTGTACTGGTAATAAAGCTCCTCTATGTAATGAGAATAAAGTTTATATTCCGTTAATACCCAAAACGTACTTCACTTTCTCAGTTGGCATTTGAAAGCCAGGGAAAGAGGAGTTTTGTATAATGGAGGCCGATGGATCGAATATTGGTGATTGATTGAATATTCGCCTCTGAAAATCAGTTAAGAACATGAAACCTTAGCTTTATGATGGTCGACGATCGACGATTGACGAGAAATCAGGTGTCGAAGTAAGAGGAATTTTATAAAGAGAAGACTGGAGGTTCAAATGGTGGTGATAGAGAGAATTTTTGCCATCGGAATTGGCTTTGAATAATAACGGAGTATAAACTTTGGGTTGGAAAGTGATATTTTGAAGCCTTGTGGGTGGGAAATTCATTGAGGCAAACCTTGGGTGATAAAAAGTTGTTTACTCTTAAAGATTCTCAGTTACTGATCATACGAATTGGAACGTTCAAATGTCAATGTTCTTTTCAATGGCATAAAATGCCTATCATGTTAACGAAATCATAGCATCATGGATTGATTTTGTTTTACCCAAAAAATATAGGGCTGACGTAAGGTCTAGTCAGCGTACAAAAGTCAGAACATGGGTTCACTCGTAGCCTGCTTCGGTCAGAATAGTGGGTGCGCGCCAGACCTGCTAGGAGCTGTGGTGATCCCACGTGTCCAATCCTTGCACCAAATCGCGCAAATCACTATAGAAGGTGGGCAATGTGACATAAAGAAGGATTTGCACGGATAATCCCACCAACTCACAGATTCAGTGATGATTGCCTTAATCCATCCCACTATAAATTGAGAGCTCCTCTCTCATTCAAGGGATTCGCACATTTTATTTTTGATTAGCTATTCTCTCTGTAAAATGAAAGCTTTCTCTTTCTTGTACCATCATTTGTAAGTCAGTCAGCTCAAGCGACCTGACCTCTATCATTAATAATATCACAGTGGACGTAGGACTTGCTTCCTTAGCATCCGAACCACTTTAAAAACGCTTGTCTTATTGCATTTACTCTCATTATCATTTATATTCACGTGTGTCTTATGGGCCAGTTCAGCATTTCACACGTGCGTTTAGTTGGTGTAAAAATCACGCATCAACATTTTGATGCTAGAAGGAGGGCCCTGATTTAGTGTTCATCCTTCATCAGGAGAATCTCTAACCCACTGGTCCTACAACAGCAAATGGCCCGCCAACCTGAACCTGAGCAAACCAACTAGGGTGCTGAAGGAACCCCCCAAGTCTAGGGGGGTACCTCTTCCAAAATACCCTCAGTCTCGCAAGGCGCTGTAGTGGATATCCCATCAAGTTCACAACTTGACCCTACCATTAGAAGTTACCTGGAGAGGTTTGACAGTACTCTCCAAACGGTCAATCGAAGGTTGGATCGTTTGGACCAGAACGTGCCATCCAAGTCAGCTGGGGCGGTGCAACTGCCAAAAACGCCTACAGGTCATGCGAAAGGGCGGCAAAGGGAAATAGCCCGTGCCGCGAGCACTGCAGCGCATAGACGAAAGGGTAAGCAAGTGGCAGAAAACAGGCCTATGGGCTCTAAAGGGCCGGTGAACATCGACCGTGTCCGAAGCAGAGTACTAGTCTTGTTAAGACTTGGTGAAAGGACGCAACCCGAGCTATCCCATGCCACGTTGCAGGTACACCCTAGTAAAAGCGCTGGGCGAGGTGATTCTTACCACTGCCAGTGGAACGATCCAGATCGTCATCGTGCGAGAGGTTCCCACACTTCGCGGGCCAGTTCTTACCACCGCGAAGGTCATGAAAATACCCTGCACCGTTTATCGTCATCACACGCCTCTAGCTAGGATGTGTCGAGAGCGACCGGGATTGCCGACCGAGGCGAAGAGGAACCCGACGTCCGGACTTTCCTTAACCGTAATCGCGAGGGTCGAACTCGCATGGGTGAAAGTAATCCCCAAGTGGCTCCATTTCCGCAAACTGAGGAGCTGCAGCGAGCTCTAGACAGACTAAGAGCTTAGCAAAATGAGTAAGGGCATGTCACATCTGCGCCCCCTTCTCTCCCGAAGTGCTAGCCGCTCCACTGCTACCAGGATTTAGGATACCTGACATACGGGCGTTCGATGGAAATGCTGATCCGCAGGATCATTTATATGAATTCAACGACCTGATGGAGCTTCACCAGGTCTCGGATCCAGCAAAATGCCGTTGTTTGGCAGTGACTTTGACCTCTCATGCCAAACGGTGGCCCAGGTCACTCCCAGCGGGATCGATCAGTTCACGGCCTCAGATGAGCGCGACATTCCTAAGGCATTTCCAGGCAAACCGAAAGTTTTCAATGCCTTTGAGCTACCTCAGCAACATAAGGCAAGAAAGGGACGAATCCCTCCAGTCCTACATTGACCATTTCCACAGAGAACTCAATAAGGTGGCTCATACTCCCGAAGAGTCTGTTCGGACTCTCATCATAGCAGGAGTTCGTCCACAAACCGACCCGTGGAAAGAATTATAGGCAGAGGATGATGTTTCCCTTATATGATTCTATAACCTTGGGGAGAAGTACCTCCAAATAGAAAATTCATTGGCGGTACTCTGCCGTCTCGACCTCACGGCGCGGGCGAGACGTGCAGTCGAGGGGAAAGCAAAAGAGCTGATCGCAGAGAGGCCGCTGACGATCAACGAAAATGAAAAAAACCCTGCTACAAGCCCAAAAAGTCTATGGTCCTGTCCTTCATCGCGATCGCGATAGAGACCAATATACGCCTCTGAATGCATCTGTATCGGTTATTCTTGATAAATCTGAAGAAGCCAGCCTGCTCGGAGAGCCTGAGCCCATGAAAACTCCCGTGACAGCCATAAATAATAAAAAGTACTGTCGCTTTCATCGGGATAACAGGCATCACACTGATGAGTGTCGAGCTCTCAGGCAGGCAATCAAAGAGCTCATCAAGAAGGGGCATTTCAAGGAGTATATTGACGATTATGCTCCTACGCAAGAGAAAAGTCAGGGGGAGTAGAGAAAGAAGCATCGTGATCGCATAGGATATTGCAGTGTCAACCTGATCTTTGGGGGGCCGTACCTCGCGGGAAACACACGAGGTGCCCAAGAAAGACATGCTCGCGAGGCCCATCACGACCTAATCCGTGTGATGAACACTTCGCAGTGACCACAAAAGGTTCGCAAGGAGGAGCCAATTACCTTCTCCAAAAAGGATGCAGCTTATCTGTATCACCCCCACGACGATGCTCTTGTGATCACACCCCTCATAGGGCGCCATAATGTCCGTAGGATGCTAGTGGACAACGGAAGTGCTGTGAACGTACTGTTCCAGTCTGCTTTCGAAAGAATGAACTTGGACGAGGCCGACCTGAACCAGCCTCAATCCCTTTATATGGTTTTACAAGGGACCACCTGATCCCCAAAAGAATGATCCAACTTCCAGTCACGCTGGGTGACTATGACGAAGTGACCAAGGTTATTGAGTTCTTGGTCGTGGATTGCCCATCTGCCTTCAATGGAATCTTGGGGCGACCTCTACTAAGACATTTTAAGGCAGTCACTTCGATATACCACCTCAAGATGAAGTTCCCCACCCCGACGGGGATAGGGAAAGTTAGCAGATCGTAGAGCGCACCTCATGATTGTTACATAAAAGCAGTGTAGATAGTGTGTAAAGGGAAGGGTATCTCGCATGGCGTTCCCCGCCAGACTATGACGATCAGCCAAATCGAGCCACAGCCTGGTCCAGCTGAGGATAATATGGATCCTCAAATTCAAGATAGCTCTTCCAGCGGGCCAGTTGAGGATTGTCTGAAGTACCGGTCGACTGAGCGAACCGAGCCGAGTATTAAGGATTGTGAGTAATCTCAACCCCCAGCTGGCATCCGAGCTGATCAGCTTCCTCAAGGAAAATATCGATGTGTTCGCCTAGTCGCATGCAGATATGGTCGGGATCAACCCGGATATCATCTGCCATGCATTGAACATCGGCAGCGAAGCCAAGCCAGTTTGCCAAAAAAGAAGGGCTATGGATCCGGAGCGATATGCCGCCTTAAAGCTAGAGGTGGATAACCTCCTCCGAAACAGGTCCACCCGAGAAGCATTCTACCCGACCTGGGTTGCCAATCCAGTTCTGGTAAAAAAAACCTAATGGCAAGTGGCGAACTTGTGTCGACTTCAGCGACCTCAACAAAGCATGCCCAAAAGACAGCTTCCCCCTTCCCAAAATAGACCAGCTTGTGGATGCCACCTCGGGGCACGAGCTGCTAAGTTTTATGGACGCGTACTCGAGATATAATCAAATTCTAATGTACGCGCTGGACGAGGAGCATACATCTTTCATTACAGATCGGGGACTGTACTGCTATAAAGTTATGCCTTTCGGCCTCAAGAACGCTGGCGCAACCTACCAGCGATTGGTTAACCAGATGTTCTCCGACTAGATCGGTAAGTCAATGGAGGTCTATGTAGATGACATGCTGGTCAAATCCCATGTCGCTGCAGATCACATAATGCATCTCGCTGAGATGTTTGACATCCTCCAACTGTACAGAATGAAACTGAATCCCCTCAAGTGTTCGTTTGGAGTATCCTCAGGCAAGTTCCTAGGGTACATGGTTAACCAACGGGGAATAGAGATCAACCTCGAAAAGATCCAAGCTCTTCTCGATATGGAAAGCCCGACCAACAAAAAGCAGGTCATAAGCCTTAATGGGTGAATAGCGGCACTAAGTCGCCTCATATTGAGGTTAACAGATCGCTGTTTTCCATTCTTCAACGTTCTGAAGGCCAATAAGAAGTTCGAGTGGACTCCCGAGTGTGAACAGGTGTTCCAAAGTATAAAAGAACACCTCGGGAAGCCACCTCTCTTGTCCAAGCCTCTTTCGCAAGAGATCCTGCTCCTGTACTTGTCCGTCTCTCAATTTGCGGTCAGTGCAACCTTAGTTCGGGAAGAGGAAAAGGTCCAATGGCCAGTATCTTACGCGAGCAAACGTCTGTTGGATGCCGAGATGCGGTATCCGGAAATGGAACGATTAACCTATGCCTTGCTGATTGCTTCCAGAAAGCTGCGACCTTACTTCCACGCCCATACAATTAATGTGATGACTAATTACCCGCTCAGGCAGGTCCTCTAAAAGCCAGAGGCATCGGGTAAATTGCTTAAATGGGCCATGGAATTGAGTCAGTTTGATCTGAAGTACAAGCCAAGATTGACTATCAAAAGGCAGGCTGTTGTTGACTTCATCTCAGAATTCTCCTATCTTCCAAGTGAGTCAAAGCAACAGCCCAGCGAAGCCATCCAGGGAACTGCTCAGAACCTATCGACCTGGCACCTCTACATCGATGGACCATCGAACAGAAAGAGGGCTGGCGCAGGTCTTCTACTTTTGAGCCCCGAAGGGGCTCGCATTCATGGTATCCTCCGGTTCGGATTTAAGACAACCAACAATGAGGCCGAGTATGAAGCTTTGCTCGCCGAATTACGGTTGGCCAGAGAAATGGGCGCAACCGTGATTAACATTCATAGCGACTCCATGCTGGTTGTCAACCAGATCTTAGGAGAGTACCAAACCAAGGAAGAAAATATGATTCGCTATTTGAAAGAAGCTAAGGCCCCACTCGAGCCGTTCAAGCACTTCACAATCACTCAGATTCCCAGAGGTAGTGGTAGCGTGCCGAATGCACCAAATTAATTAACCTTACTAACGTAACTACTGAATTGTATAAAGGGCAAGCAAGAGTCGATCCCACAGGGAATGACTCGATTAATTTCTATATTCTAAAACAATAAAAACAACAGAAACGCAAATTAAACTCTAAACAGTAAACATGACAACAATAATGAAAGGGGGTTTGTAATCAAGGCAAACTAAAGTAAAACAGAGAAATAAAATATCAGGTTAAACAATCAGTTCTTGGTTCAATATTCACCTAAACATGCATTGGACGTAAAGTAACCGTAACACTGTTCTATCTCGTCATTATGGAACTATTGACCCTAGGAAACAACAAGCTCCGTTACCCGAATTCTCCCTTAGTTTGTCACTACTGAAACAAGCTCTTCGAGTAGATACTAACCCTTGAACAACCTAGAACAAGCTCTCTAAATTTAATTCAATGGCAGCCTTAAGAATTAGGAGAATAGATCAATCTAAGCAACAATCACGCAAGCTCGGATTATTTAACTTAGGTTATGTTATTCAAGACAATAGACCGAAAACTTGTCCATAATCAGCTATCATCATGCGTCACTCGTTGAATAGAAAAAGGACGATTACGTATCACAATTCCTAATTCTAACAGGTAAATTCTGATTAAACAATTTAGCAGGCCAAAACTAAATCACTCAAACAAGAATCACAGACAATTAAATCAGAATAACATAAACAATTCTAATAAAAACGAGATTGAGAACAACGTTACAGAAGTTAAGTTACAGCAATGACATGAAATTAGGCTTCAAAATCCCCTTGAACTGAAGAAGGAAATTAGCCGCACATCTTGCTCTAGAAAGCAAAAACTCTGAAAATTCAAACTCTATTGTCCTCCCCCCATTTAACCTAAAAACTTCTAATTAAATAACATGCTTTTTCCTTAATTCTTCCCCAAGAATCACGAAGTTTCTTTCCTAGACATTTCCTAGAAGATAGACTTCCAGATTTGATAAAATCTGATCAGATATGGATTCCAGAATTCGTCTCCAGCTTGCACCAGGATTCTCGCAATGTAAAAGATCTTTTCTGGGCTTCATCACTTCATGAAAATTGTATTCCAGGATGTGTATATGAATCTGGGCTTTTGAATCACCTGTTTTCGATATCTGATGCTCCAGTTAGGCCCGTTCGAAGATTCAATACTCAGCTAAGGAATCCTTCCGCGACTAGGATTCCAGGACCGGTTTTGCAACAACTACTGAGAACCCAAACGAACTCGGATTCTTGCCCATAATACCTTCCTGAAAATCTTGATTCGTCTACTTTAATTTCTCTGAAGAACACTTTTGCAATCGAGGAATCTAGCTCCCTGAAAAACCTGAAAAACATAGCACTGGTCAGAAATACGAAAAATCTAGAAAATCTGGAATTTCCTAATCTTTTCTCAATTATTTCCTAAAGTCTATCCAAATATGTCAAACTTACAAAATAAGCTCTAATCAGCTCAACTAGGCATAAAACATAATATGGAAGGAATAAAAATATATAAATTACACTCTTATCAAATTCCCCCACACTTAGCTTTTGCGCGTCCTCGGGCAAACTAATTCAAACACTAAAGAAAAGCTACACTCAAGTCATATCCAGAACACCATCATGATGCATAAGCAACACTATTTAATCCATGCATATTCATACCTAGCTTAGGAAGCAACAAAGATAAAATAAAGTAGAGTTAATGACATTCGTATCTCTTCATCATTTTCCACAATTACTCTCAATCACTCAATGCAAACAAGAAGATTAATCACAACCAATTCATGTACAACTCACCCCTCAACTTTTCCTCAACTGTTTCTCTTTACTACTACAAACTGGGAAGCAAACTAGAACTTTCTTCTTCTTCTTCTTCTTTTTTTTTGAAAAAAAATGAGTGCATTTTATGCTCCATCTCATTTCATGGTTGTATTTATGAGTGAGTGCGTTTTATGCTCCATCTCGACTCACCACATACCTTTCTTTTCTCTCTTTTTTTTTTTTTTTTTTCCCTGTTTGCTTAAACCCAAATTTAGGACTAGCTTAAGAGAAACAATATTTTTCTTTCTTTTAAGGGTTGTTATACACTCCTCAATCATGCTTCGTCACCAAGTTCACCCAACTTCTCAGGACATATTGTTTCAAAACTACAAAGATTCAAATATGATTAACTCTATTTTATGAAATATTGCTAACATCCTAAGTCAAGGAATATGCTCAACACAAAGTCAAGTTATTATTTCATGCATCACTAGACATTCAAAGACATGACTTAAAGCATAAACCTTCGTAAAAACAAAAACTTTTTTTTTTTTTTTTCTTAACATAAACAAACACCTAAAGCCTAACTTCTCCCCCACACTTAAAACTTACATTGTCCCCAATGTAAAACCCAAATGTAGAGACAGGCAAATAAAACAAATAAACAAAAAGAAAAAAAAAATGGCAAAACTAAAAAAAAAACTAAAGTCAAGGGAAAAGAAAATCAAATCTGAATTCTTGGGTTGCCTCCCAAGCAGCGCCTTTGGTTAAAGTCGTTAGCCCGACTCCATGACATCATAAATATTAAAACGAATTACTTCACCATCAAATTCCATTGTGAGGGTACCATCATGAACATCTATTTTTGTCCGAGTTGTATTTAGGAATGGTCTTCCCAGAAGATAGGTGCGAGGTCGGGAGACGAAGAATCATCCATATCCAGAATGTAAAAATCAGCTGGAAACACTAACTCATTGACCTGCACAAGAACATCTTCAACTACCCCTTCAGGGTATGCATTAGGGCGATCAGTCAATTGGATAATAACACCAGTATCTTTCACAGGACCTAGATTTAATGAAGCATAAATAGATCTTGGCATAACGTTAATCGAAGCTCGTAAATCTACCATAGCTCTCTCAATTCTGGTGTTACGTATCTTACAAGGAATTGTAAACATACCTGGATCCTTGCACTTGGGAGGAAGCTTTCTTTGGAACACTGCTGACACATTTTCTCCCATTATTATCTTCTCATCACCGTTTAACTTCCGCTTATTGGTGCATAGCTCCTTAAGAAATTTCGCATACCTTGGCACTTGTTTAATTGCATCCAATAGAGGTATATTCACTTCCACCTTGCGAAGCATCTCCAAAATTTCTTTATCCTTCTCTTCTTTCTTTGACTTCGCAAATCTGCTAGGAAAAGGTAAAGTATTAGACTGAAGTTGAATTGAAGGGTTAGGAATTACCTTTGATTCAGTTGTAGCCTTTTCTTTCTCAATTTCATCTTCAATCTCTGCTTCCTTTGCGACACTTGGAATGTTCAGCTTTGGTTCTTCCACTTTCTTGCCACTTCTCAGCATCACTGCATTCACATTCTCCTTTGGATTCACCACTGTTTTAGAAGGCAACTTTCCTCCAACTTGAGCCTTTAAACGACTTATAGCAGTTGCCATCTGACCCATTTGATTCTCCAGACTTTGAATACTAGATCTTGTATCTTGTTGAAACTGTTTGGTATTCAAAGCAAGGGACTTAACTATATCTTCCAAGGACGAGTTTGAACTCTGTGATGCAGGTTACTTCGGTTGAAAACCTTGTTGCTATTGTTGTCTATTCTGGAAGAAATTCTGTCCACCTCCTACTTGTCTATTTCCTCCATAACTAAAATTCGGATGATCTCTCCAACCTGGATTGTACGTGTTGGAGTAAGGATCATGTTGCCTCGGTGGTCCAGGAAAGTTTCCTGCTGCGTTGACTTGTTCAGTCCCTTCCTCTTGAAGTGTTGGGCACATGTCCGTATGGTGTCCCATTGTCGAACATATCCCACGAGCTTTTACTTGTTGCGCATTCCCTACAGCCAATTGTCTAACAAGAGAGGTAAGATCAGATAATTGTTGTTTAATGGAAGATGTACTTACCTCATTCACCCTTTTGGTTGGCGCATCATGTCTTGTACCAAACTATTGGGAATTGGCAGTTATGTTTGAGATTAACCGTTTGGCAGCTTCAGGAGTCTTATCTACCAACGCACCTCCACTTGCTGCATCTATCATATTTCTTTCCATAGGCAGCAATCCTTCATAGAGATACTGAATTAGCGATTGATCACTTATTTGGTGGTGAGGACAGCTTGCACATAGCTTCTTGAATCGCTCCCAATATTCATACAACGTCTCTCCATTATATTGCCTTATCCCACATATCTCTTTCCTGATGGTGGCAGCTCTAGATGCTGGGAAATATCTTTCTAAAAATATCTTTTTCATCTCGTTCCATGTTGTGACTGTCCCCGATGGTAAATAATAGAGCCAATCATTTGCATCATCCCCCAACGAAAAAGGAAAAGCTCGCAACTTAATCTGCTCCTCTGTCACTCCAGTAGGTTTCATGCTTGAACAGACAACGTGAAACTCCTTTAGATGTTTATTTGGATCTTCACCTGCACGACCACGAAATGTAGGCAACAAGTGAATTAGACCAGACTTCAATTCAAAAGCAACATCTAAAGTAGGGTACTGAATACACAAAGGCTGCCGATTAAAATCGGGGCACCAACTCCTTTAATGTTCTCGCAGACCATCTCTTCTTCTATCTCTGAATCCAGATCACTGGATGAACTGTGGGATGCTGAACCAAGGGCTATATTGAGATCAGGAGATGAAGAACTTGCTTGACGTGACTCTTTTTGCAACTTCCGTAAACTGCGTTCGATTTCTGGATCAAATTCCAACTCTCCTGTAGAATTGGATCGAGTCATAAACCACTAAAATCACCAAATTAAGCCTAAATAAATGAAAATAATAATAATACAAAAATAAAAAAAATAATTTTTTTTTCTTAACAGCAGCGAAAATTGGCCAAAAACCCTATTAAATGATCGAATTTGAGAACGAAAGGTTGGGGCTAGAAATTTCTACTCTTGCTCAGAATGTCGTTTTCTTCGAAACGGGTACTCGTAGCACTCCTAGTTCAACCAAAATTTCTCTTAGGAATAGTACTGAATAGTACTACTGTTCATGTTGAATAGTGCTACTGTTAAAAAAAACACTTTTTTTTTCAAAAACCTAAAAAATCACAATTAAACAAAAAAAAAAAAAAAACGTAGAATATATAAAAAAAATCAACAAATACCATTCCCCGGCAACGGCGCCAAAATTTGGTAGCGTGCCGAATGCACCAAATTAATTAACCTTACTAATGTAACTACTGAATTGTATAAAGGGCAAGCAAGGGTCGATTCCACAGGGAATGACTCGATTAATTTTTATATTCTAAAACAATAAAAACAACAGAAACGCAAATTAAACTCTAAACAGTAAACTTGACAACAGTAATAAAAAGGGGTTTGTAATCAAGGCAAACTAAAGTAAAACAGAGAAATAAAATATCAGGTTAAACAATCAGTTCTTGGTTCAATATTCACCTAAACATGCATTGGACGTAAAGTAACCGTAACACTGTTCTATCTCGTCATTATGGAACTACTGACCTTAGGAAACAACAAGCTCTGTTACCCAAATTCTCCCTAGTTTGTCACTATTGAAACAAGCTCTTCGAGTAGATACTAACCCTTGAACAACCTAGAACAAGCTCTCTAAATTTAATTCAATGGCAGCCTTAAGAATTAGGAGAATAGATCAATCTAAGCAACAATCACGCAAGCTCGGATTATTTAACTTAGGTTATGTTATTCAAGACAATAGATCGAAAACTTGTCCATAATCAGCTATCATCATGCGTCACTCATTGAATAGAAAAAGGACGATTACGTATCACAATTCCTAATTCTAACAGGTGAATTCTGATTAAACAATTTAGCAGGCCAAAACTAAATCACTCAAACAAGAATCACAGACAATTAAATCAGAATAACATAAACAATTCTAATAAAAACGAGATTGAGAACAACGTTACAGAAGTTAAGTTACAGCAATGACATGAAATTAGGCTTCAAAATCCCCTTGAACTGAAGAAGGAAATTAGCCTCACATCTTGCTCTAGAAAGCAAAAACTCTGAAAATTCAAACTCTACTGTCCTCCCCCCGTTTAACCTAAAAACTTATAATTAAATAACATGTGTTTTCCTTAATTCTTCCCCAAGAATCACGAAATTTCTTTCCTAGACATTTCCTAGAAGATAGACTTCCAGATTTGATAAAATCTGATCAGATATGGATTCTAGAATTCGTCTCCAGCTTGCACCAGGATTCTCGCAATGTAAAAGATCTTTTCTGGGCTTCATCACTTCATGAAAATTGTATTCCAGGATGTGTATATGAATCTGGGCTTTTGAATCACCTGTTTTCGATATCTGACGCTCCAGTTAGGCCCGTTCGAAGATTCAATACTCAGCTAAGGAATCCTTTCGCGACTAGGATTCCAAGACCGGTTTTGTAACAACTACTGAGAACCCAAACGAACTCGGATTTTTTCCCATAATACCTTCCTGAAAAGCTTGATTCGTCTACTTTAATTTCTCTGAAGAACACTTTTGCAATCGAGTAATCTAGCTCCCTGAAAAACCTGAAAAACATAGCACTGGTCAGAATAACAAAAAATCTGGAAAATCTGGAATTTCCTAATCTTTTCTCAATTATTTCCTAAAGTCTATCCAAATATGCCAAACTTACAAAATAAGCTCTAATCAGCTCAACTAGGCATAAAACATAACAAAAAACATAATATGGAATGAATAAAAATATATAAATTACACTCTTATCAGATAGCAACTCTGTGGCAGACGCCTTGGCGAAGATAGCCTCATCGTTGGACTCAGAAGCGCCAGATAGCATTCCTGTTCGATTCATCGAGGCCCTTAGTATCAGCCCAATCGAACAGACCCATGAATGTAACAGCATCAGATTCCTGGATGACTCCCATTTTCCAATACCTCAAGGATGGGACCTTGCTTGACGACAAGGTCGAGGCAAAGGTTCTGCGAACAAGATCTGCTCGTTATACCTTCATCGGGGACCAGCTGTACAGGCGAGGGTTTAGCGCCCCTCTCCTCCGATGTGTAACCAGCCACGAAGCAGATTACATCATGAGGGGATCTGCGGTAATCACACTTTCACATGATCTCTTGCGAACAAGGTTGTTCGTCAAGGGTACTATTGGCCTTGAATCTAAGAAGACGCCTACAACTTTGTCAAGAGGTGTGATAAGTGCCAGCGGTTTGCGAACATAACGCGAGCTCCTTCCCACGAGTTGATAACAATGACCAGCCCCTGGCCATTTTTCATGTGGGAAATCGACCTCATTGGCCCCATGCCAGTCGATAAGGGGGAGTCAAATATGTCATGGTCGCAGTAGATTACTTCACCAAATGGGTGGAAGCTGAGCCGCTAGCTGCAATCATAACCAGAAAGCTCAAAGACTTCGTTTTCAAGAATATTGTGTGCCGCTACGGAATTCCTCATACCCTCATCTCGGATAATGGAAAACAGTTTGATAACGAGGAGTTTAAACAGTTCTGCAACGAGCTGGGTATCCATAAAAAATTCGCCTCAGTCATAAGACCTCAAGCAAATGGTCAAGTTGAAGCTGTCAACAAAACCATCAAGCACACCCTGAAAGCCAAACTTGGCGCAGCCAAGGGAATTGGGCCGACGACCTCCCAAAATCTTATGGGCGTACAGGACAACTCCGAGAACCTCTACCTCAGAAACCCTTTTTTCGCTAGCATGTGGTTGCAAAGCGATGATCCATGTGGAGGTAGGGACTGGTTCGTTGCGGAGGGACTTGTACAATGAAGCCGACAACAAAGCGCTTATGAGAGCAAGTCTGGACCTTGTTGAAGAATATCACAGCAAGGCTTCGCTAAGAATAGCAGCCTATCAGCAACGAGCGAAGAGGTTTTTTAATTCTAAGGTTAGACGAAGAGACTTCCAAGTCAATGACCTTTTATTAAAGGAAGTCCTTCTCGGTACTAGGGAACCAAGTGCGAGAGTGTTGGGACCGAACTGGGAAGGTCCATACCGCATTGACAAAGTGATAAGACCGAAGACTTATCATCTCAAAAGGCTTAATGGTTCCAGAGTACCCCGAGCTTGGAATGTTGAGTATCTTCGACCTTACTATCAGTAATTCCGAACTCAGTTTTCCTTATAAATTAATTTTTTGATCTTTGTAAGTTATTTCCTTGTAAAGTGTTATTCTATTCGCTTGTAACAATACATATAATCTTGTTCGTATAAATGTGTAACCTTGTTCGCATAGACTTGTTCCAATACTGTAAGCAATCAAAATGTACTCATATATAATAAAGCAAGCAGAAGTTGTAAAAGCAAAATGTATTTCATTAATGCTAAGAGTACAGAAGGCAATGATACGACTATTTGCCCTAATCTGACTCCTCGAGGATCGACCTCATCGTCCTAGAGCTGGTCGGCTGAAGGTTTCTCTGAGGCATGTCCTGAACCCTCTGCCCGATCGGATTTTTGGTTGGCCGCTACTGCATCATCCTCTCGCGCCATGGACACGAGAGTGTCTCGCTAGTCCTCCGGGAGATCAGACAAATCAAGGGTCGGATTCTTTGGTCGCAAGGCATAGATAGACTCGATCGCCCATTCGGAAACCTTCTCCTTGACCTCCGCTGCCTGCCTCTGCATCTCTTCGGTCAAGGAAGCAACCTTCCTTTGACTTGCTTGGAGTTCGGCCTCAAGAGTTTGCTTTTGCTTCTCTAAGGCGTTTCTCTCTTGTTCTGCTCTCCATGCCCGCGTAGTGGCCGTTTTGAGCTCCTGGTCCTTCTATTCGACCTCCTTGGAGAGTCTGGCTATGGTCCTTTAAAGCTCTTTTATTTCCTCCCCATGCTTCTCGAGCTCGACTTTTTGGAAGTCTACCGTGCGAAGAGCCGTGTCTCTTTCGTTTAGGTATCGGTTCGTCGACTCAGAGGATAAGTTCCTTTCTTCTTCGGCGACTTCCAAACTTCGCTTGAGTTTCGCATTCTCTTCCTTCAATGCGACCTCTCCCTTCGCAGCTCCCAGCCAAACTTTCTCTAAGGACAGTTGCATGGTAAGCAGGGCCTACGAACAAGGAAAAATAGCAAGTTTATCGAAAGAAACTAAGGGAAGTCCTCTTCAAGGGCAGTTCGTTTACCTTGCTTAAGTGTTGGGCAGATGTGGACATTAGGTCCACGTCATTGGATCCTACGGACTGCTCAAATGCTTTTGAGAGTCTGCACTCCAGCAGAGTGTAGACCATCGTCTGCAGGTACTCCGGCAGGTTCCCCAGCGAGTCAAGCACTGGAGTTCCTTTCTTCGCGCCTTCAGCCGAAGTCGTGTCGCCCGTCGGTTCCTTACCCGACCTCTTCCCGACGTCTGGCTGCAACCCCCTGGGTTGATCGCCCTCGGATTCAGTCTCTGACTCTTCGACCTGAATTTGCCTTCTTTCTTCTTCGCTCGCTGAGCCGTTGTCTTTAGCCTCAGGCGAGTAGTCGATGGCTGGGAAACTTCGCTGTTCAGAGCGGTGCGTCCTCTAAAGTTTTCGTAGGTCGCACTGGGGCACCGGATGTGGCACCTTCAACCGGGGAACCGGCAGGAGCCGCATCGGTCGTCTTGGCTGTCTTTGACCGCGGGAAGTTGAATTGCCTTCGTCATGGTGGCTCTGGCGCCTTTGAAGGTATGGTCGCTGTGCGTAGGCATCTTTAGCCAAAATATTTCAGTTTACGACCAGAAAAAAGCCAGTTAGCGAGACTTACTCAGTGGGGGTTATAACGAAGCGTTTGTGTTGAAAAAATCGTACTTCCGCAAATTCACGGTCGTCACGAGCTTCTTCGCATCGCGGCTAGCATTGGGCACGAAGCCAAAGGATATGATCCTATCTGGATCGAAGAGCAGCTTTATGTTGGTCGTCTTGTTAACTACCAGAAAAGAAACAGGTCGTTAGAAAGAAAACGCATTTCAAATTTAATGAATTCACCAAGGGAAAAGAGTCTACTCGGGTCCTGAAAGCGGCAATGGCCATCATAACGAAAGAAGAAAAACTTCGTTTCATAGGCCCCCGCATTGCTAGGGTAGCTGTGTATCTCCTCGGCAATAGAAGGTCGCTTGGACAAGTAATAGGAATCTTTGTCCTTACTCTTCTTCAAGTAGTACAAGTAGCCCAGCTCTAACGCGGTCAACTCGCCCAGCCCGTTCTCGTGACATGCGATGTATATGGCAACGGTAATAACATACGCATTCAGAGTGAGCTGCATCGGCGCTATCCCAAAATGGTCCAAGACCTTCCTGACAAAAGGGTGGAATGAGATCAATCCCCCACCCTTGATGATCTCTTCGGAGATCGCGACCAACCCACGGGATGGGTATCGCGACGAGTGGGCCACGTTGAGGAAAATGTCCTCGTCGATACCATACTGTTTTATCACCCTATCGAGCTCTTCCTCGATAAGTACCAAGTAGACCTTAGGCGTGATACTCGGAGCACCTTGCGAGGATGAACCGGTTCCTTCCTCAGATCTGGTCGTTGAGGGATCCATTCTACTGGTCTGCAAAAGTGACAAGCAGGAGGGTCATTTAGCCATCGTACGCTACTCCGTACGATGACGTGGAAGAAAACTCCCTAAAACCTAAAGAAAACCCTAATAGCATGATTCAAGCCGCCATTCATGGCTCGAACCCGACATGGGCGTCTCGTCTCCAAAGAGTTATTAGAAGACTTAACGCCATTTAACCATGGGAAATAAGAAAACAAAAACAGAGGAAGATTCTTACCTCTTGGAGTATGAAAATGGCTTCTGCTTTGAATATTGGAAGAACGCTGGTTTGGAAGGCAAAGACTCCAAGCTTGTGAAAATCTCTTTCCCTCTGCAAAAAGACGAGTGTGGTGACATTGCCTGAGATTTGAGTTTTTATAGCACTTGAAACGACGTTTGGGTGATAAAATTTCTCACCGTTGATCACGACCACGTGTCGCAAATCAATGAGAAAGAGTGAACGTCACGATTGAAGAAAATCAAATCTTCATCTTTTTCGTTGAAAAGCTCAAGCGACGGCACTCTTTCCCTCATAGCATTAATTGCGCTCCAATTTGCATTTAATGCTCTGATATGGTTTGTCATTTCAGCATGTCATACATTTAATGTTCTAAAAAAAAAAAAAAATGGAACTGTGTCAGCACGTAACGCATTTAATGTGCCTGGTTGACACTTATCACGCACAGGACACGTCTGCCAGCCTGGACTGCTTCATTAAATGCACTTATACTAAAAGTACAACAGATAAAGCCTGACAAAGTCAGGTCGCTTGTCCTTAACAAGCAATGACCATGCGAGGTCGTGTTCGCAAAATAGTGCTACTCCAACCTGTTTCTAAACAGGTCGGGATCACCAGAGTTTCACAAAAGCATCCAGCCATGGCATGACTTGCAGTTTCCAAGGTTCGATCCTCAAACCTTAAAAACTAGGGGACTTCTGTTATGCCCGAAAAATATAGGGCCGACGTAAGGTCCAGTCAGCGTACAAAAGTCAAAACATGGGTTCACTCGCAACCTGCTCCTGTTAGAATAGTGGGTGTGCGCCAGACCTGCCAAGAGCTGTGGTGATCCCACGTGTCCAATCCCTGCACCAAATCGCGCAAATCACTATAGAAGGTGGGCAATGTGACATAAAGAAGGATTTGCATGGATAATCCCACCAACTCACAGATTCAGTGATGATTGCCTTAATCCATCCCACTATAAATTGAGAGCTCCTCTCTCATTCAAGGGATTCACACATTTTATTTTTGATTAGCTATTCTCTCTGTAAAACGAAAGCTTTCTCTTTCTTGTACCATCATTTGTAAGTCAGTTAGCTCATGCGACCTGACCTCTATCATTAATAATATCACAGTGGACGTAGGACTTGCTTCCTTAGCATCCTAACCACTTTAAAAACGCTTGTCTGATTGCATTTACTCTCATTATCCTCTATATTCACGTGTGTCTTTTGGGCCAGCTCAACATTTCATACGTGCATTTAGTTGATGTAAAAATCACGCATCAACAGATTTCTTGAATAATACAGAATAAAAATTAAGATTTTAATCTAATTATGAATGATGAATGGATAACATTATCAAAATAGTTACATAATCCTGTTTCTAGAGTGACAGGAACTTATTGGTATGCCTAATAGGATTTAGGCCACTAACAAGATGGCAAGAACTTGTTACGCTTAGTAGGATTAGGCCATTCCCCACTATACCCACTGCCAACTACCCACTTATTTGTGGATTTTAGTGCTAGCCATCAACACAAATTATACAATTATCGCAAGATGAACAGAAAAAAAGTACACATGTCTGCAATCGAACACCACCGGAAAAGAAATGTACCGACGCAGCAACGGCGCCAGAAAAGAGGAAAACCGTATCGGGGCAACTCAACCCCTGCACAATAATTTGAAGTTGCCATTGATGTCATGTATCTATTGAAACAAATATATTTTCACGATACGGGGATTTTGAAGCCTTAAGTTTTATCCAGGTCCATTAGCCATAATCTATTTAGGGATTCCATCAAGATCCTATGTAGCATATCGAGTCGCAATACAATATGGTTAGGGGCTAGGGAGAATACTACATTCGAAAGAAAGTACTTAATATTTTCCGGATCATACAGAGCCAACATTTACTTTCAAAACACTGATCTTCATCCTAGCTGATCCAAATCCCAAACAAAAGACACAGAGGACACATTAACAGGGCAGACTGTTTACATCAAACATGATTCAGCGAGTGCTACCAGGTTCCCCATTCTCATCAAGACGAGTTGGACCATTTGCTTGGTGAATGAATCGAGCATACTCTTCAAATGTTCCACTTACTCAACGTCTTGAGGACACTGGAGATGACTTAGTCTCCATTCGAGATGACTTAGTCTCCATTCTTGCCTTTGCAAAGTCTTGATCAACCATGGATGATGATATTGGTCTTTCAACACCATGAACAATGCAGGACCCATCAATGTAAAGATTGGTGCAATAACAAGAAACATCGTTGAAAGAAACCCTTTCATTGTTAGTCTCAACAATGAGAGTGGTGTTGCAGCGGGTAGGCAGGATAGTGAGGAGGGACTGGTAATAGAAGGCTCCAGCATTTGGCACCAGGCCGTGGACAGAGTATGCATCAAGGGGAAGGTTAAGTAGGGCATTGTCTGGTAGTGCAAGGTAGGTCAGCCGTGTGGTGTTGGCGGCAGAGTTGGTGGTTAGGTTGTACCGTTGAAGGGCATGAGCGAAGAGGGTGAAACCACTAGAAGAGAGTGGCGGCCATGGTTTCTGAGCATAAGGATTCAGCTGCAGGAGTGATTGCAAAGAAGGCTAAAAGGAGCAGCAGCATGGTGGTGGTTAAAATATGAGAGACTGAATTATCCATTTGGATAAGAAGAAGAGAGATCAAAAGAGAGAAATCAAGATCCAAGATTGTGTAAAAGAAATCTATATTGTATTTTGTAAGTCCCGCTAAATTATATTGAATAACGGTTCTAACAGAATTGGTACACTAGTACCATGTTTAAGATGGTAACTACATGTGGCTGTCTTACGCTTCAAGCACTCTTTTAAAGCTATGACCACCAAACCATCTATTTAGATTCATATTAAGGTTATATAGAACTAAATAAAATTGGACATGACATTGTAAAAACTAATTTGAATTGCGAATGAAAGAAGACTTGATATTATTGCAGAATCTCATTTTTGGTACACTATCATTTGCAAAGAATTAACATATACCTTTTTGACTAAGCTCATATTCTTAGTTACAATTAAGCAGGAACCAGCTTCAAGAACAGCAAATCAAACTAACTCAAGTAGCATCACAGCTGCGTATTGAGCGATTGAAGTTAGCTAATTCCTCGGAATGGGTACCATAAACTTCCTTGATGGTGTCCCTGCAGCAACTGCAAGCAACACAAGCATGAAGAGAAGAGTAATCTAGGCAACATAAGATAACATTTAGGATAAGAAGGTGTCACCTGCATGCCGCCTGATTAAACTTCTTCTTGCCAATTCCATATAATGACTCGAACACGCCCGCCTCCACGCGACAAAAATATGGACGTTCTGAAATATAAAAAAAATTAATAGAATATGAATGTAAACGCTAGTGAAGAACAAAGGGAAATGCGTACCAGGATAAACAGAGCATTTGCGTGTGTTTTTCTCATAATTTATACACCATCCATCGGGACCAATCAAGCTTCTGTACAACTGAAAAAGTACAATTAACAACCATATTGAAGTGGGTCTTGAGGGTTCACATTCATATTCTCAAACAGAAAGGGTGCATGGGTGTGAAAAATGAAAAGAAACCTTAACATCTTCTGGGTTATCGAAAATTTCTTCCGGAGTGGGGAAGGCAGGACCCTTGTCAAGCTTACAGCATGCGCCACAACCTTCGACGCATCGCCACAATGGTTCCTTTTTCTCGATGCCAAACCCGGCATTCCTGCTGCTCTGCTTTTCTTTTGTCCTCACCTGCTTCATCTTCTTTGCTTTACTACGCTGCGGCCGTTGTGCCGCAAAACTAACCATGTTGCAACTGAGTAGAGCTATGACGTGGGGCATTGTTAATTTGCGCCTGAGAATTGAAATCAAATAATCAACAGAATTGAATTTTGTGTGTGAAAAATGGGGAACGGGGTGAGAGACCAGTGAGTTTGTAGTAAAAGCAATAGAAAGTATTAGTTTTGTAGCATCCCTAATTTTTTCTTCAAATATACTTGGCCTCACAAGTATTTACTTTTTTTCACCAATCACCCTTACTGGTACTGGTTAACTGGTTGTTAATCTATGGCTCTAAATGCAATTTTCTAAAGTATTTGCCGCCCTTATAATTAAGTCTCACCCTTTGATCCTCCAAATATAATGTCCTGATATTGCTCTCGCTTACGAGAAAAACTTGCCTTTGAAACAAGGAACGGGTTAATTTAATTACTTAAACCGTGATCATACAAAAGAGCACAAGGTAGAAGAAGAAAAAGAAATGGGTATTTAAGAGTAAACGACTTTTTCTCACCTAAATAATGGCTTAATAGTTTTTTCACCCACAAACTTTTAAAATACTATTTATTACCCAAATTTATACTTCGTTTCCGATTCTGGCATCGTTGCAACCCCACATCACAACATTCTCTTTCCCAATCATCACTCCTCAAACCCTACTCCCACCGACCCTATCAATCGTCGACAATCGAGTAATTAGGGTTTGCATAGTTGCCCCTCCTAAGTCAAATTCCGATCAATCCCAATCATCAAAATCTAATATTCCACCACCAAAAGACTCATTGACCTCCCTTCTTCAAAAACCCCAATAGCCTGAACTAAGTTTGTTCTTTGTTCGCTACTAAAATATAAATTTGGGTAATAAAATAATATTTTAAAATTCTATGGGTGAGAAAGTATCATTAAACCATTATTTGGATGAGAAAAAGTCGTTAACTATTAATTTAACTTATAAGATTACAAACATCTAAAAGTCAAATCGTGCTTCTAATTAATTTTATCAAAAACAAAGATTATATACTCTTAAATATATTATTACGAAGCTTTCAATAAATCCCATTTGGGAAAAGTTTCATATAAGGAAAATTCCTTGCGCCATACATAAAAAATTTATTCACCTCCTCTTGTTCTTGCTTCCAAACAACAAAGAGAGAAAAAACAGAACCCTAAATAGGATTCCAAAGGCAATAGTAATCAAAATACAATTCCGTTTATTGAAATCTGATGCCCCAATTTGCTTCAGTATTTGCACCCCAGTGCTCAGACAGGTTGAGCTCGATAATTTATCTTTGCCCAACACACTGCTCATGCTTTCCAATAGCTTCATCTTCGTGGCCACAGTGAGTTCCACGAATGGCGTATTATCAAAAAGTTGAATTCCTTTCGCATAGCATATCCTTGTATCGCTATATTCATTTTGCAAAACAGCTTCATATGGATACTTCACTAGAGAAACATAGTGCAACCATTTCCAATAGAAAGGTATTTGGCGAGGAGAGATATAGAATCCACTAAAGATTAGAAAGTAACCCAGAATTGCTGCCACACTGGTGAAACCCACGATCAAATTAGTGACGAGTCCAGAGAAAAATGCCATAAATGAACTCCCAGCCCAAAATGTCGCAAAGATTGTGATGATGAAGAAGAAGAATCCGGAGAACCCGCCAGCAAGACCAACCGCCCAAAAGGTTGATGCAGAAAAGGCAAAAGAGAGGATGATCATTGAAGGAATGGAGACTAGAGAGTGAGCAAGGACGTAGGATGAGTGGCGGTAAGCATTATAAGCAGTTTCTCTTATGAAAATGTATCGTTCTTGATGATATGCAGGGATTTCGTGCGCACAAATGTAGAGTATGGTGGTCATTGCAGAAGCTAAGAACCCTAATCTTCCTTCGGTGCCTTGTGGGGAATTGCTGAGTCGCCAGTAAAGGGTGCCCAAGATAAATGCTGTAAAAAAAACTACACCTAACCGAATCTTAAATAGTTCAGGCATTCTTCTAGAGTTAATAAGCAATCTTTTGGAAATGACTATAATTTCAATCCAAAAAGGATTAGCAAAGGTTTGAACTGAAGATGTTTGATTTGAGTCATTTGTGGATGTACCAGCGGAGACTAGTTTCCCTTTCGCAATGCTTGTCTTCATTGCATCTTTGAGTGAAACTTTGGGTTGATCATCGACCTTATTTGCATGTTTCATGAGGGTTTGCCATGCCTTGTTGAAATTAACGAGGCTGGTAATTCCGCCTGGAATTTCTTCAAGTTCGCGAATCAAATCAAGAGCAAACTCGGTTTGGTTCTCGTTCTCAGGAAGTGGATGCCCGAAGTTTGTAAAGAAGTGGGAAAGACCAGCTAATGCTCCATTGTACACAGTCTGTCCACGTGAGAGAAAGACAGAACGGTCCAGTAAGCTCAAAATTCTGTAACTGGGTTGGTGTATAGACATGATCACAATGCTTCCACTCTTTGCAATCCGCTTCAAGACCTTAACAATCATAAATGCGCTGGTGGAATCTAGCCCTGATATGGGCTCATCCAGGAACAAGAGGATGGGGTCGTGAACTATATCAACTCCAATTGAAACGCGCCTCCGCTCGCCTCCTGATATGCCTCTATGCTTTTCATCACCGATGATAGTATTCCCCGCACTTCGCAGTCCTAGTCGATCGATTAGAGCCTGAATTCTTGCTTGTTTCATTTTCTTCGTGAAATATCGAGGAAGTCTGAACTCTGCTGAGAACATTAGCGTCTCTTGTACAGTTAACATTGGAAACAAAAGATCATCTTGCATCACATAAGCAGATATTACCTTCAAAAGTCGAGACTCCAACACTTCTCCATTCAAACTTATGGTTCCTTTCAAGCTCTCTTTCCCTATGCGGCCTGCAAGAGCATCTATCAAAGTTGATTTACCAGATCCACTAGCTCCAAGAATGGCCATAATTTCACCTTCTGGTGCTTCACCCGAAATATTATCTAGTAAAACTTTGTTGTTGTTACACTCTTGTGAGCCGCGTCTGCCCCTTCCCAAAAATGAAAATGCCAATTTTTGATGAACTTTGACACTATATGATAATTTGTTAAATGAAAGAATGAAGGGATAAGCCGCTTCCGTAGCTCTGCAAGTATTGGCGAGGTTGATGACATGATGCTTAACTACAGTTTTATTAAAGGAAACATTTTCATGATTTGTGAAGTTTCCATTGTGTTTTTGCCTTTGGTGCTCTAAATTTTGAGCGTGGTCGAAGGAGGAGTTCTCGTAGGCAATTGATGTTGATGTTGTTGAGGACATGTTTGAAGAAGCCGAATGGCGATTGATTGTGCCATAATTTGAAATTTGAATGGTATTTAAAAGAAATATCGAAGAGAGACACAAGGTGACATTCATGACATGTTGTAGATAAGAGTAATTATTAAATATTAATACAATCCTTTTACTAATAATATTGATATTAAACATGCAATAGAAAACAGTCTTTTGCTCCTATAATTTTCAAAATCGACAGACTAGCTAAATCTAGAATTGCCATGAATTTATGATCAGTTTGACATGACTTCTGAATCACTATATTAATATATATTTTGAGAAGATAGGGTTAAATCTAAAACAAATGATATTTTCAATGCACATTAATCTTGAATGGCGATTATAAATTAAGCAATTGTTCAAAATGATATCAATTTAATGATTTAAAAATTTACTTAATGAATAATATTACTTATAAAATCAATAACACCACTAATGCTAACTCTTGAATATGCATATTCTTCACTCAAATTTGTAAACATGTACGGTCGTATTTTAAGAAATTAATTTTATTAATGTTGAGATATTTACACATGTGGACAGACATACCTTGGGATCCCAGGAGTATAATCTCTTGTTCAGTTGGTAATAATCTGTTTATAAAGAGAAACTATTAGAAACTCCGATGGTCCACCCGTTAAAGGATTGAGTCGATATATGTTTTGGATTCCTCACCAGCTCCTACTGTGAAACTGTTGACTAAAGTTCAAAGAAAAACTGTAACCTTTGTTAATATGTTTAATAATATTATTATATAACAATTAGTTGTAATATTCGATACCAACAAAAAATGTCCTTAAAGGCATGTATATGATGATATGAACAACCAAAAGGCTCTATTTGCGAAGGATTTCTCAAGATCATCAATTGTAATGATGGAAACTAGGTAACACATTTCATCTTGTTTAACTAGCTTGTTTTAATTGGTATATGCTTTAAATTGTCTGTTTTAATCTCTCTTCTTTTACTAACAGAAACTCTGAAAGGGCCACGCTTTGCAGCCCCCGCCAATGTAGAAGTTCGACGTAAAACAGCAAGCATTTTGGATCATCGGTTGTGGACTATTCGTTTGTCTTCCAGTGATCACATACCATATTCTGCGAACACGGTTAATACTTTCATTACCCCTCAAACTCCACTTCTACTTTGATTCACACTGCAGTTCTTTGGTATGAAGTATAAACAATGTGTCATTTGCTAGTTGGAAGATAGGCCATTACAGTGTGACGACTTGTCGTTCACATGTTTTTATTGATGGCGAAATTTTCATATACGGCTGTTGTCATTAATACGTAGACAACCCAAGTTCGTCTAAACATGCAAAAAGACAGGCATGTCGTTCAATTATTCATGTGAAATGTGGCTATTGTGTTGATCAACAACAGTTCAATTAATCTATTTCTCTCACTGATTCTGAAGTTTATTCATGCATTTTATTCTGCCGTACGTCTTTTATGTTTAGGATACTTTACGTGCATATTTCTACCACGACTTGATCATAATCTTATCAGATCTTTGATTTAACTGGTAACTTGCTTCTTTAATTTACCCCAATATATGACAAGAGCTTAAAAATACACATTTATTTAATGGTTTATGAAGATTATTCGTGAGAAATTAGATTTAATTTGGTAAAGTTTCTTAATATTTTCATAATTGTTTTTTATGGGATCACATGTGTGTTTGAGTGTTTTTCAGGTTATTAGCACTAAATGTTATGCTTGGATAAAAATTCATGTCGACAACGAAAAGAGTGACAAGTAGAAACAAATGGATCGAGACTCAGAGTTGAGTTGAAGAAGTTAGGGAGTTTTGAAGTAAAGCTGAGATTTTAGATTACACTTTAGTTTAAGCACGCCTTGGTGTTTTGACAATAACTCAATTTGTAGATCTCGGATTAAGATGGTTCTTTGACTATTGGAAATCTGATTCAAAGGGGTACATTTCATATGTTTACCACTTCTCTAGATTTCATCGTTATCATGCTTAAAAATCACCATCTCTAGAGTATTGAGGAATGATGAGAGATTTGAACTAAAGAAGAGGAAGTTATCATTGTGCCGTAGCACACTCTGTCCAAAATCAACCGCGCCATAGCACAGTGCGGGGGCATAGTCACGACAGTTAGGAATTTTTCTTCTGTTTTTTATTAGAAAAATAGGGGATAAGATTCCTAAACTAAATAGAATTAAGGAAAATAAACCTTAATCCGTATAAATAGAAGTCTTTTAGTATTATTTTGGAGATTCTATGGAGAGAATTAGAGGAGGCTAATGCAAGAGAAGATCAAAGTGACAGAATTTCTAGAGATTTTGATTTGCAATATAGAGAAGTCTTCTTATTTCTTTCGTGAACTCATGTTTCTTACTTTAATAAAGATGATTGTTTATTTCATGTTGATTATGAACTAAATTTATTCTATAGGGTTAAGATGTAGCCCAATCTCTTGATTATGTGTTGAATAATTTATGTTAATTTTTATTAAGATTTCTTAAGTTTTATTGTTATGCCTAATGCTTTTGATTCTTAAGGGCCCAAAAATTGAAGGAATGAATGGACTAAGTTGAGATCGAGATATGATACTTAGTTGGTCTACGGTAGTAAAACCATAGGTTGAGCGAACACTAGAGATATGTTACTGCGACTTGTGAGGTTCTGGTAAACTCCATAGAGAATTGCTTAAATCTGATTAGAGATAATTCGGGTTAGTAATTAGGAGTTAATTTGATAATTGTTTGAGAGAAAATTATTGGAAATTTAGAGAGTTTGACCTGTAGGAAGAGCTTAATGAAATTAGCATACGTGATCAATACATATGAATAAGAGTTAGCATAAAATTTATGCCCTAAGTCTAGTCATCTTGCTTTAAACCCAAAGATTTATTTTAGTTGTTTTCTTTTCAGTTTTCTTTTAATTTCAATTGTTCATTTTTAATTTAGATTTTTGTTGATAAAATTTGGATTAATCAAAAGTAATAGGATGGTTTATTTTGGTAATTGATAGTAGTAATTCCCTTGGATTCGACATCCGTATACTTACACTTTATTACTTGCACGATTTGTACACTTGAGGATTTCACAATAAGTTTTTGGTGCCATTGCTGAGGAATTATTTATTTTCAATATCACTACGAAATATTTAGTTGCTAGTTTGATTTGTTTTATCTTTGTTTTAAAATTAATTTTTATTTTGTTGTTTTGGTCTTTTTTTGTTTTTGTTGTTTTGGTCTTTTTTTGTTTTTTTGTTTTTTTTTTTAGATCTTGGATAGCTTACGTTCAAAAGGCAGTGGTGATCTTAATCCTTTCAATTCTGAGATAAATAGAATAGTGAGATAGTTGAGAAAGGAAAAGAGGCAAGCCAACTTAGAAAAAGCATTAGCTGACAAGGGAAGTATAAATCGAAATATGAGTAATCAAGAGAATGATGAAATCCCAGGGGGCAATGTAACTGGTGGAGTGGTAGTGGTCCAAAGAGCATTGAAGGACTACTCTAGTCTTACTGTTGAAGGGTGCTATTCTAGCATCATGAGGCCACCAGTTCAAGTGAATACTTTTGAAATAAAGCTAGCAATTATTCAATTGATACAACATTTAGTTCAATTCGCAGGGTTTCCCAATGATGATCCCAACCTGCACATTGCCAACTTTTTGGAGCTATGCGACACATTCAGACACAACGGAGTATCCGATGATGCAATTTGGCTTAGAATTTTCCCATTCTCTCTTTGGGATAAAGTTAAGCCTTGGTTGATTTCTCTGTCATCATGAAGTATTACTACATGGAATGAGTTAGCTCAAGCATTCCTTACAAAATATTTCCCACCTGTCAAGTCTGCTAAGATGAGGAGTGACATCACTAATTTTTTCCAACAAGATATGGAGTCACTCTATGAAGCTTGGGAGGGATATAAGGATCTCTTACGGAGATGTCCTCACCATGGGCTGCCAATATGGTCACAAGTGCAGCCGTTTTACAATAGGTTGCTGCCAAATATACAAGTGATGATTGATGTTGTAAGTGGGGGAGCTTTGAATAACAAAACACCGAAGGAGGCTTATAATTTGATTGAAGTAATGGCGAGCAATAATTACATGAGGCCTTTAGAGAGAAATTCAATAAGGAAAGTAACGGGAGTGCACGAAGTTGATGGCTACACCGCATTGGCCACTCAACTCTCAACCATCCAAGAGCAATTGGGAGTTGCCCTAAAGGTAAATGCTATTAAATCGTCTTCTCTAACTTGTGAACTTTGTGCAGGAAGTCATTCATCTAAGGATTGTTAAGAATGAAATCCATTTGCTCAACAGGAACAGGATAACTATGTCAACAACTTTCAACAAGGGCAAGGGAATCTGTATTCTGGCACATACACTCCAGCATGGCGCAATAATCCAATTTTTTCGTGGAGAAACAATAATGAGCACAAACCACCACCGGGCTTCCAACCTCAAGAGAAGAGATCTAATATGGAGAGTGTGGTCACTAAATTCATGGAGGAGTTGGGAAAAAGATTTTACAAGAATGAAGCTTAACTCCAAAAGTATGAAGTTTTGTTGCAAAACCAATCCGCTTCCATAAAAAATCTTGAAACTCAAATGGGGCAAATCCACATTATGTTAGCGGGAAGAGTTCAAGGAACATTGCCGAGTGATACTAAGAAGAATTCGAAGGAGAGAGTCAATGCTATCATGCTGAGAAGTGGTAAGGAGTAGAAGGAAGGAAGGAAGCAAGCAAAGAAGGAGAAACAAGGGAAAAACGCGAAGATGAAAAAGATGGCAAAACCAAGTGTGTCGCGGCACAATATAAGACAGAAGCAAGTATGTCGCAACTGAATCGTGACATAAGATGTATAAGTATGTCGCAACACAATGCCGCGACATAGGAGAGGGTAGAAGCGAGTGTGCCGCAACACAGGGGTAGAAAATGATGAAAATGCCCATGCTGTGACGAACGATGACACGAACCTCCCGTATCCTCACAGAGTGCAGAAACAGAGATTAGACAAGCAATTCGGTGAGTTCATGGACATGTTTAGAATTTTACACATTAACATTTCTTTTATAGACATGTTGGAGCAAATGCTGAAGTACGCAAAGTTTTTAAACGAGATTCTCACCAAGAAAAGAAGGTTTGAAGAACATGAGATGGTGATACGTACGAAAGAGTGTAGTGCACTGATATTGAAAAGACTACCACAGAAGCTTACGGATCCAGGGAGTTTCACAATTCCTTGCACAATAAGTAAAATTTATTTTGATAAGGTTTTATGTTATCTTGGTGCTAGTGTAAATTTGATGCCCTTTTCAATTTATAAGAAACAAGGCCTAGGGGAAGTAAAACCAACCACTGTTCATCTTCAATTAGCAGATAAGTCTATAAAATATTGTAAACCCCGCGTTATTATTCCAATGCCTTAAGGTATGAAATTTACCTTTTCAAGTAATTTTCTTTTTTGAATGGAAGGGTAAAATGGTCAATTTACATGTATTTCGAGATGTGGCCATTATAAAGTGTAAAGGATGATGTCATTGAAGAGAAATGAGGGTAGAATGGTTATAAAGTTGATTGATAAGGTTAAATGGCATAAACGGTAACCAAGGGTATAATGGTCTTTTCATACAAAACCATATGATTTAAGTGTCCATACAAGTGCACCAAGGGTAAATTAGTCATTTACCTAGTAGAATTACTTAATGGTTAAGTGTTTTAAAGAAGTCAAATGGCATTAAATGAGTACTTATCTTTATGTTGAGGTGGAAATGACCAAAACGCCCTTATATGAAAAATTTATGCCAAATGACCTTTATATCTAACTTTTATTGACCAATCATATTTGAGTATCAATGGAATGAATATTTACAAGGTTTAAAGAGGGAGTAGTCGGCCTTGGAGACCCCAAATATATCATCTTCTTCTTCATCTCTCAAATCCACCATAAAAGCCACTAATCCAAGCTTTTATTCTCAAATTTTCTTAGGATTTCAAGTTGATTTTCAAAGGAGATCACCATCCACCCTTAAAGAACTTCAATTTCAGGGTTAAAGGTGAGTTTCAAAACCCTAGTTTTTCTGGATTTTTTGGTTAAAAGAGAAATTCATAAGTGGTTGTGTGTGTAAGGTAGAAAGGTGAAATTTTGGAGCCAAGGAGGAGTATCTTTGTGCTTTGAATACTAAGGTAAGGAAAAAAATCTCCCTTATGACTACAATTGATAACACCTAGGGTTTATGAAACTTACATTTATTTATGTTAATATGAGTGTGATGCTATGTTTTGGTTATGAGTTGTTTAGATGGGTGTGTTGATTGGTGTATGTGTGCATATGGAGGATGATTATGCCAATTAAGAGATTTGTAGTTGGACGATGTTTTGGCACTTTTTGGTTCTGTAAAAAGGGAGATTTTTATGGCCTTTTATACTTAGAATGATATGGCAAATAATATGAATGTGCAAATGAAGGTGACATGGTTAAAAGGAATAGAATTCGGATTTGGCTGTTTTAAGACTTATACTGTACATGCTTCACTGAATCAGTCATAACTGAAGTTATAGAAGTCTGATTGAGTTGATTCTTGAAGTGTTAAAAAGTTGAGAAACAGACCTAAAATGTTTATGTTTTAGCCAAAAATAAATTCGAATTAGAAGATAATGGAAAAATTGCTTGAAAGTAACGAACTGTATGGCATCCACCTTCTTAATGGAAATTCCCATTTGTTTCTAATTCTAGTAAACCCCTGAATAATCTTACTACTGAAATTCTTTGTATTGTATGAGAAATTAAATGAATTAAGTTAAGAAGTTTAGTAGGAGAATATAGTATGATTGAGCATGGAATATGTTAGTCCATATGTTTGCATTCATAATGGTAATGCATATAGCTTATTTAGTTGTCTTATGAAAAATTTATGAAATGTTAAAGAATGAATTCCATGAGTCTCTTGAGGTATAAACCAAGATCAGAGGAATGGAATTCTTATGGAAACCATGAGTCCTTTGAGGTGACGACCAAGAACAAGGTAATGGTTTAAATGAATCCGATCGGATAACAAAGACTAATGAAACCATCAAGTATAAAGACAAAAGAAATAAGCATGCCATGTACATGAATATTTCATAAGTCATATATGTTCTATGTTATATTATGTATGATTATGTTATGACTTATGTTTATGAGAAAAGTCCAAAGTGTATGATATGTTTTATGAACTTGTTATGTTAAAGAATGAAGGTCATATTTTGTAGGTAGGTAAAGTCCTAAGTAATTTATTTGTATAATGAACCTTAATTGTTTATAAATGGCCATATTCCTTACTGAGCGATTAGCGCTCACCCCTCGAAATGTTTTAAAATGTTTTGCAGGTACGGATTAAGGCATGAAGCTGGGAGAGAATTCCAAGGGACGCTATGAGCATGAGGGGATGCTTTAATGATGACTATTGAATGGTTTTGCTAATATTTAGTATAGTAATTATGTTCATATCTCATAATGTAGTAATTATGTCCATGTTCTATAATGGAGTAAATATGTTGTATTAACAAAGGAAATCAAATTGCTAGTAAATTTTATAAAAGTGTGTATGTTCTAGTAAGTATTACTATAGATTTCATAATTTACTCCAAGAAAGGAAATTATATTTTTTGATGATACAACGAACTTATTATAGTTAAGAAAAAAATTAAACACATATATCTATATATATGTTTTAAACTACAAGTTTATTCTTTAAATAGGATTTTAAAATAAACTTCTTTCCTAGGCGTGCGTTTTCTAGGTTCTCAATGGCCAAGGGATACTTAGGAAATACCTGGCTAGGGAGGGGTTTTACAAATATCCTAGGGAAGTAGTAAAGGATGTCTTAATAAAAGTAGATAAACTAATTTTCCCAGTGGATTTTATTGTATTAGATATGGAAGAAAATCGGGAGGTGCCTCTAATTTTAGGAAGACCTTTTCTAGCTACGAGTAGAACATTGATAGATGTTCATCAAGATATACTAATCTTGAGGGTAGAGGATGAACAAGTTGAATTTAATTTTTTGATACTGTGAAATGTCCACCCAAGTTAGATATTTGCTTTGAGATTAGCATCCTTGATGATAAAGTAGCTGAGACCTTAGAAGAAAATACCCTTGTTTACCCCTAGAAACATGTGTTGCCAATTTTAGAACTTTAGAGGAGGAAATTAAGAATAAGACGGAAAGAAAGCAATTGAACCTTTATGTAGATGGTGGCATTAAGGATAGAAGGGTTTGGATTTTCCTAGATGATCCAAATTGAAGAAGTAAAAAAGTTGAGCTTACGACTCTAATAAAGCGCCTATTGGGAGGCAACCCAAGCTCTTTACTTTAATTTTGATTTTTGTTTTGAATTTATTTTAGATTTTTGTTTAATGTGTTAAGTTGTGATAACTTTGATTTGGTTTGATATGTTAATTGTTTATGTTTCACCCATAATTTCTTTTATGCACACTAAATTGGCCAAGAAAGGCACATAGTTTGTTTTCTTTTGACTAGATTCCTGATGGCTATTGGATACAACAAACAATATGTATGCCTTCACAAGACTATCTCCACATAATTGTTGTGCACGAAAGGTATTGTAGTTGTTCTCTTTGCACATTGAAGACAATGTCCATCTCTAACGTTGGGGATAAGGAATATTTTTTATTTTTTATTTTTTTTATGGCCAAATTTATAGGGTGTTTGTCTAAGCTTATGAAAATTAGCTTATAACCAACAAGAGATTTTAGCTTATAAGCATTTGAAATTTTAAGCAATTATGTATTTGGTTAAAGTACTTATAAGTGACTGATAAGTAGTTGACGTGTTTGGTAAAATGTGGCATATAAGTACATTTTATTATAAAATGACTAAAAATGGTACTACATTAAACAAGGGTATACTATAGAATTTTAAAATTAAATAAGGATAATGTGGTAATATACTTGATCAAACTAGCTTATAAGCAGAGTGCTTATAAGCCAAAAAAAATAAGTTTACAAGCTCAAAAAAGTTATAAACAAACATGTCAGCTTAATTTTAGAGCTTATAAGCTAACTTGACCAACTTATAAGCTTAGACAAACACTCCCTTAGTTTCGTTTGATGGACATTTTTGAATATCTTTCTATTTTTTTTTTTTTTATCTCTTTAAAAGTTCTTGGGTGGAATTGTTTTAGGTGTGCTGTAGGGTCAAAGAGTCAATGTATTTTGTTTTGTTTTAGAACTCATACATAAGTCAATGATAAGACCATGATTGTGAATTTGTGACATGGAGATTTTATTAACTTCTCGTAGTGTAAAGATGATAGTAGATGACAATTACATTTAGTTATGACTCTCTTGGGAATGGGTTTGATTGGTTGAGTAATTCGAAAACTTAGAGACGTTTTATTTGTGCTTTTATGGGTAATAAATTTTTGTGAAAATTGTGCATAAATTCTAGAACTCATTTGATAACCACTTGAGGCAAAATCCTAGAATCCGCATTGCTTAGGATATGATTTAGGCAATTTTCTTTGGAACGATTGAGCCTTTTAAGCCAACCTATATTACTTTATCCATAGTTAACCCTTTGAGCCTATTATATACACTTGGTAAGCCTTACTTTTTTTTGTTTTAAACTCACTATATCTCACCTTGATGATGAAGCCTAAAACACTTTCCGACCTATCTTATCGTGAGAGACTTAATTTAGAGTGACCTTAGAAGAAAAACTCATGAAAAAAGAGTGTAATTTAAAAAATAATAATAAAAAAATGTATCATTTGTACCCCAACCTGAGTATGTGCAATGAGATAGGTTAGGGGTTGAAAGAAAAAATAATAGTAGAAGCAAGGTGGGGTAGACGATTGTTTTTATAATTTACAATCTTCCTATGAAAAAAAAAGTGCAAAAGAAAAAAAGATTTGAAAAAAAATGAATTTTTTTTGCAGAAAAATAGGAAGAAGTAGCAAGTGAGAAGAACATGGAATGAGGTTTACATTATATAAGGGTTAGTGCTAATGTTGGAAGGAAGAGTTCAATCAATGTGAAAGGGTAGAGGGTGAATGAGAAGGGAAGCAAAGAAGAGATTGTTCATTATCATTTACTATAAAATATAAAGTTTTTTACATTTTGTTAAAAATTCCTTTTCGTTCTTTCATAAACCATTACCCTAGCCTAACGTTACAACCATGATAAAGACCTAATGATCTGAGGCAGTGATTGGATTCTACATTAGTGGAGAGTGGTTTGAAAAATTAGCCTATGGAGTTTGATTGTACATTTGTTTTATTTTCTTACTTCACCCATAAATGCCATGCATAAAATTATCCGACTTTTTGGATGAATGGTTTGTGAATGATTATGAGAGAGTCAATAACAAAAGTATAGTTGAAATTCACTTATTTTTTTCATTTGCGTGTTATTAATTATTCTATTTGTTCACAGTGACACAATTTTTGAGACAATTATTTGTATGGATCCTGAAATGTTTGTTTGAGTCTTTAGTTTTAAGTCTAGGTGGGGTTAGGTTTGGATGTTTGCGGGTATCATCATTGAAAACCCTCACGAGACTACAACTCGTCCAACTAGGGCCGCCTAGGGGTTTAAAGACTTGTTGCATACACTAAAGGCAACCGTGACAATCTACGGAAGTGATTTAGGATAGCTTAGATATAGATTATTTTTTTTCTTGTTTTTGTTTTCAAGCTAAAAGACTTGTTTTATCGCTTAGCTTGCTCGGGACTAGCAAGAGGCTGGTTGAGGGTTATGATAAGAGCTTGAAAATACACATTCACTTAGTGGTTAATGGGGATTATTTGTGAGCAATTAGACTTAGTTTGGTAAAATTGCTTAATATTTTCATAATTGTTTTTTATGGGATCGCAGGTGTGTTTGAGTGTTTTTTAGGTTATTAGTGCTAAATTTTATGCTTGGATGAAGAATCATGTCAACAATAGAAAGAGTGACAAGTAAAAACAAACGGATCGAGAATCAGAGTTGAATTGAAGAAGTTATGGAGCTTTGAAGTAAAGAGGAGATTCTAGATTACACTCAAGTTTAAGCATGCCCTGGTGTTTTAACAATAACTCAATCTATAGACCTCATATTAAGATGATTATTTGACTTTTGGAAAGTTGATTCAAAGGGGTACATTTCATATGTTTACCACTTCTCCGAATTTCATCATTATCGTGCTAAAAAATCACCATTTTTAGAGTGCTGAGGAATGATGTGAGATTTGAACTAAAGAAGAGGAAGTTATCACTGTGCCACACAGCCACATAACACTTTGTCTAGAATCAACCATGCTACAGCACAATGCCAGGGCACAGTCACGACATTTAGGAATTTTTCTTCCATTTTTAATTAGGAAAATAAGGGTAAGAGTCCTAAACTAAATAGAATTAAGGAAAATAAAACTCTACCCCTTATGGGATATAAATAGAAGTCTTTTAACATTGTTTTGGGGATTCTTTGGGGAGAATTAGAGGAGGCTAACGCAAGTGTTAGAATTGGAAGCAAAAATAAACAAAGAATGCACAAAAGACAGATGAACTTTTTTATTAAAAGAAGAGTTTCATTAAAAATCAACTACATTAAAAACTCGCAAACTAATTCAACGTTACACACATATATAGTTGATCTAAAGTTAAGAAAATGATAAATAACTAAACAATCGGTTTAGAAATAGGAAGTCATAACTTCTCCAACAGTTATCGAAAAGAACTTGAACGACTCTATGTTCATGAAGTAATGCTCGCTGCATCGATCGTCAATTGCCCAACGTTCATGTCAATTTCCCAATGCTTGTTGCGGCGACAATTGTTGTCACCGCAACGATTGTTCTCTGATCTATTTCAGAGAACATCATCATGCTCGCCGCAACATCCTTTTTACACCGCTGCGGCTACCGCTCCTTCAACCGAAAATGGTTCATCGTTTAACACTCCTTCTTGAACCATTTTGGTATTAATCCCAAGCAAGTCTTTTAACATCTCAAATCTGGATTTTGTTAAACATTAGGTGAAGATATCAACAACTTGAAATTTTGATTTGCAAAACATCATCTTGATTTCCTTCATCTTCTCAGCTTCATGAACAACATGGTACTTTATATTGATGTGCTTTGTTCTTCCATGGTGGACTTGATTTTCAGCAATAGAGATTGTTGATTTGTTATCAAACATAATTGAAGTGGCTTCCTCCTGCTCTATTCCTAAATCTTTTATCAGTTTCCTTATCCACAAGGCTTGGTTTGTAGCTACTGCTACTACAACATATTCAGCCTCTGCAGTACTCTGACCCACAATCTCTTGCTTTCTTGAATACCAACAAAACACCCCAGACCTAAGAGTGAAACAAACACCAGTGGTGCTCTTCATGTCGTCTGCACTTCCAGCCCAATCACTATCAACATAACCTATCAGCTTCTCCTCCACAACTCTTTTAAACCAAATACCTTGGTCCTTTGTCCCTTTCAAGTATCTTAAAACTTTTTTTCCTACTGTGAAATGTTCTTCACTTGGTTCCTGCATAAATCTAGACAAAAGGTTAGTGGAAAACATAATATCTGGCCTTATTGCCGTTAAGTACATTAAATTTCCAACAAAGCTTCTATAATTTTTTCCATCCACCTTCTTTTTTCCATCAACTTTCACAAGCTTCAAATTTAATGGCAGGGGAATTGCTGTAGGTTTACAATCCTCCATTTTAATTTTCTTCAAAATCCCTTGAGCATATTTCTTTTGACATATGAAAATGCCATCCTTCTCTTCACTTACTTCAAGACCTAGGAAATAATTCGTTTTCCCTAAGTCACTCATTTCAAACTCCTTCATCACACTTCTCTTAAAGTCTTCAATATTCTTTTTAACATCACCTGTAATCAACAAATCATCAACATACAGAGAACCAATCATAGTTCCTTCATCTTCCTTTACATACAATGTTGCATCATTTTGGATCCTCATGAATCTTTGAGCCACAAACCAGGAATCAATCCTAGTGTACCAAGCCTTTGGTGCTTGTTTCAACCCATAAAAGGGCTTTATGCAACTTGTAAACTTTCTCTTCACTTCCCCGTACCTCAAATCCTTCCGGTTGAGCAACATACTATACCCACCATTTGAGCATACCCTTTAACCACTAATCTAGCCTTTAATTTTTGAATGGTTCCATTAGGATTCAAATTAGTTCTATAAACCCATTTTACACCAATTATTTTCTTACCTTTCGGTACATCTACACGCTCCCATGTCTTGTTTTTTTTCTATTATTGCTATTTCAATTTCCATTGCATCTCTCCAGCCCTCTATCTTACTTGCTTCTTCATATGATGCTGGTTCTAACACTGCACTACTACACCTTTGATAAACATCTTCAAGAGACCTAGTACCCCTCACGGGTACTTCATCTATTCTCATTTTCTACACATTCTTCTTTCAAGGAAGTCACAACATTATTTTCAGCTTTAGTCTTCCAATTCCAGGATGCTTCTTCATCAAACACAACATCCCAACTAATTGATTTTTTTTTTTCAAAATCGGGTCATAGACTCTATAGCCCTTGGCTTGGCTACTATACCCGATAAACACTTCTTTCTTTGCCTTTTCATCAAGTTTACTTCTTTTCACATCTAGTACTTTCACATAACACACATAACCAAACACTCTTGTATGTTTTAGTGTTGGTTTCATCCCACACCAAGTTTCAAATGGGGTCATCTCCCTCACAGCCTCGATTGGTAACCTATTCAACGAATATACGACTGTACTTGCAGCTTCAACCCAAAACTCTTTAGGCATTTTCTTCTCAGCCAACAAAAATCTCGTTATCTCCATTACGGTTATATTCTTTCGCTCAACTACTTCATTTTTTTTTTTTTTTTGTGGAGAGTAGCTTACTATAAATTGATATTGGACTCCAAAATCTGGACAAAACAAATCAAACTCGGTAGAGGCATACTCCTTGCCATCGTCAATTCTCAAACTCCTCAAAGGCACACCACTATGAGTTCCAACCATTGCCTTAAAATTCTTGAACACTCCAAACACATCAGACTTCAATTTCAAAAAATAAATCCATGTCATCCTTGTTGCATCATCAATAAACAAAAGGAAGTATCTATTTCCATTTAAGGAAGGTGTCTTCATTGGTCCATGCAAATCAGAATGAACCAACTGCAATTTCTCCTTGGGTCTCCAAGTTGAAAAGTTAGGAAAAGGCATTCTATTTTGCTTTCCTAATTGACAACTCTCACATATTACATCACTAACTTCTATGGTTAGTAAATCAATCACCATTTTCTTTTCTTCAGCCAATTTAATGGAGTTGAAGTTGTAATGTCCCAACCTCTTATGGCATAACCAAGATTCACTTTCTAATCTACTACTCAAGGCATTTTTATCACTAGATTTCCAATTCACTACAAAACTTATGTTCTTCATAGGCACGTACATGAACTCCACACCATTTGAATCCTTTATTTTACATACATCATTTGCAAATTCAAGCATATAACCCCTTTGCATTAATTGGCCAACACTTAATAAGTTTTGATCTAAATTAGGCACAAAGAGAACTTGAAGAATCGATTTAATACCTTTAATTGTTCAAATGGCTACGGTACCTTTCCCTTTGATTGAAACTCGCTCTCCATTTCCCAACCTCACCATACCTTTCATATCCTCCAAGTTAGTGAATAACTCCAATTTGCTAGTCATGTGCTGGGTACATCCACTATGAATAAACCATGAATCAAATTGATCCTTGGTATCCGCTAACAAGGCAGTAGAATAATTGCTCCTCATTCTCATCATCCTCAACAACATTTGCTTGTTGTTGTTGCTGAACAAGTTGATATTGCATCTGTTGATTCTTCTTGCGGTAGCAATCCTTCTCAAAATCACCTGGATGGTTGCAATAACAACATGTTTTTGGTGATGTTTTCTTCTTGTACCCACACTCATCTTTCGAATGATGAAGTTTCTTGCAACGATTACAATAGAAGTAACCTCTTCCTTTCTTCTTGGCATCAAATCTGCCTTTCCCAAAACTAAATCCAAGCTTTTTTCCATCTCTCTGAATATGAGACAAAATTTTTGCCTTTGATTGTAGAGCAGTCTCCAAACCACTCTCACTTCTCATCTTCTTCCTTTGTTCTTATGCTTCAAGAGCACTCATCAATTTAGCCACTGTCATCGACTTAATGTCCCTTGAAACATCAAGTGATGAAATTTTGGATTCAAACTTCTCTAGCACACTTACTAGAACTTTCTCCACTATCTTCTCGTCAGAAAGATCTTCTCCCAAGATCTTATCTGATTCACAGCCTTCATCAATCTGTCTGAATACTGTGAAACACTTTTTGTCTCCTCCATCCTTAAATTCTCAAGCTACCTCTTTAGAGTTATTATCTTCATGTTCCGTGTCTTCTCGGAACCTTTATATTCCTCCTGCAACTTATCCCAAATTTCCTTGGTGGTAGTACAGGCCACAATCTTCATAAAGATTGAATCAGAACAGCCGAATGCAAATACGAAAAAACCCTTGCTCTTTTCCTACTTTCTGCTTTATACAACCGCAATTGAGAAACCGTTGAAAACTTAGGCTCTTCAGGAAATTCTCCTCTTGTTTCAGTGACTTCCCATAAATCCGCAGCTTGCAAAAATCCCTTCATCTTCGAACTCCTATTAAGACTGGAACTAGAGGCAATGATGTACTTGATGATACCATTACACAACTCAAGCTTTTCCACAAATTTATTTTTCTACTTCACAGATCCCTTAAGAACACCGCTCCGATACCAATTGTTAGAATTGGAAGCAAAAATAAACAAAGAACGCAAAAAAGACAGCTGAACTTTTTGATTAAAAGAAGAGTTTCATTAAAAATCAACTATATAAAGAACTTGCAAAATAATTCAACGTTACACACATATATAGTTTATCTAAGAGATAAGATAATGATAAATAACTGAACAATCAGTTTAGAAATAGGAAGTCATAACTTCTCCAACAATTATCTAAAAGAACCTGAACGTTTCCATCTTCATGAAGTAACGCTCGCTGTAGCGATAGAAACTTTCGCTGCAGCGATCATCAATTGCCCAACGTTCGCGTCAATTTTCCAACACTCACTGTAGCAACAGTTCTTGTCGCCATAGCGATCGTTTTCTGATCTGTTTCAGAGAACATCATCATGCTCACCGCAACGTCCTTTTTCCACCACTGCGGCGGCTGCTCCTTCAACCGAAAATGGTTCATCGTTTAACAAAAGATCAAATGACAGAATTTATAGAGCTTTTGATTTGCAAGAAGTCTTCTTATTTCTTTCTTGAGCTCATGTTTCTTATTTTAATAAAGATGATTGTTTCTTTCATGTTGATTATGAACTAAATTTATTCTTTAGGGCTAAGATGTAGCCCAATCTCTTGATTATGTGTTGATTTTTTATTAAGATTTCTTCGTAAGTTTTATTATTATGGCAATGCTTTTCATTCTTAAGGGCCCACGAATTGAATGAATTAATGGACTAAGTTGAGATCGAGAGATGATACTTAGTTGGTCTATGGTAGTACTAAAACCATAGATTGAGTGAACAATAGAGATAGGTTACCGCGACTTGTGAGATTCTGGTAAACTCCATAGAGCGTAATGATCTCCAATTGCTTAAATCTGATTAGAGATAATTCAGGTTAGTAATCAGGAGTTAATTTGATAATTGTTTGAGAGAAAATTATTGGAAATTTAGGGAGTTTGACCTATAGGAAGAGCTTAATGAAATTAGCATAAGTGGTCAATACATATGAATAAGAGTTGGTGTGAAATCTATGCCTTAGGTCTAGTCATCTTGCTTTAAACCCAAAGATTTATTTTAGTTGTTTTCTTTTAATTTCAATTGTTTATTTTTAATTTAGATTTTTGTTGATAAAATTTGGACTAATCAAATAGTAGTAGGATAGTTTATTTTGGTAATTGATAGTAGTAATTCCCTTGGGTTTGACATCCATATACTTACTTACACCTTATTACTTGCACGATTTCATACACTTGCGGATTTCACAACAACATATATATATCAAGCACCTTTTTCATTGCTTGGTTACATTGATATTCGGCCAAAATTATTCTTTCCTAGTCGGGAATTTATTTTCATCTCTTTTTTTTTTATGACCAGGGGGTGTCCAGGCCAGTTTACATGTACCTCAACTAATCCCTCGGGACCCTGAAACTACCGGTTGGATAAGAGCTCCAGTAGCTACCCCTATTAGCAATCGAGGAGGGACTTGAACTCAAAACCCCTTGAGTAATACATCCAAGAGTCCTTATCGAACCACTCGGCCACCTAGAGGTAGCTATTATCTTCTAAACTAACCTACTGCATGCCTCCACCATTTAACATATGATTAATTTACTTGGTTGATAATATGGATTACCTTACCAACCTTTAGATTCCACCAAACGTTTTTTATGGTGTCTGGATACTTTACCTTTACATACATGTTTCTAGTATCACTTAGACATTCTTATGTGAACAAAAATTATCACATGCAAATATCTTAAACTTTTTAACATGTGGATCAAAAGTAAGCATATGATCGATGATTTTTAATTTTAGGGTTTGCGAAGTTAACAACCAAAGGTTTACCTTCATATGTTACAATTAACTACAAGAATTTAGGCTGTTCGTAACAAAAGAATTTGTCACTATAAATATCAAAATTGTGACCATTTCACTAATGTAAGGAATTATATTGGTCACCAGATTGATCACATTAAGCTCGTACTCTTAAGTGTATGGTGACGAAAGAGTGTTTGGTCATCATAGCCTAATTATTTATTGTGACAATAATAATTTGTCATTGTAAACTAGTTTATTGTGATAAATTATTTGCAACAATAGAAGACAATTTTTATCACTATAAGTAACATTTTGTCACAATTGATTTACATTTAAAGATCAAATGATAAGCTTTATGGTGAGAATATAATATATGATGACGAAATTGATTTTGTCAAAATTGTGATAATAATGACTAAATTATATTCTCATAATTTTAATAATGACCGAAATTTATTTGTCATTGACTTTATTGTGACAACATTTATTTTATCACATATTTGTTTATATGATAATATTATTTGACAAAAAATGCATAGTGACGGAAATAATTTTGTAAAAAATTTAATAACATGACAAATAATTTTTAATACAAATATTTTTACATGACAAAATAATATAGGCGTGACAAATATTTTTTGTCACCTCAATATACTTTGTTTCTCTATCTTTGCATAACCCTTCTTGCATATTTTTTGGGTAAAAGGTAATTATCTAAAGAATAAAAGAATGAGTTCCAAAAAGAAGAGCCCTACAAAGTCAAGTTCCTTGGACAAGCCCAAGCAACCAAGCCAAAGAAAACAAAAAAGGTGGCATGGATTTACATTCCAAAAAAGCCACCAAGCAAGCCTCAAAGAGGACTCTACAAAATGACCAACAACACAAAAACAATGTCGGACTTTGGTATACAAAAGCCAACTGCACATGCTATACACAAAAGAACCATCCACCCAAAGAACCCAAAAATTCTACACAACTACTAAAATCCTGCTTATATACGCAACCAAAACAAGAAGAAAAGGAGGGAGCAGCAACCTGCAATTTATAAATAATCTCCAGTGAAAAGAGCTCCAGAAAAGGTTCTGGTCAATGATGAGAAAAGTCTTCTTCCAAGCCTCCAAGGTTTCAACATGGAAATATCTACAGCCCAAACAGTAATACTCGCCCAGCACACACGAATAAGCAAGCAAGAATGCAGCAGCTCCCTTGGAGGAAGAGACTTGGCGGCATCCAAAACCTGAAGAGTTAAAAAAACAAAGACAAAAAAAGGGAAAAATATTGTCAATACAATATGAACAATGTTTATAGCATTAAAAGAATTTGGAAAAGCATAAAGTGGTAACATTCTTAAGAGAGAATGGAACTATAAGGTAATACAAAGTAGCTACTATTAGGTGTTAAAGGTGAGCCCATGAGGTTGGAACTTGGAACTAGTCAATACTGAGTAAAATACCCAAGAAAAACCAACATTATAACTATCTCCATTAACTTAAAGCTAGAAGTATTTGGCACATAAGGGTTAATCATTACTTCAAACCAAGGCAACATCTTACAAATTATTTGCATTGGAAAACTAAAGATGATAAACTAACAAAATGATTTCCTGAATAAGCAGTTTGGTTGAAGGAATAAAAGCTACTAATTCATCAACACCAGCAGTACTCCCACAGCAAAAACATAAACCAAGATGCTCCAGAATTAATTATATCTATAGAACTTGATCATAGTTGTATCCTTCAACAGAACACACTTATCTTCTTATTACTTAATTAAGGGATAATAGAATATATGAAGTGATAAAATGATGCATCCTCAAAGAAGTTACAATTATATTTTATTCTAGATTTCAACATTCATCATCCAACCAAGTGCATATCATACAAAAGTCATGTTGTTTCATGGGATGCACCAAATGCTTGTAGTTTGATCCTCACGCTAAACATCCAACATATCATATCACAAAATAATGGAAAGTAATGTTTGTCTCTTACGCATAAGTGACATATGGCTCCACCTTTTGCAGCTGTTCTTATATGCCTTCACTAGCCATGGCAAAGACATCGCTAAAGATTTTCGTCAATCTTAGTTTGTACAGGTTCTTCTTAGTTTTTGGGTGCATGTCATTTTGCCTGAATAAAATGCTGGTGAGATATCATAACCCAAAACAATACAAAGCAAAAAACTTTAGGTAAATCACCAAAGAATGCAACGTACCCTTGTATGCATATGATAAAAAGCAGCTTAGATTTTGGCTCCACCAAAGCTGATTTTGCCCTTTTCCCTCTATGTTTCATTCAGATAATGTCTAATTCCTTTGTAGAGACGCAGGTTAGTAATTGCTAATATCAGACCATGTTTACACTAAACTGTAAACATTAAGGATGATAGGCAAACAAATTATCATCAAATAAATAATATTGAATGAAAGCTAAATCCAAGAACAATGGATTCAACAAGTAATATGATTTTGATTACAATAAATCATAATAAAAAGACCAACAAACATGCTGAAATTTTGTCTCTATATTTCCACAATTATATATTACTGCTCAATAGATTCCATTTTCCATTAATTTCTTCCACACAACCAACGCAATGCACCATATAATCAATTTAAATGCAATATGCCAACTCAAATGAAAAAAATTTAAGTTGAAAACGCTAGAGATTCAGTATATAAGCCTTAAAAATCAAACCTTCAAACGAAATTTACCGCCGCCGCCTCCCTAGTGACAATCCCTCACCAGATAACTATTCTGTTCATAGTTGTAACAAGCCCCTCCGTCGCCGCCCCTTCATCTTCTGCCTCTCTACCCACCGCTGTCGCCTTAGCCTCCACGATCGTCCAGTTCGCACCAGGCCTGTAATAGCATGGTGCGATTCCGACAACCAATGCACCCTTAAACCATAACTGCAACAAACAAAAACCTCCAAACTACGGATTATATTAACCCAACACAAGCAACCAATGCACCCCAAACAACCATCAAATTCACCTTGAAAATGAACAAATCCATGAAAACGTTAAACAAATAGTGAGAGAGGGAAAACAAGAATGAACAGAAAAAAAAAAAAATTAGAGAAGGTGGCTACCTGCTAGAGTTCGTAGTGATTTCGATTGGAGGTTGTTAGATTTTGGGGCTGTTGGAGGGAAGTCGGTGGGGATGAGGGAATGTGAGCAACAAGCATGAAAGAAAATTGGGGGTGGAGCTTTTGGGGCGATGGGGTGGGGAAAATAGATAAAAAGGGGTTGGGCAATTTTTTCTATTTATTTGAAATTTGATTTTTTTCTTAATTATTAAAATTGGTTATTTATTATTTTATATTTTATATTTTTTTTTCTTTTGTTTAAAAACCCTAATTTTTTTCTTTTTTTAAATACACTGATTTTTAACAAAAATAAAAATGTTTATCTTTAATATATAAAATATATATTATTATTCATCGTATCCAACACAATTTATATTATTCGACCGCTCATATTTTTTTATAGATTTAATGACCCAAACTTTTCAACTGAGCATATATATTCTCATTCACCCTATAAAATTAGAAGTTTAAATCAATCACTCAATCGAGTCCTTGTTGCAATAAATTAGAAATGGCAAATTAAATTAAATAGAGTATTAACTAAACCACATATCAAACACCCACCTCAAAGGTAGCTTGAATTGTATAATTTATCTCAATCTTCTAATTTCGTATAATCATATACCATATATACTTTAGTACATGACAACAAAAAAGTATGAAAGTGTTCCAAAGAGGACGAGACAACCGCCTATATGGTCTAAAATTATGTTATTCATTAATCAAACACTGGTTGTAGGGTTTTTTTCCTGATATTAATTATTTTAGTCAAGTTTTATTAGTCTAGAGTTATTATTAGAAGTTGGAGTAGTATTATAATTAAGTATTACTACATATGATTAACTTGTAAGTTTATATAAGAAGCTTAAACCATGGATTATCATTGTATTTTTATTGGATTAGGATAAATTCTAATATACTAAAATTGGTTCTTTTTTTCTCTTTTCTTTTTCCAAATTAAGAGTAAATTGTGTGCAAAGATCATTGGTGGAGCTGCTAAACATTAATTAAATTAATTATAAAAAAAAAAAAAGACCAAAGAAAAAGCCAGTTTTTAAAAAAATGGGTACTGAAAGATTCGAACCTATGTACTCTTCTCTCAACTCTTCCCTTTAACCACTTAAGTAAACATACTCATTTCTTTTCCTCTCTCTCTCTCTCTCTCTCTCTCTCTCTCTCTCTCTCTCTCTCTATATATATATATATATATATATAAACTCACAGCCAAAGTATGAGGGAAACAATTGCGTTTTAGAGTATGTTTGTCCCTTCTCCCTACTTCTTCTCCTTCTTGTGTTTTATTTTTCTTCTTTCAGGATTTGGTTTTTCCAATTCAATTTTACAAAAAATAGAAGAGATCAAAGGCAGCTCACTTCACCCAATTCAATTCCCTTTTTCACCCAATTCAAATTTTTGCCTTTTTGTTGTAACACAAAAGAAAATTAGGGGAATCAAAGGAGAGTTCGCAAGGAAATTCTCTTTTTCGCTCAATTCAATTTTTCCCTTTTACCCTTTTTGTAACCATGGCTGAATCGATTTATTTTTGTAATTTCATCTTTGATGTGAATGTGTAATACAAAAATTAATATTTAACATGTGATCCAAATATTAAGTCTATAACATTAAAGCCGAAAATGTAAATATTTGTATTCAGATTGAATTTGATTTGTATTCTTTTATCATTAAAGCCGAAAATGGTACATAATAGTTACATTTATAAATTTATTAATGATTTTGTATTTTTTACTATTTTTTGGCTTTTTCGAGTTTTAAAAAGAAAAAATTAAAGGAGATCATATTATATGTTTTTTTAGCAAATTTTTGTCACGAAATATAACGTTCAATCTAACTCAAATATTTTGTCACTGATACCTCCATTATAACATATATAAATGACAATTCTTTTTTTGTAATGATAAATAATTCTTTTGCGACAAATGAGTTTATAATTATAGCATGTATTATTAAATATAGTGACTAAAGTTTTTGATGACAAATATGTTTGTCACAATAAACAATTTATCTCGGTGTTTAAATTTTGACTCAAACATTTTGTCATTAATACCTTTATTTCAGCATATATTATGACAATTTTTTTAATAATAAATAAATTCTTTTTGTGACAAAATAATTTATAGTTATAGCATGTATAACTAAATATAGTGATTAAAATGTTTTATGACAAAATATGTTTGTCACAATAAACAATTAACTTAGGTGCCAAAATTTTGCTCCAAAAATTTGTAACGAAATATTATGATAAAAATGTTTTTCTTCACTACATTTATTATGGGTTTCTTTATTGTGATAAAATATTATGATAATATTTTTTTTTAGTCACTGTATATTCTCTTTGTCATACTTAATGTAATGTTTTTTTATTTTATCATAATAACCATATTACTCGTGACAAAATAACATTTGACAAAATTAATTTTACCATAATATAATATATTTATTGTATGAATGTGATCGTTATTTAGTGTAACTAGCTACGAGTTCACTTTTTAATTCTATATGAATTATACCCTATCTAATTGATCTGTTCCCGTGGAGCATTTGATTTGGATTATATTTTTCCTCCACCTTTGATTATCTTCTAATTTTAACTTTCCTGATGCATTTAGAAAAAGTTCAGTGTACAGTATAATATTTGAATGCATGTACTTCTTTATTATTTAACTTTTACTTAGTTATCAATTATTAGGCTGTCCTCGTTCATCTCAAATCTCATAAGTAGAGGGTATACTAATATATGGAGTAAACGATTTTTTTCCACCCAAATAATAGTTGGATGACACATTTCTATCTACAGACTTTTAAAATATTAATTTATTACTCAAATTTATATTCCGTTTTCGATTTTGGTATCGTTATGACCTTACACTACCATCATTCTCTTTCCCAATCATCACTCACAAAGACCCCTCAAACCCTACTTCTACTAACTTCGCCAATCGCCAGCAATCCTAAGTAAAATTTCGATCAATCACAACCACCAAAATCCAATCTTCCACCACCAAAAGACTTATTAGCCTCCCCTCTTCAAAAATCCCAACAGTCTGAATCGAGTTTAATCTTTATTCGTCGCCAGAATATAAATTTGGATAATAAAGTAGTATTTTAAAAGTCTGTGGTAGAAAAGTATCCCTAAACCATCATTTGAGTGGAAAAGGGTTATTAACTCTAATATGTATGGTGCAACACATCATTGAATCCTTTAAAATTATTGTATATATCTATTTTAATTTTTTGAAAAAGAAAAAAAAATCGACCACCAAATTAATTAGGAAGTTTTGACGATGGGATTTATTGACAACTATATTTTGCAATCGAGGAACACTTCTAATGAGGATATCATAGATGGACAGGCGATCTATCGAATTAAATTATTAAGGTGCTTAGATTTATCATATTAAATTAGTGGCTTATAAGTTTGCAGTGACGTTAATAATAAGTTTAATTGAGGGTATGTTTAATATGTCTTATTATAAGTGAAGTATAACCACGCCGTGTACAACACTAACTATATAGCTCTAAGTACTACACTATAATATTATGTTAGTCAATATATTAATGTTAAAGTATTTAGGTCAAGTTTGGTATGTGAAACTATACTGTATTATTGTATACTATTAAATTAATATAAATTATGTGGTTGAAATTTTGTATTGTATTAATTAATACAATGTACAAATTGTTAATGCATCTACATTATATATCTGTATAATACCAAGTAAAAGGGTAGGTCAAGGTTCCAAAGTGTTTTTTGTTAAAGCTTATATTTTATTTTTTATCATTATTAAACAAATAATTAATTATTATTATTATTATCATAAATTATGTGATTATAAATAAAATATATGTGTTTGACGGGTTATACAAACCGCTGGTGATGTCACTAGAAATTTTCCGAGGACATCAATTTTCGACATAGATTGTGTACAATTAATTGGACATTAGAACAAGCTTACAAATTTCAGATACATGACTTGCTTTTAGTTCAACCCTTCATTCCACCCAATTGATCATGCTTTGAAAATTCTATATTTTGGAATATATGATCAATGGAAGGATAAAGACGAATATTTATTGTTAATAATTGTTATGCTTAAAAAGTCACACTTATGTCAGCTCTAATGTCTTCTTGTACTAGCTTCCAAGCCCATATCTATTCAAAGATATTCTTACCAACCCTATCTCCTTTCAAGAAATGAATTGATGAGAGCCTTCCATATGTCAAGGCAACTTGCAAAACACTCATTACATTGAGTGTTTAGGTATATAAATTGGCACCTCTCTTCCCGAAGAGGGGGGCTAGGCATATGAGAGCTAACCATAGTTTGAGCTCAATTCTTTCTCTCCGTAAACACTGTATTTCTTCATCTTTGTATGCCTTTCGGGCAATATCATATAAATAGTCAGAGATCAATAAAATAACAATGGATGTAAGAGTCGCTTGTTTGAGCATTCGAACCACTATAAAAACCTCTTTTGCCAATCTATTATTTATGTTTTCTGCAAAATATATAATCTTAGCTCCATATTCAAATCTCATGGATCCATCACGTGTGTCTCCTGAGTCAGCTCAGTGTTTCCCACGTGCGAGTTGTTGGCGTCCAAAATCAAGCGTCAACAGTTTGGTGGCCCATGCAAGTCCGATTCTCAAGCCTGCATCCAAGTTCCCTAATGGCATGCTTAGATCTCAAACCTGCGTTAGAATTCTCCAATCGCGTGGCCAGATCACACGCGACAGAGTTCTCCGATTGCATGGCCAGATCACAGATCACACATATTAGAATTCTCCGATTGCGTGGCCAGATCGCAGATCGCACGCATCATAATTCTCCAACCGTGTGGCCAGATCGCAGATCGCACACATCAAAGTTCTCCGATCGCGTGGCCGAATAGTAGATCGCACGCCCATGCCGTCCTGATCCTCGGCTTCAGATCGTTGATCTTTAGCTTCAAATCGCTTGTTCAGATCGCTGATCTCTTGTGCTCTTAGGTAGAGCTCGTTATGACCTCTCAGGTCGAGCTCGTTATGACCTCTCAGGTCGAGCTCGTTATGACCTTTTCAAGTCGAGCTCGTTCTGACCTCTAAGATTGAGTTCGTTTTGCTCATTGAGCTCGTTTTGACCTCTCAGGTCGAGGTCGTTTTAACCTCTTAGGTCGAGGTCGTTTTGTCCATTGAGGTCGTTTTAACCTCTCAGGTCGAGGTCGATTTGACCTCTTAGATTGAGCTCGTTTTGCTCTCAAGTTGAGCTCATTTAGCTTAGATTGAGCTCGTTTTGCTCTCAAGTTGAGCTTGTTTCGCTCAGATTAAGCTTGTTTTGCTTTCAGGTCGAGCTCTTAACAGATTTCAAGTCGAGCTCATAACAGATCGCGATCAGCTCCTAGCTCTCAGCCCTCGATCGTGCCAAGAATAGCTCGAGCTCTTCAGTTCAAGACTATAGCCATTCAGATCAAAGATCTTAGTTTCTGAAGCGTGATTACGCACTCCAAAACTAGGGGGCTTCTGTTATGCCTAAAAAGTCACGCTTATGTCAGCTCATTTAATGTCTTATTGTACTAGCTGCCAAGCCCATATCTGCTCAAAGATATTCTTACCAACCCTATCTCCTTTCAAGAAATGAATGGATGAGAGCCTTCCATTTGTCAAGGCAACTTGCAAAATACTCATTACATTGAGTGTTTAGGTGTATAAATTGGCACCTCTCTTCCCGAAGAGGGGAACTGGACATATAAGAGCTAAGCATAGTTTGAGCACAATTCTTTCTCTGTAAACACTGTATTTCTTCATCTTTGTATGCCTTACGGGCAATATCATAGAAATAGTCAGAGATCAATAAAATAACAGTGGACGTAGGAGTCGCTTGTTTAAGCATCTGAACCACTATAAAAACCTCTATTGCCAATCTATTATTTATGTTTTCTGCAACATATATAATCTCAACTCCATATTCAAATCTCATGGATCCATCATGTGTGTCTCCTGAGTCAGCTTAGCGTTTCCCACGTGCGAGTCGTTGGCATCCAAAATCAAGCGTCAATAGTTTAAACTGTTGATGCTTGATTTTGACACCAACTAATACGCACGTGTGAGATGTTGAGCTGGCTCAGAAGACACACGTGAATGCAAGAAAAAGAGAGTAAATGCAATGAGAAAAGCATTTTTAAAGTGGTTCTGGATAGCAAGGGCTAAGTCCTCGTCCCACCGTTGTTTTATTAATGATAGGGGTCAGGTCGCATGAGCTGACTGACCTTCAAGTGATAGTACAAGCGAGTGAATGCTATTATAGAGAGAGAGAGAGTAGCTCATCAAGAGTAAAAGTGAGTGAATCCCACAAACGGGAGAGAAGCTCTCTATTTATAATGGGATACATTGAGGCAATGATCACTAAATCTGTGAGTTGGTGGGATTATCCGTGCAAATCCTTCTTTATGTCACATTGCCCACCTTCTAGAGTGATTTGCGCGATTTGGCGCAGGGATTAGACACGTGGAATAACCATAACTTCAGGCTGGTCTGGCGCGCACCCACTATTCTGAAAGAAGCGGCTGCGGGTGTACCCATATTCTGACTTTTGCACGCTGACTGGACCTTACGTTAGCCCTATATTTTTCAGGCATAACAGAAGTCCCTTAGTTTTTAAGGTTTGAGGATCGAACCTTGGAAACTATAAGTCATGCCGCGATTGGATGCTTTCGGGAAATTCTGGTGATTCCGACCTGCTTGAAAATAGGTCGGGGTAGCACTCTTTGCTAACACGACCTCGCATGGTCACTGCTCGCTAAGGATGAGTGACCTAATTTCGACAGGCATTATCTGTTGTGCTTTTGGTATGGGTGCATTTAATGAAGCAGTCTCTCCTCGGACAGCCGTGTCGTGTGCGACCTGTTGGAACTTCTCAGCATCAACCTTCAGAGGACGCACCACTCCGAACTGTGAAGGATTCCCTACCGCTCACTGCTCGCCAAGGCTAAAGACAATGGCTCAGCGAGTCAAGAAGAGAAGGCAGATTCAGGTCGAAGAGTAGGAGACCGAATCCAAGGGCGATCAACCCGAGAGGTCACAGCCAAACCTCGAGATGAGGTCGGGTAAAGAACCGACAGGCGACACGACCCTAGTTGAAGGCGCGAAGAAGGAAACTCCGTTGGACTACCGGGAATCAGCGAGTACCCTGCACTGATGGTCTACACTTTGCTGGAGTGCGGACTCTTGGAAGCATTCGAGCAGTTCGTAGGTTCCAGCGATGTGGACTTGATGTCCACATCGATCCAGCACTTAAGCAAGGTAAATGAACTGTCCTCGGCGAGGACTTCCCTTAGTTCCTTTGGATAAACTAGCTTGCTATTTTTTCTTGTTCGCAGGCCCTGCTTTCAATGCAACTATCCCTGGAGAAGGTTCGGCTGGGAGCTACAAAGGGGGAGGTCGCACTGAACGAAAGAGTCTTGGCTCTTCGCACGGTGGACTTCCAAAAAGCGGAGCTCGAGAAGCATGGGGAGGAATTAAGGAGCTTCAAAGGACCATAGCCAGACTCTCCAAGGAGGTTGAAGAGAAGGACCAGGAGCTCAAAGCGATCTCTCTACGGGCCTTGCGAGCAAAACAAGAGGAACGCCTCCGAGAAGCAAAGGCAAGCTCTCGAAGCTGAACTTTAGGTAAGTCGGGGGAAAGTTGCTTCCCTGACCGAAGAGATGCAGAGTCTATCTATGCCTTGCGACCGAAGAATCCGCTCCTTGATATGTCCGAACTTCCGGAGGACTGGTGGACAACTCTCTTGTCCATGGCATGGCAGGATGATGAAGTGGCGGCCGCCCAAAAATCTGATCAAATAGAGGGTTCAAGACATGCCTCGGAAAAGCCTCCAGCCGACCAGTCTTAGGACAATGAGGTCGATCCTCTAGGAGTCAAATCAGGGCTGACAGTAGTACCATTTTGCCTGTTGTCTTCTTCTCATTAATGAAAATACATTTTGCTTTTACAATTTCTGTTCGCTTTATCATACATGAGTTTACAATATTGGAACAAGTCTATGCGAACATGTTAACACATTTACACGAACAAGATTACATGCGAAGACTGTTACAAGTGAATAGAATAATACTTTATAGGGAAATAATTTACAAAGATCAAAAATTAATTTGCAAGGAAAACTGAGTTCGGAATTACTAATAGTATGGTCGAAGGTGCTCAGCATTCCACGCTCGGGGTACCTTAGAACCATTCAGCCTTGTGAGATGATAAGTCCTCAGTCTTATAACTTTGTTGATGCGGTATGGACCTTCCCAGTTTGGTCCTAACACTCCTACACTTGGTTCCCTGGTGTCGAGGAGAACTTTCTTTAACACAAGGTCGCCGACCTAGAAGTCTCTTCGTTTGACCTTAGAATCGAATAACCTTTTCGCGCGTTGCTGATAGGCTGCTATTCTTAGCGAAGCCTTGCTGGGATGTTCTTCAACAAGGTCTAGACTTGCTCTCATAAGTGCTTCGTTGTCGGCTTCATTGTACAAGTCCCTCCGTAGCAAACCAATTCCTACCTCCACATGGATCATCGCTTCGCAACCATATGCTAGCGAAAAATGGGTTTTTGAGGTAGAGGTTCTCGGAGTTATCCTGTACGCCCATAGGACTTCGAGGAGGTTGTCGACCCAATTTCCTTTGGCTTTGTCAAGTTTGGCTTTTAGAGTGTGCTTGATGGTTTTGTTGACAGCTTCAACTTGACCAATTGCTTGCGGTCTTGCGACTGAGGCGAATTTTTTATGGATACCCAGCTCGTCGCAAAACTGCTTGAACTCCTCGTTGTCGAACTGTTTTCCATTATCCGAAATGAGGGTATGAGGAATTCCGTAGAAGCACACAATATTCTTGAAAACGAAGTCTTTGAGCTTCTTGGTCGTGATCGCGACAAACGGTTCGGCTTCCACCCATTTGGTGAAGTAATCTACTGCGACCACGGCATATTTGACTCCCCCTTTACCGACTGGCATGGGACCGATGAGATCGATTCCCCACATGAAAAATGGCCAGGGGCTAGTCATTGTTATCAGTTTGTGGGAAGGAGCTCGCGGAATGTTTGGGAACTGTTGACACTTGTCACACCTCTTAACAAAGTTGTAGGTGTCATCTTGGATTCGGGGCCAGTCAGCGTTCTTGAGGCTGAAGGGCATAACTATATAGCAGTACAGTCCCCTATTTGTAATAAAGGATGTATGCTCTTCGTCCGGCGCGTACATCAGAATTTGATTATATCCCGAGTACGCGTCCATGAAACTTAGCAGCTCATGCCCCGATGTGGCATCCACGAGCTGGTCGATTCTTGGCAGGGGGAAGCTATCTTTAGGGAATGCTTTGTTGAGGTCGCTGAAGTCGACACATGTTTGCCACTTTCCATTGGGCTTTTTCACCGGAATCGGGTTGGCAACCCAGGTCGGGTAGAGTGCCTCTCAGATGGACTCGTTTCTGAGGAGGTTATCTACCTCTAGCTTTAAGGCGACATATCGCTCCGGATCCATCGCTCTTCTTTTTTGGCGAATCAAGTTGGCTTACTGCGATGTTCAAGACATGACGATGATATCTGGTTGACCCGATCATATCTCGCGTCAGCTCGCTAACACACCGATATTTTCCTTGAGGAAGCTGATCAGCTCGGATGCGAGCTAAGGGTTGAGATTACTCCCGATCCTTAATACTCGGCTCGGTTCTTTCTAGTCGACTGATATTTCAGACAAATCCTCAACTGGCCCATTGGAAGGGCTTTCCTGGATTCAAGGATCCATATTATCCTTGGCTGGACCTGGCTGGGGCTCGATCCGGCTAATCGTCATAGTCTGTCGGGGAATGCCATGCGAGATACCCTTCCCTTTGCACGCCACCTGCACTGCTTTTATGTAACAGTTGCGAGATGCGCTCTACGATACGCTAACTTCCCCTATCCCCGTCGGGAGGGGGGAACTTCATCTTGAGATGGTATATCGAAGCGCCTGCCTTAAAGTGTCTTAGTAGAGGTCGCCTCAGGATTTCATTGAAGGCAGATGGGCAATCCACGACCAAGAATTCAGTAACCTTAGTCACTTCGTCATAATCACCCAACGTGACTAGAAGTTGGATCATTCCTTTGGGAATCAGGTGGTCCCCTATAAAACCATATAAAGGGATCGAGGCGGGCTTCAGGTTGGCCTCATCAAAGTTCATTCTTTTGAAAGTAGTCTACAACAGTATGTTCACAACACTTCCGTTGTCCAGTAGCATTATGCGGACGTTATGGTGCCTTATGAGGGGCGTGATCACAACTGCGTCGTCGTGAGGATGATGCAAATGGGCTACATCCTTCTCGGAGAAGGTAATTGGCTCCTCCTTGCGAACCTTTTGTGGTCGCTGCGACGTTTTCATCACACTGATCGGGTCCTGATGAACTGCGTGAGCATACCTTTCCTGGGCACCTCGCATGTTCTGTGCGAGGTGCAATTCTCCAAAGATCATGTGACACTGCTATATCTTTTGCGATCACGACGCTTCTTTCCCTGTTCCCCTTGACTTTCCTCTTGTGCAGGAGTAGAGTCGTCAATATACTACTTGAAATACCCCTTCTTGATGAGTTCTTCGATTCCTGCTTGAGAGCTTGGCACTCATCTGTGCGATGCCCGTTATCCCGATAGAAACAACAGTACTTTTTATTATTTCTAGCTGACGCGGGAGTTTTTATGGGCTCGGGCTCTCCGAGCAGGCTGGCTTCTTCTGATTTGTCAAGAATAGCCGATACAGATGCATTCAGAGGCGTATATTAATCTCTGTTGCGATCACGATAAGGGATAGAAGCAGAGGACTTTTTGGGCTCGTAGTGAGGTTTCTTTCCCTTTCGCTGATCGTCAACGACCCCACTGCGATCAGCTCTTCTGCTTTCCCCTCAACCAGTTGTACTACCTAAGGCGCCGGGGTCACGACGGCGGAGCGCCGCCAATGAATTTTCAATCCGAAGGTACTTCTCCGCAAGGTTATAGAATCCTATGAGGGAAACATCATCCTCAGCCTGTAATTCTTTCCACAGGTTGGTTTGTGGACGAACTCCTGCTATGATGAGAGTCCGAACACACTCTTCGGGAGTATAAGCCACCTTGTTGAGTTCTCTGTGGAAACGATCAATGTATGACTCAAGGGATTCATCCCTTTCTTGCCTTAAATTGCTGAGGTAGCTCAAAGGCATCGAGAACTTTCAGTTCACTTGAAAATGCCTTAGGAACGTTGCGCTCATCTGAGGCCACGAACTGATTGATCCCGTTGGGAGCAACCTGAACCACCGTTTGGCATGAGAGGTTAAAGTCACGGCCAAACAACGACATTTTGCTAGATCTGAGACCTGGTGAAGCTCCATTAGGTATTTAATAAATGATCCTGCAGATCAGAATTTCCATCAAACGCCCGCATGTCGGGCATCCTGAATCTTGATGGGAGTGGAGCAGCTAGCACTTCGGGAGAGAAGGGGGATGCAAACGCGACCTGCCCTTGCTCATTTTGCTGAGCTCTTAGTCGATCTAGAGCTCGCTGCAGCTCCTCAATTTGTGGCAATAGAGCCACTTAGGGATTACTTTCACCCATACGAGTTCGACCCTCGCGATTACGGTTGAGGAAAGTCCGGATGTTGGGTTCCTCTTCGCCTCAGTCGGTGGTTCCAGCCACTCTCGACACACGCTAGCTAGAGGCGTGTGATGGCGATGAATGGTGCGTGGTATTTTCACGACCTTCGCGGTGGTAAGAACTGCCCCGCGAAGTGTGGGAACCTCTCGCACGATGACGATTGGGATTGTTTTGTCGGCGGTGATAAGAATCACCCCGCCCAGCACTTTTACTAGGGTGTATCTGCGATGTGGCATGGGACAGCTCGGGCTGCGTCCTTTCATTGAGTCTTAACGAGACTGGTATTCTGCTTGGGACGCGGTCGGTGTTTGTTGGCCCTTTGGAGCCCGTAGGCCTGTTTTTTGTCATTTGCTTACCCTTTCGTCTACACGTTGTAGTGCTCGCAACATGGGCTATTTCCCTTTGCCGCGCTTTCACGCGACCTGCAGGCGTTTTTGGCGGTTGTACTGCCCCAGCTGATTTGGATGGCACACCTTGATCTAAATGGTCCAACCTTCGGTTGACCGTCTGGAGAGTATTGTCGAACCTCTCCAGGTAACTTCTAATAGAAGGGTCAAGTTGTGAACTTGATGGGATATCCCCCGTAGCATTTTGCAGAACTGAAGGTATTTTGGAAGAGGTGTCACCCTAGACTTGGGGGAGCCCCTCAACACCCTGATTGGTTTGCTCAGGCTTAGGTTGGCGGGCCATTTGCTGTTGTAGGACCAGTAAGTTAGAGATTCTCCTAATGAAGGATGAACACTAAATCATGCCCTCCTTCTAGCGTCAAAGTGTTGATGCGTGATTTTGACACCAACTAATACGCATGTGTGAGATGCTGAGCTGGCTCAGAAGACACACGTGAATGCAAGAAAAAGAGAGTAAATGCAATGAGAAAAGCATTTTTAAAGTGGTTCGGATGCTAAGGAATCAAGTCCTACGTCCACTGTTATTTTATTAATGATAGGGGTCAGGTCGTATGAGCTGACTGACCTTCAAGTGATAGTACAAGCGAGTGAATGCTATTATAGAGAGAGAGAGAGAGAGAGAGAGTAGCTCATCAAGAGTAAAAGTGAGCGAATCCCACAAACGGGAGAGAATCTCTCTATTTATAGTGGGACACATTGAGGCAATGATCACTGAATCTGTGAGTTGGTGGGATTATCCGTGCAAATCCTTCTTTATGTCACATTGCCCACCTTCTAGAGTGATTTGCACGATTTGACGCAGGGATCTGACACGTGGAATCACCACAGCTTTTGGCTGGTCTGGCGCGCACCCACTATTCTCAGAAGCGGCTACGGGTGTACCCATGTTCTGACTTTTGCACGCTGACTGGACCTTACGTCAGCCCTATGTTTTTCAGGCATAACAATAATTTTATCTTTTATTTTATGGAATTACCTTCTAGTTTACGTCTTGTAGAATTAGCTAGGTAGAATTACATATAAATGTGACAAGAACTAGAGGTGAGCACCTGAGCGGGTTCGGGTACCTGCCCAAATCCTATAGAATCGGAATCATTATGATTCCGGTTCCCAAGTGTTTGGAATCGGAATCTGAAACACAAGTTTTGGTTTCCATTCGGGTACCCAAAAAAATTTCAAATACACCCCTATTAGTAACAAAAATGACAAATAAACCCTATGAAAATTACAATACACCCCCATCTCAGAACGAATCTTGACCGTCGGATTATAACTACCAATCAATCTAAAAAAGTTTATTGATATCTGTGAGCATAGAAAAGTAAAAATGAATAGGTCAACGACGTTGACTGTTTATATTCAGAAGATTGTTAATTAGATTATGTTAGTTGCTATTAAGTGTTTTTTCTGTTAATACAGTAGTTAGTTGTTCTTGTTAACACAACACTATAAAAAGTGCTTCTCCTTGTACTTACTCATTATGTTGAATACAAGAAATCAAAGTTCTAGTTTCTTTGATTTTTCTTCTTTCGTTTTCTTTGAATTTGGCCTAAGAGCTCACATAGTATCAAAGCCATTGACTAACATCTAAAATGGTTGATCTCTCTTAAATTTCTCTCAATAAAAGCAATTCTGGTAAAAAATTAGCCACTGATTCTATCAATTTCACAAACATCTCATCTATATCTTCTTCAACCTTACTTGTCATTTCCCCCAAATTAACTAGGGATAACTATAGTTTTGGAAATCCCAAATTTTATTTGTTGTTGGTTCTCATGACTTAAAAGAACATCTTACTGGATTGGTTGCATGTCCAGCGCCGTTCGTAAAAGTACAACTAGAAGGCTTAGAAGGAACGACTAAAAAGAAATCTAATCCAGCATACAATCACTGGAAAAAGGCTGATAAGCTACTAGTATGTTGGCTTCTTGGATCTATCTCTGAATCTATGTTTAATGTTGTTTCAAAATGCCAGTATTCTGCCGATATGTGGATAGCTTTAGAAAAAGAATTTCTCACTGAATCATCAACTATGACCTTGCATGCTAGGAATTTATTGCAAAATACCAAGAAAGATAGTCTTAGTATTCATGATTACTTTGACAAAATGAAGGGTTTTGCTGAAGTTCTATCGGACAGTGGATTAGTAATTATAGATAAAGCGTTGTTGAATTATATTCTTGATGGCTTGAATTCTGAGTATGATGCTACTATGGTTAATATTTCCACAAGGCTGGAATCTAGGTTAGATCCTCTTTCTGTCCAAGAAGCTCAAATTATATTACAGAAGTATGAGTTGAGGTTAGAAAAGGCTAATCTAGTAGTAAATTCAGTGGTCAATGCTGAATTTCATGGAGGGTCGGTTCATTTGGCCAATCTCACAATAGATGTACTAAATAAGAAATATCATAATGAACAAACTTCATTTAACACTGGATCAATTTCAACCCATATAGTCCCATAGCTTTACACCTCACACCTTTACACCTCACTCACATGTCACTAGTCCTAATCAATTTGTACCACATAGTCACTTTTATAGTCAGTTCACCGGTGGCTAAGGAAGAGGTAGAGGAGCTAGAAGAAGCAGGTTCATTCGCCACGTTTGTGGGAAAAGTGGACATCTTGCTCTTAATTGTTACCATAGATTTGATGCTAACTTTATAAGAGGACATAACTCATTAGCCAGAGGTCAATTTGGATCTAATTACACTAGAACATCATAAGTTTTTCAAGCACCACAATACTTTCCTTTGACCTCACCACAGTATTCCTATAATCCAACTTAATACCGGCTTCAACTAGTTTTTTACCCTATATCAACTCAGGACCACAAGGTACAACCTCTACTGGTTTCCCAACAAGGCCTAATACAGTCTCAGAATAGTCTCCAATGCCTGCTGGATCTCACTCATCTGCATCTGGTCATCCTAATCAAGTGTTCATGTCACAAACTCAATCACAACACTGCTCAAATCATGCTGCCAATTATATTGTTGGACCTTCCACAGTTCAAGATGCCTCTTGGTGCATGGCCTCTAGAGCCATAGATGATGTGGCTTCAGATTTGGCACAACTTTCAGTCAATTCTACCTACATTGGCAATGAGCAACTTCAGGTTGGAAATGGTGAGTTGCTTTCTATCTCCCACACTGGTTTCACTTCATTGCCTTGTCATTCTAGGTCTCTCTATCTAAAACAGGTTTTATATGTACCTCATATCACCAAAAATCTGCTAAGTATTTCTAAATTTATTAAAGACAATAGTGTAGTGGTTGAGTTCTCTGCTGACCATTATGTGATTAAGGACAAATAATCCAAGGTTGTTCTTATTCAAGGAAGGCTTAAGGATGGTCTTTACCAACTTCAAATTCCAGCTTCACATTCTGCTTCCAAATCAAATCTGGCTATTAGTCTCTCTTCCACAGCTTCAGCTTTCAACCCCACTAAAGCTTCACTTCCTTCTCAATTTGCACAATCTTTGGCTTCTGAATTCACTATTGGTTGTAATAATAATACTGTTAAAAGTGACACTTGCGAATCTAAGAGTTCAAGGTGACATTAGTGCTACTCTTGAATCTTCTGCATTTGTTTCTCCTTGTACCAATGATGCTGCTAATAATAAAAGTCACATAATGCAATCCTTTTCAGTTGCAAAGAGTAGTGGAATGTTGTGGCATAAACGATTAGGACACCCTCATGCATTTGTTCTTGCAAAAAATTTGCATTCACTAAAGTTATCTCATGTTGTAGCTAGTACCTTTGATTTTTGCACTACTTGTCAATATGGTAAGCTACACCAGTTTGTGTTTCCTAGGTCTGCCTCTAGAGCTACTCAGCCTTTGGAATTAGTGCATTCAGACTTGTGGGGACATTCTCTTGTTTCTTCTCCTGAAGGTTTTAGATATTATATAAAGTTTTTAGATGATTATAGTATATTTACTTGGATTTTAACTAGTAATGTATTAATATTTATCAATTTATCATATATAATTAATTAATTACTAATTAATTACAGATTTACTTAGAACTTGATAATTGAAATAAATAACTAAATATTATATTATTATTCAATTAAATATACTATTTTATTCAAAAATAATTCTTTTAATAACATTAAAACAC
>CM047905.1:4782437-4825351 GCA_026229545.1 Pistacia atlantica | reverse complement strand
AATAACATTAAAACACTTTTAATTAGTATTAATTCTAATTATACACTTAATTAATCAAAACTTTAATATTAATTTATTATAATATATTAAATTTTTTTATATGATGTAGTTTATATGTAATAGGGCAATGCTATGTGCACTAACCATTTGTACTAATCTAAGTACTAACATTGAAAATTTGAAATTCCCCAAAAAAAATATTCAAATTTTCAATGTTAGTACTTGAATTAATACAAAATGGTTAATGCACATAGTATTATTGTATGTAATAAGTATACTTGTATATTTATTTAATTAGGTTATTATAAAAATTTAAATTTTTTTATTTTAAATTTTTTATCTATAAAATTACATAGACCCCACATTCTTTACAGATATTTAATTTTAGCCTAAGTTCCAAAACAGGGTATCCACTATAGGTTCCAAGCAGGTTTTAAGTTGGGCATCTATTGTAAGTTTTTTTTTTAAGTTCTAGTTCTAGTTCTGATTCCTCCACATATAAGAATCGGAACCATAACTGCAAAGTATCAGTTCTAAAAAAAATAAAACCGAAAGCTATATGTACAGTGTTAAGTTTTGGATAGATTTCAGTTTCAATTATGATTCTACCAATAGATTTCGATTCTACTGTTATCCGTATTCACCCTTATAAATGGCTTGTTTTCCTGGTAGAATGAATTTTGAGGGAGTGTCGTGTTGAACACGGCAGCAGAAGGCAGAAAAATGGGTCCACAAGTAGGCACCGTCTTTTATTGATATGAAGGTGATTGGGTAGCTTTTCTTTTTTATTTTTGCTTCTTCTTATTTTATTTTTTCCCCACCTTGGCTTTACTTACTTGGTTTTGCTTCTTTATCTCAATGGGTCAAAAACTGGAGGAGAAAGAAAGATGAATGCATGTCTTAGGTTATATAACCCCTGTGTTAATGATAAAACTATGACTTAAATTTAAATATGAAGTTGTTTGTGGGTGAAGTCGTCTAGAACTACTGTATATATGGAACTGGAAGCCACTCTCTTTTAATTTTTGAAATATTTTTCAATTACTATGACTTAAATATCATTTTGTTTTTGAAGCAGATAAATATACTAGATTATATTACACTAAATTAAAAAAAAATTCCCTTAGGAGAAATGGCAGACATAACATAGTGAAGACTTAATTAGACATAAAAATATAATTGAATAATGTGAAAACAAATCTCACATTCTTTTCATTTTTAGATAAACAGTTTTATTTAAATTAGATTAATTTTCAGATTGAATTGACTCCGTAAATAAATAAATACAAATCATATTTTTTAATCATGATAACATAATAATGATTAAGAAGAGATTGAATTGACTCAACAAAATAAACAAACATACATTATATTTTTTAATCCAAGATAACCTAATAATGATTAAGAATAGATTGAATTCACTCCATGAATAAACAAATACATATTTTTTAATCCAAGATAACCTAATAATGATTAAGAATAGATTGTATCGACACAATAAATAAACAAATACCTACCCTATTTTTTAATTCAAGATAACATAATAATGATTAAGAATACTGCACAAACAGGTACATAAATTTTTAATATTCTCACTCTGGTCAGAGATAGAAAAATTGGACTCTTAGGTCAAACCTGGCTAACTCAATGCCCTTGGGTTCCGGTTAATTTAAAATTGAATTGGCTTCGAATTTGAATTTTCCTTTGAATTAATATCATTTTATTGAAGGTTGATTTACATGTGCCTATTCTAACTAACTCAAAATGACAAATTTCTACCCATCAACGCCCCACCTAATTTTTGAACTAACAGTCTATGGGTATTTATAACGATGTTCTTTATTTCAAAGAACATCTTTTATATAAATAAAAAAAAATTTTATTAATTTTTAAATATAAAGAATAAAATTTTTATTCAAATCCAATGGGTTCTTTAAATTTAATGAAGATGCTCTTTATTTTAAAAAAAAAAAAAAAAGACTTAGAGAATCTCTAAATGACTTTTTATATGACCTAGACTATTTATTAAAGAGTCTATCCATAAAAACAAAAGTCCAACATACTCTTTATCTTTAAAATATAAATTAGAGAGTAAGTTTGACTCTCCAGTCAAATTTCACTCTCTATCCTAATTTTAATTAATAAACTACAAGTTCCTATGCATTTTATTTATTAATTATGTCTCTCATTAAGTCTCTTTCTTACAAATAAAGAACATCTTCATTAAATTTAAAGAGTCATTGGATTTGAATAAAAATTTTGTTCTTTATATTTAAAAATTAATGAAAATGCTCTTTATTTATATGAAATATGCTCTTCAAAATAAAGAGCACCATTGGAGATGCTCTTAATAGGAAAGAGAATTAATAAATAAAATGTATGGAAACTTGTAGTTTATTAATTAAAATTATGATAAAAAGTGAAATTTGACTCTCTAGATGTGGAAAGTCAAACTCACTTTTTAATTTATATTTAAATAATAAAAAATATGTTGGACTTTTGTTTTTATTAATAGACTTTTTATAATAAAGAGTTTGGATCATATAAAAAGTCATTTAGAGATCTTTTACGGATTTTTTATTATTTTCTTTTCTTTATTTGACTTTTTAATTTAATTAAACTTTTATATTTGAAAGTTTAATTTATGATTTTAACAGAGCATTGTTATACAATTTAAATATTTTTCAAAATTCAGATCCCAAATAATCTTTTTGTTTGGATGATTGTTGGGGTGGATATGAAGGAGACTTTAACTCCAAATTTGGCTTAGGCTATGGAGAGTTAAAAGAATCAAGAATGACATCAGGTGGCCGAAGGCTGACCATGGACTGTCAGTGGCATCTTACTAATTTGTTATAATATTATTTTCAATTATATTAATTTGCGATTAATAATAATTTTTCCTTGGAGAAACTACTATGCCATAATTGCCTTTAACTACTATCTATTGGATTTCCACTTTGATTTTTAGTTTTTTACCTTAAGGGTGTATTTGGTAGGACGTAATCCCTTCTTATTGAGATAATATAAGATTTTGATAATCTTTCAAAATCAGTAATAATTATTATTGACTATATAAGAAGTAATTTAATTATCACTATTTTCTAAAGTATTTTAAAATTATTTTGTAATCTATTTTTGTTATAATTTTACCCCTAATTATTAAAAAATTTAGACAATAAAGCCCTTATTTTGAAAACAATTTATAAATATATTCATGGACTATTTTATCCTTATATACAAAATTTTTAGGATATAAATACCCTTGAACTTGAACAAAATTACCCAAGACTAGTGGTCGAATCTGGCCACCACCGCCAGCAATCGATGGCTGGCCACCACTACCAATCGCTAGTCGTCGTACATTGATCTGGCTGTAAATTTGGCCATTTCCAACCAGTTCCATCATGAATCTGGTTGGGGCAGTGGTGTCAAGCAGTCGATAGTGGCTTGGGGTAGGTGGGGGTGACTTTGTTATAAATTAAACGTCTATGTGATTGGGGTGCTTTAGTAGAATCTCAAATATAGGGGATTAAAAAATAATAATAAAAATAATATTATTTTAAGAAGAAGGATAATTTTATAATTTAAATAACATATTTACTAATTTATTCCTCCCAACCAAACATATCAATATAATATACTCACCAATTTAATTTAATATTTTTGATAATACGACATTCCCGACGATACAAAACACACTGAGGAGAAATGGCAGGCATAACATAGTCAAGACTGGAGACTTAGACATAAAAATAGAAATAAATACGTTTGCTGGGTTGTTTAGCCGAGTAAATATATCGTCAGTGCCCAATCAGACAAAACTCAACAATCATAAACCCCAGGGCTTCTATTTTTTCACGTGAACAGTAGTCACTCTTGTTTCTTGACCGCATTAGTCTTCAGGTACTCAACAAATCTAACAAAGTAATCTTCCTGCAATTTCTTATTATTGAAATTCATTGTAGCTTTTCTAGCTTTCACTCTTAATTTCTCTCCTTCCTCAGACACCATGGCTAGTGTCAGAGCCTTGGCTATTTCATTCCTGCTAAACGATCCATCTTCACTTCTTTCCACTTCTACAGCAAGGCCCTTTTCAACCAGTACCCTTGCATTTAAAGGTTGATCAATTATGAATGGTAACACAACAAGACAATGCCCGAATTGCAAAGTCTCTATGATTGATCCCCACCCAGCATGAAACAATGATCCGCCAATTGATGAATGTCCTAAAATTTCTAACTGTGGCGCCCAACCTATGCAGATCATCCCTTTGCCGTGAACTCTGTCACCGAAACCTGGAGGCAGTGCATCAAGATCATCACTTGCCCACTCAGGTTTCCTCAGTGCCCACAAGAATGGCAATCCGGATAACTCAAGTCCATATGCCATCTCATAAACTTGATCCCTTGTAAGCTTACACTCACTTCCAAATCCTACAAAAACAACTGATTTTGGTTTTTGCTCATCAAGCCATTGAAATATCTTCTTCCATCTCTCATCAGTAATTTGATCTCTTCCATTCACGTTTACTGGCGTGAGTAAACCAACAGGAATCACCGGTTTTCCGATTATTTTTTCAAATAAATTCAAGTACTCACCTTCATATTCCGGACAGCTACGGATAGCTATAGCTTGACACCCATAGAGCACGTTGGCAGCCCTGTCTCTATCTGATATCCCTGATGCATTCAATCCGTAAAGACCATCAAAAGCGCCACTTGCCTCAAAACTCCGCAAAGCTAACCAAGACGAAAATTTAACCCACTCTGGCACTACGGTTAGACTCTCCGGGGATTGCCTGATTTTTGTTTTGTTATCAACCAACAAATCCGGTCCCAAAAAAGCATACATGGATGCTGAGAAAACAGAGAAATGCAAGAGAGGGACTTCATATTCTTGAGCAATCTTGACCGCCCAGTGAGTTAAAGCATCACAGAAAATCCAGTCTGGGGACTGCTCAGCGACAAACAGCTTGAAAGGATGTTGAAGGAGATCGTAAGCAATCTTTAAGTACTGAATTTTATCAAAAGAGGGAAGGTCCACTGTTGCCTCGGCTCCTTCAGGCAAAAGTTCGTTACCAATAAAGGCTGGTAATGGAAACTCCACAAGATTGATAAGGGTCGCCAAATTTGGAGGAGGTTTAGGGAGTCTTTGGATGATTTTTGGGGTTGATATGAAGGAGACTTTAACTCCAGATTTGGCTAAGGCTATGGAGAGTTGAAAGAATGGCATCAGGTGGCCGAACGCCGACCATGGAAGCATCGCTACATGAAGTGGTGTAGCCATTTCGATTATGTGTATGGGAAGCTTGCAAACTTTGACAACTAAAATATACGGCCGCTAGAGAAATGCTAGAACTCTTTTTCTCTTATATTTTTTACCATTTAATACTAAAACAGTAATAAGGAACACCCTTAAAGACTTATCCATTAGACTTGTCAGTGTTGGAACAAACGACAAGGTGTCATCTATCCATGTAAACACATGTACACGCCCAGCTAGTGGAAACTATAAACTTCAAAACTCCACATATTTTGTGAAAAATCCGTATTAAATTTTTATATGGAAGGAAAGATGATGATATGGTGCGTATTAAGGAACCGGGTATAAGTATCTATCAGAATAATATCAACAAAAAGACTTTCACATGGAATGTGTATGGTGTAGATGCAAAAAATCTACCGTCATGAAAATAGGGTGTGATCCCGTGAGATTGAGGTCACTGACAATCCATTAGACCTGCACACATGAAAGAGCAAGCGTGAAGCTTCCGGAAAACACCGAGGTGGTGTTTGCCGTAGGCACTCCGACGCTCAAGTCAGCGAGGCTGAAAGAGATTCAATAAGAATTAAGGAGAAGAAGAATTACCAGGAGTCTTGTCGGAGGCTAGGACTACGGCGGAGGCGTCGGGTTCTTGGGAGCAAGAACTTAGGAGCAAATAGATGGTTTTGAGTGGTGTAGATTGACTGTGAGAGATTGCCTCCTTAATGAGAGGGTAAGCCTTTGTTTTTATAGTGAACCTAAGGGGTTGGAATCTTAGTAGGACATTGAGTCCTCTTTTGGGAGATAATCCCTATCATAAAAGAGATATGATTTATTAACCTTATCAGATTAAGTTTAATAGTTTAAATAAGAGTTGGAATCTTAGTAGGACACTAAGTCCTATTTTGGGAGATAATCCCTATCATGAAAGAGATATGATTTCTTGACCTTATCAGATCAAGTTTAATAGTTTGAGTGAGATTTGAAATCTTAGTAGAAGAGGAAATAAAATGAGATTCTGATTTCCTATTTATACTCTGTTGCAGGCTAATGGGCTAAAACCCAGTTTAGCTTAACTTATAGGATAGCCCAACTCATAGAGTAGGTAGGTCGCAAGGTGATTTTAAGCGTGGGCCCAATCGGGATTGGGTTGAGGCTTTGGGTCGTGACATGTTTATTTCGTTATTGGGCCTCGTCAAACCCAAGACGATTTTTGGCCCTAACAGTTAGCCCCCACTCTCTAAGTTAAAGAGTATTTAGCTTAGAGTAGATTATCGAATGAGTGCGGTAGGCGGATTAGTGATAGCAGCTCGTTAGGTCAGATGGATCGTTGTGTGGATTGGGTCGATGACTTGTCGATTTGAGGTGCAAGAACTCTTCAACCAGTCTGGCTAACTGAATGTGTAGCTTTATGGGACGGGTGGGGCGGAATCAAGCGCGCGAATCCGGAAGGTGTAAATACTGTGGATCGAGGGCTCGATCCGAAGGTGTAAATCCGTGGATCGAGCGGGGTCGATCCGAAGGTGTAAATTCGTGGATCGAGCGGGGTCGATCCGAAGGTGTAAATTCGTGGATCGAGTGGGGTCGATCCGAAGGTGTAAATCTGTGGATCGGGCAAGGTCGATCCAAAGGTGTACGTACGTTTATCAGGCAAGCTGATTTGAAGGTGTCCGTACGTTTATCGGGTAGGCCGATTTGAAGGTGTCCGTACGTTTATCGGGCAGGCCGATTTGAAGGTGTCCGTCGTTTATCGGGCGAGGCCGATTTGAAGGTGTATGTCGTTTATCGGGAGTGGCCGATTTGAAGGTGTATGTCGTTTATCGGGTGGCCGATTTGAAGGTGTCATGCGTTTATCGGGCGAGCCGATTTGAAGGTGTCCGTCGTTTATCGCGAGCCGATTTGAAGGTGTCCGTACATTTATCGGGGAGGTCGATTTGAAGGTGTCCGTACGTTTATCGGACAGGCCGATTTGAAGGTGTCCGTACGTTTATCGGGCAGGCTGATTTGAAGGTGTCTGTACGTTTATCGGGCAGGCCGACTTGAAGGTGTCCGTACATTTATCGGGCAGGCCGATTTGAAGGTGTCCATACGTTTATCGGATAGGCCGATTTGAAGGTGTTCGTACGTTTATCGGGCCGACCGATTTGAAGGTGTCCGTACGTTTATCGGGCCGACCGATTTGAAGGTGTCCGTACGTTTATCGGGCAGGCCCGATTTGAAGGTGTCTGTGCGTTTATCGGGCGAGCCCGATTTGAAGAAGGTGTATGTCGCGTTTATCGGACGAGGCCGATTTGAAGGTGTCCGTGCGTTTATCGGGCAGGCGATTTGAAGGTAGTGTGCGTTTGGGCGGGCCGACTTGAAGGTGTCCGTACGTTTATCGGACAGGCCGATTTGAAGGTGTCCGTACGTTTATCAGGTAGGCCGATTTGAAGGTGTCCTTACGTTTATCGGGCCGACCGATTTGAAGGTGTCTGTACGTTTATCAGGTAGGCCGATTTGAAGGTGTATGTACGTTTATCGGGCAAGTCGATTTGAAGGTGTCCGTACGTTTATCGGGCAGGCCGATTTGAAGGTGTCCGTATGTTTATCGGGCCGACCGATTTGAAGGTGTATGCCAAGTAGAGCTTGTATGGAGCTTGCGGTCAAGTCCGCGTGATCGACTTGTAGTTGAAACCTTTGAGGGCTATGTGGCCTAGTCGACTTGATCGACTTTGTAGTTGAAAACATTTGATTGAAGCTGGAGCAGTGACATGCATGGCATGCATGTTTTAAGCAAATAGTCGAATTGAGAGTTAATATCCATGATGTGTATTTGTTATGGACTGAATAAAGAGTGAGCTAAATGGAAAAATGCGCTGCATGTATTTAAGTAATGGGTCGAATAGAGAAAGATTTAACCAAATAGAGTAGTAGTTAAAAGGAGACAATGACACATACCTTTCCCTTTCAAGTGCTGCCACTCAAGCTTGCTGCCACTCAAGCTTGCTGGATCGAGTAGGGTAGGATAAACTAAGGTTGGAGCTTTGTTGCTTTTAATGCTTCTGCGTGTGCCTCGGCAGCTACTACTTTGCTTGTTGGTCCAACCGTTGCTGTTGTTTTATTAGCTATTGCTTCTGCTACATCTGGCGCTGTTGCGTTTGTTTGAGCTGTTCGGAGCTATAGCATCAGTTGTTGCTCCTGTTTTGTATGCTGGTTTTGTAGCATATCCAAAAATCGCATAACATATGGTGATGATCTTGTACCAGATTGCTGAGGAGACTGCAACTACTTAGGTTGTAGCGTGTTTGTTCCCCACTATCTTTTTGAAAATGAGTCGGATGGAAGATGAGGCTTGCTGACACTTGGCGTAAATGATTCTACATTCTTCCCACGAAGCTTGACTGAGCTGTGTCTAGTGGGGACATCTGTTGACTAATGCTCATAAGAGTACGCCTTTGTGACTACGTGACGTCTTGCACTTGGGGTTGTGTGAAAGTTTGAAAACTTTGCTAAGAGATGATCTAGATTTTGAGAACAATTGAGTGGGAAAACAAAGGGTCATGTTTTCCAATGTCCCTTGAATGGTTGCCACTCGTTCAGTTTTGAAAAAGTTTGCATTTATTATGGTGGTTGCCTTTTTGGGGGACTTTTCAAAGCTCTTTTTTTCTTGCCTCTTCGTTTTTCTCATTTTCTTTTTCCTGCACCCTTCCCTTTATACTCTAGTTGATAAAACATTTGGAAGGTGTCTTTGTTCAGGAAAATTCTTCCTCGTTTTTCATTGGTTTCTTCTCACGGCTTCCACAATAAAGCTCTTCTTTTCTTTTGATTTCTTGTTTGCCTTTCCATTCTCTTCTGTTCTGCTCTAGTTTGTAAAGAAATTTAGGCTAGTTTGAGTAAGGTTTCATGGGGCTTTTTGGTAAGAAGAATTGGTTTTTGGTTTTTTCCTCGAGTTTTTCGAATTTACTTAGCTCTGGAGAAGGATCGATGAGGTTTGGGTTTTAAAGTGGTGGCAAATCTCTGTGAAGTTGAATTGGGATTGGGATTAAGAATGGTTGAGTTTTAGTTACCTCCCAAAAAGAAATTAAACATATACAAAAGTAAGCAGTATTCCAACTAATGCATAAACAAATTATGAACACAGGAGATGTGTTTTGATGCTTCAAGTTATCACATTTCATGCTTAATAGACATAATATGATATGTGAATGATTCATAGATATTTTCAATGGGTTTAAAATGAAAAAATAACAAAAAAATTTCTTATCGTGATGAGATTTTCGAGTTAACTATGCCAATCGGGGGGAGTTTTGTGTCTCTTCTCATGTTGCAAGTCGTCGTTGGCAGATGATTGTCAGGGCCCCACGGTGGGCGCCAAACTATAGATGCAAAAAATCTACCGTCATGAAAATAGGGTGTGATCCCGTGAGATTGAGGTCACTGACAATCCATTAGACCTACACACATGAAAAGGGCAAGCGTGAAGCTTCCGGAAAACACCGAGGTGGTGTTTGCCATAGGCACTGCGACGCTCAAGTCAGCGAGGCTGAAAGAGATTCAATAAGAATTAAGGAGAAGAAGAATTACCAGGAGTCTTGTCGGAGGCTAGGACTACGGCGGAGGCGTCGGGTTCTTGGGAGCAAGAACTTAGGAGCAAATAGATGGTTTTGAGTGGTGTAGATTGACTGTGAGAGATTGCCTCCTTAATGAGAGGGCAAGCCTTTGTTTTTATAGTGAACCTAAGGGGTTGGAATCTTAGTAGGACATTGAGTCCTCTTTTGGGAGATAATCCCTATCATAAAAGAGATATGATTTCTTAACCTTATCAGATTAAGTTTAATAGTTTAAATAAGAGTTGGAATCTTAGTAGGACACTAAGTCCTATTTTGGGAGATAATCCCTATCATGAAAGAGATATGATTTCTTGACCTTATCAGATCAAGTTTAATAGTTTGAGTGAGATTTGAAATCTTAGTAGAAGAGGAAATAAAATGAGATTCTGATTTCCTATTTATACATTGTTGCAGGCTAATGGGCTGAAACCCAGTTTAGCTTAACTTATAGGATAGCCCAACTCATAGAGTGGGTAGGTCGCAAGGTGATTTTAAGCGTGGGCCCAATCGGGATTGGGTTGAGGCTTTGGGTCGTGACATGTTTATTTCGTTATTGGGCCTCGTCAAGCCCAAGACGATTTTTGGCCCTAACATATGGCTAACCTAATAAAAACTAGAATTTAGGAGGGCTTTATATTTGGTATAGGAGGCTATTGATGTTAGAGCTGTCAACCACTTCAACAATAAGGGACGAGGCAGATGTATTTGAGGGTCCGTTGTAGGATTTCTTTAAGTAATTTAATTTCTATTATTGGGTTTGGAATTAGGAAGAAGGATCCTAGTAATATTAGGTTTTTTTCTTTAAACCTCGTATGTAAACTTAGTATTCTCTTGTATGAGTGTGATAGCAAACTATAGGTAAATAAATTCATTGTAACGAAAGAGGTGAGACAGTATTCTAATAATATTGACTCTGCTAAACGTAGCCTGTTAATTGGATGAACTAGGGTAAGTCGCGCGTGTTTTTCTTTCACTTTACTAATTTGATATTTGAGTGTGTTTACTTGTTTGATTTCGTTTAACTCTCTAGATTGTTTCAATTGCCTCTAGCATGAAACCAAAGATCATTTAGGAGAGCATTAAGGCATTTGTTTTGCTCAAACAAGAAGAGAGATGCATTGAGGCAAGCAGGGGTTGGTGAGCTTTATATATATAGTGTCACCTTTTCTTTTTAAGTTTTCATATGTAATTTTGGTATCAAGTCACATTATAATTGTTGTGTGTGATTTTTCCATTAAGCTCGAAGAAGTCAGAGTTCCGCGAGGTTGTAGTTCGACCCAGAATCAGTTCGGCTCAACACTTGTCCGATCCAACATAAGCTCGTCGAGATATTACTCGATCTAGCATAAGCTAGTCATGACCAATCCTGACAGTTGTTCAAGTAGATCACAGATAAGATCAAATCCTAGATATTTCGAAAGAGATCATGTCAACAATAATGATAGCACGATCTTAGCGCTCAATCGCGAAAATATCGGAGTTGCACTTTAATCTTGATTGCAATTCCTCTAATTTCACTCTTTCCTTTGTAAAAAACGTGTATATACCACCTCTTCCAACAATGGAAAAGGGGTTAGCAAATTGTTCTAGACCTATTACTATTTTCTTATAAGCTCTTTAAGTAATAAAAAAAACAGTGAATGTAGGCTCAAGATTCAAACTTGGCAAACCACTTTAAAAACTGATCGTGTTCTTTACATTATTGTTCTTACTTTCATATAACATTGTTGATTATCTTTAATCATCTACAAATCGATTTCGACTCCAGTTCCATCAAGGTCAATCAGATCACTCTAGTTGGTGTAATTCTTGCATCAACATTTTGGCACTAGAATGAAGGGTCTCTGCCTTCTTTCAAAATTTCTAACAAACAATTTCAGTGAACCGATCACTTGAAACTTCAAATGGCCCCTACCAGATCAAAAACCACCACCGAAAACCATGACAACGTGGAAACCGTCAATTAGGAGGTACAGCAGACTGCTCTTCTAGGTCGATCACCAATGCCGCCAGTGCAGCAAGTCGTGAATCAGCAAGGGGCAAGGACTTCAAATCCCGAGAATGGTTAGCTGATAGAGATGATAAGGATGATGGTTGCAAAGGCAATGCAACAAAACGTGGCTGAATTAAGGAATCACAACCAGCCCACTAGGACCTCATCAACCATGCTTCAGAGAGGTTACTCCAATGGGCCAAAATGGCTTGACCTGCTACCAATCTGGCTCATCAGCACCAAAGAGCAACCGTCACCCCGACACCACAAGGCGCCTTTCGCTCATGAGCGTGAATCTTGCGAGCAAGTTAACCTCGGGAAGCGACTAGGCAAACAGCCTATAGGGCAAAATGAAGACCATGGTCGACAAAAGGATGCTCGCCCTAATCGACGAAATAACCAACACCAGTGTGCCGGTTTTAACCCATGCTAAAGGCGGGCTCAAACCTTGCAAGCTCACGAGATGAGCCGCGCACGCCAATCTGGCAATGACTAATGTTTCGGTTTTAACCAACGTTACAAGCAACGCACAGATGAGCATGATAACATCTATCAATCTAGCCATCATGACTCCACCTTGTGCAATAATGCGTATGATAGAGCAGGCTCACAAGCAACTGGTCTCCAAACTCACTTGCTCGAGGTAAGACTAAACAAAGATCACAGCCAAAATACTCCTCATGATGAAAACTTAGATTGGGTGCAAAGAATGCTCGACGATCTAAGATCCCACCAGAATAATTCAGCGGAAGAGATAGTAAGTTCTCCATTCATGGAAGAAGTTCGTCAGGCCTTGCTCCCCCAAGGATTCAAGGCGCCAGAGAGAAAGTTCGATGGGAAAGGGGATCCCAAAGACCACGTTGACTCTTTCAACAACCTAATTGAGTTGCATCAAGTCTTTGACTTGGCAAAGTGTCGTTGTTTCGCAGTCACTTTAGTAGGGGATGCCAAGAGGTGGTACAAGAGGCTCAAGGCGAACTCAAAACAGTATTGACAACAGTTCTCTTCATTATACTTACAACAATTCCAAGCGATGAGACAATTCGCAATGCCACTCAGCTATCTGAGTAATATTTGTTAGGAAAAAGATGAAACTCTGACCTCGTATTTAACAAGGTTCCAGCATGAACAAGCAAAAGTCGCAGATGCACCTGAAGAATCAATCTGAATTTTGCTTATAGTAGGAATAAGGTCGTAGACGGAGCTGTGAAAAGATTTTAAGAGCAAAGACCATTTGAGCTTGGCCAAGTTCTATCAAATAGCCGCCAAACTCAGTGAGTGGAAAGCTTGCTAGCTGCCTTAGCAAGAAGCTCAGTTAGAAGAGCCCCTAAAAGGCGACAAGATTGCCCAATAGACAAAAGAAGGGGTCAGGATCACAATGAGGGATCGAAACAGGTTCTAGGAAAGGCAAAAAACAAAATCTCGCAGGGAAAGGCAAAATTTTTCGCAGTATACAAAGTATACTCCCCTAACGCAAGATGTAGCTCACATCTATGAAGTTTGTCGCAAGGCAAGCAAAATACCTACGCTAGAGAGAATGAGGGGACTACCAGGTAGAAGAGATCTTCAAAAATACTACAGGTAGCACCGAGACATCGAGCACAACACTAATGAGTGTCGATCTCTAAAAGATGCCATTGAGGACCTGATCAGAAGAGACCGAAAGAATTTGTCAAAGGGGAGCCAACTCAAGAAAATCTAGGTGAACAAAGTAATTAGATCCAGCAAACCCAGCCGAAAGATGATGTTTTGGTGGGTATGCTCTATGGGGGACCCAACATTGCAGGAAAATGCGCGGGAGGCTAAGACTGACTCGGTCCCCCGAGTAATGACCTGTGAGCAAAAGCCGCCAAAGCGGCCTAGGCAAGAAAGCGAGGTGATATGGTTCACCGAGGAAGAATATGACCAATCTCTTCGCCACAACCATGATGCAATTGTAATTGCAACGAGGATCGACAATGCTTGAGTACTCAGGGTAATGGTCAACAACAGTAATGCACCAAACATCATTTTCTTGGGAGCTTTATGATAGATGAGGTTTACCAAGCGAGATCTAAGGGCATGTCCATTGCCACTGTATAGATTCACCAGGGATAGCTTGGTCCCCAAAGAAACAATCGAGCCACCCATAACTTTGGGGAAAAAGCCTTAGATAAGGATAGTGATGATAGAATTTTTAGTGGTCGACTGCCCCACAATCTATAACGTCATTTTGGGAAGGCCAACCCTGGACAACCTAAGCACAGTCACCTTAGTGCGTTGCCAAGCAATGAGGTTCCTAACTCCAAACAGGGTCGCAACAATCTGAAGTTGCAGGAAAGATTCAAGGGAGTGTTATAATCAGGTCATTCATGCTGCACAAAAATGGCCACTCCCGAGAACCATGGTCATTACTGAGTCCGAGCCAAAGCCCGGACCACTGGAAGACACCATAGATTCCTGCATCCATAAAAAAGAGCCTATAGCAAGGCCTACTTAGGAATTGCGAGAAGTACCTGTCAGCAAGGAAGACTTAACTCGCATGCTGAAAATTGGGAGTAATCTTAGTGATGGGCTGGCAAATAGTCTTGTGGGGTTCCTAAAAAAAAACCTTGACATGTTCACTTGTGTACATGCAGACATGGTGGGGATCAGCCCCAAGGTAATGTTTCATAGATAGAACATCAACTCAGAGACTCAACCAATAAGATAGAAAAAGAAGATCCATGGATGTTGAGTGATCCAAAGCACTTAGAGATGAAGTTGACAAGCTCCTGAACATCAACTTCATTCGAAAAGTAAAGTACTTGGACTGGCTCGCCAATTCGATCTTAGTGAAGAAGTCAAATGGTAAGTGACGGATTTGCATCGACTTCACTTATTTGAACAAGGCTTGTCCTAAAGACAACTTTTCACGGCCCCTGATTGATCAATTAGTAGATGCAACAGCAGGGAACACACTACTAAGCTTCATGGATACTTACTCGGAATATAATCAAATCTCGATGTATTAGCCCAATGAAGAACAAACCTCATTTATTACTGACCAGGTATCTATTGTTTTAGGGTTATGGCATTTGGCCTGAAGAACGTTAGAGCGACTAATCAACGATTGGTGAATCAAATGTTCACCAAGCAAATTGGTAAAACCATGGAGGTGTATATTGACAACATGCTTGTTAAATCAAAGGTTGTAGAAAGCTACATCAAACACATGGGAGAAATGTTCGGTATCCTAAAAAAATATTGAATGAGATTAAACCCTCTGAAGTGTGCTTCGGGGTAAGCTCGGGGAAGTTTTTGGGCTTCCTTGTAAATCAGCAAGGTGTTAAAGCCAACCCAGACAAGATTCAAGCTCTCTTGAATATGCAAAGTCCGGCTAATATAAAGTAGGTTCAAAGTTTGACAGGGTGAGTGGTCGTACTGCTACAAATAGGTGTATGCCTTTCTTTGAGACCCTAAAAGGGAACAAGGGTTTCAAGTGGACAGAGCAGTGCGAGAAAGCATTCTAGGAGTTGAAGAGGCATTTGGGGCAACCTCTTTTATTGTCAAAGCCCATCCTAGGCAAGCCCCTACTATTGTACTTATTATTATCAAAGTCCACGATCAGCACGGCTTTGGTACACGAAGAAGGGGGAGTGCAGTGGTCAGTATACTATGTAGGCAAGCAGTTGCTTGATGCCGAGACAAGGTATCTAGAGATGGAAAAGCTCACATATGCACTCATCATAGACGCTCAGAAGTCATAGCCATATTTTCAGGCACACTCTATACATGTTTTGACTAACTTTCTGCTAAAAAAAGATAATACAAAGGCCTAAGGCATAAAGTAGATTAATTAAGTAGACTATAGAGTTAATTCAGTGCGACATCAAGTACATCCCAAGAACCACAATCAAAGGACAAGTTTTGGCTGACTTTATCTCAGATTTCTCATATCAGCCCAAGTGGGGAGATAAGCCCACCTGAAGTGAGCACCTCGAAAGTGAACAAGCCAGTAGGGCCAAAGCTTGACAGTTTATGGCAATGGACCTTATAAATGGATGGGTTCTCAAATGAGAAGAGGGCGGGAGCCAGGCTTCTGCTTGAAAGTCCTAAAGGGAATTCGATCCAAGCTATAGTAAGATTTGGGTTTGCCGTCTCAAACAATGAGGCAGAGTATGAAGTCATGCTTGTAGGGATCAGCCTAGCCAAAGAAATGGGGCCAGAGTCAGTCAACATATACAATGACTCCCAGCTCGTGGTCTACCAAATTTCCAGAGGGTATCAGTCGAAAAAGGAAAAAATGGCGTCCTATCTCCGGAAGGTAAAATCTGAACTTGTGTATTTCAAGACTTTTACAATTCTACAGATTCCAAGGGAGAAGAATTCAGTGGCTGATGCTCTAGCTCGCCTAGCCTCAGCAATTAGCAAGAAGTAAACTGATTTCATTCCTGTTAAATTCCTCCCAAGTCTAAGCATCCTCGTATCACAAGAATCAGTTTTGGTGACATGGAAAATGTATAGTTGGATGTATTCAATAACTGCGTACCTAAGAGATGGGACAGTGCCCGAGGGAAGAAATGAAGCTAAAACCCTTTGAGCAAAATCAGCTCGGTATACGCTTATCAATGACAGGTTGTATAAGCAAGGCTATAATTCCCCGCTCTTGCGATGTGTTGATCACAAAGATGCAGAGTACATCTTAAAGGAAATCCACAAAAGTATTTGTGGGAATCACACCAGGGATAGATCTTTGGCATACAAAGTACCCCGCCATGGATACTATTGGCTGATAATCTTCAAAGATGCGGGTGACTTCGTAGAAAGTGCGATAAATGTCAGAGGTTCACAGATATTCTGCGAGCTCCACCTCAAGAGTTGACCACTTTGACAAGTCCATGGCCATTCAAGATCTATGGGGTCGATCTAATAGGCCCTTTGCCTCAAGGAAAATGAGGCGTCAAGTTTGTAGTGGTCGCAATTAATTACTTTACCAAGTGGGCAGAAGTCGAGCATTTAGCCACCATCATTTTGAACAAGCTAAAGGATTTCATCTACAAAAACATCATTTGTAGATTCAGAATCCCCCATACAATCATAATAAAAAATGGGAAGCAGTTCAATTGCAAAGACTTCCAATCATTTTGTGAAAGGCTTGGCATCAAGAAAATCTTCTCCGTAGTCTATCAACCCCAAGCTAACAGTCAAGTAGAAGTTGTCAATAAAGTAATCAAACACACCATCAAGAAGAAGCTCGACTCTCTTAAAGGGAGATGGGCAGATGAACTACCAGAGGCTATATTATCTTATAAAAACACTGTTAGAAGTTTGACAGGAAAAACCTTGTTTTCGCTTTCTTATGGATGCAAGGCAATGGCCTCGGTTGAAGTGGGGATTAGTTCATTTAAAAAAGAGGTCTTCGATGAAAAAACAAATGAAGATCGTCTCCATCTAAGGTTGGATTTAATCGAAGAGCACTAGGCTAAGTCTCGACTAAGGGTTGCTTCCTATCAAAAGCGAACCAAAAGATACTTCAACTCCAAGGTAAAAAACTGAGATTTCAGGGTGGGCGACCTAGTTCTTAGAAAGGTTGTCTCGAGTACACAGAACTCGAACATAGGGGCACTTGGGCCCAAATAGGAAGGTCCTTTTAGGATCTCTGAAAAGCTCACACCAGGAACTTTTTACCTGGAACACCTCAATGGTGAAGCTGTATTGCGAGCATGGAATGCCGAGCATCTGTGAAAGTACTACTAATAAGTGGCTCGAGTTTCAAGTTTATTCTATCTTCTTTCTCTTAGAAATCAATGTAAGGTCTCTTACAGCCAACTTTCATTTATCAATAAAGAGGTATTATTCAAAACTTTTGTCTTTATTTAATATTATTTATCTGTTGTTTCAAAATCGCAACCTAAGCGATCACATCTAAAGAACTCAGAGTCAAGAGTTTGAAAAAACCTATTCAATATGTTGGCAATAAAATAATGAGAGGGAATAGACATCCCACACCTCAAGAGGGTATCTGAAATCACCGCCTAACCTATGGGGGATTTTTTCAAGAGATATCTCCCGGAGCCCTCAATGGAAGTCAAGTCGCATAAACGTCTTTTATGTACTCGAGATCATCGGCCCCAATCGAGTACTTGGTTCCTTCTAGGGCCTAGGAACTGGAGATCTCCTTAGCAGGGGAGTCTTCCTAGAAGCATTGTCCGAGGAACCTGCAACATCATTGTCCGAACTCTTTACAATGAAGTCCTCAGAAACTTCTGGGACTACTTCCCCACGAATAGCTTAAGTTGTTAGGGACTCAAAAAGTCGATCTATGCTATGGCTGCTGGACAAAGACACCAGAAACAGAGGTGACCAAGTGTTAGAGTTTGAAATTTCAGCGACCTATCCACACTTTGCTTTCAGTTCAAGCACCCAGGGTAGCTCACATCGATCAACAGATGCAAGCGAGCTATCAAGGTTCCAGTGGCCACCTCCTTAAACCCTTCTAAAACTCAAACTAGCGGGTCTTCTCAGAAAAACCCTAAAAAAGCCATGGCCACCCTTAACAGCAAAGAAAGCTTTAAATAAAGAAGGGAGAAGAAAATAGCCTTACCAAAGTATAAAACGTGGTGGGAATTCATTGGAAAGTCACCGTAAATTTAAGAGAGCAACGATGAAATCAGAAGCAAGTAAAATCTGAAATATTGCAAATGTGTATTTCTGACAAAGGATACCTGCTTTTATAGTGGTGAGCATGGGAGTCAAAGGGGTAGGATTCGACCTTAACCATTGATCTACGATGAATCTCAGCCCTCCATTCGTTGAGCAATCTTGGTCGCCTGACATGGCCACATGTCAATCATCTATAAAGGGCGATCAATCGTCAAAATTTTGCACTCATAACCGCCGTTGCATGTCGCCTTGACTTCGAACCTAAACAGTTGTAGTCGCCCACGCGCAATGAAAATTAACTGCGAAAGTCGACTACATTTAATGCGACACAATCGCATGGAAATTACTCACATGCCCCTCGTTTCAAATTCCAGGTTTATGGTGAATGTAATAGGAGAAAAAAGGCTAAGTCTTGTGCACATTGACTGAAGTTAAGTTCGACTCGTGAAGCTTGGCCAAAATGCATTCAACATACAACCTGTGAAGTTCAAGCTTAATATCAAATCGAACAATTAGTCTTCAAAGCTCAAAACGAGCACCGAACACTAAGGGGAAGATGTTGTGTGCAATTTTTTCATTAAGCTCGTAGAAGTTAGAGTTCTGCAAGGTTGTAGTTTGACCTAGAATCAGTTCGGCTCAACACTTGTCCGACCCAGCATAAGCTCGTGGAGATATTGCTCGACCTAGCATAAGCTAGTCGCGACCAATCCTGACAGTTGTTCGAACATATCACAGATAAGTGCAAATCCTGGATATTTCGGAAGAGATCAGATCAACAGTAATGATAGCACGACCTTAGTGCTCAATCACAAGAATATCGAAGTTGCACTTTAATCTTGATTGTAATTCCTTTAATTTCGCTCTTTCCTTTGTAAAAAGCTTGCATATAAACCCCTTCCAAGGGGTTAGCAAATTGTTCTAGGCATATTACTATTTTCTTGTAAACTCTCTAAGTAATAAGAAAAACAGTGGACGTAGGCTCAAGATTCAAACTTGTCAAACCACTTTAAAAACTAATCGTGTTCTTTACATTATTGTACTTACTTTCATATTACATTGCTGATTATCTTTAATCACGTACACATCAGTTCCAATTCTACCAAGGTCAATCGGATCACTCTAGTTGGTGTTAATGCATTTTATACTTACAAATATTATAATGGGTAAAATTCATATACATTATTCATTATTTATTTTATTTTATTTTGTATCACGTCACTTTACTTAGTATTTCCAATATAAATTTGTTACAATTAATATTATTCTCTGTAAATATTAGTATAAAATTTATTATGTATAATATTTTTTAAATAAATAATATGATCAACGATGAAACAATGTGATGATTAATATGCTAGAATTAATCTAGAACACAAAGAACAAAAAGAGACTTTTTAAAGTGGTTTGACTGCTTGTAATGCAAGGCTTACGTCTACTGTTATGTTATTGAAATAGTAGATCGATTACAAAGAGTTTGCAATGTGCTTATATAGTGTTAGTTACATGGTTGAGTTGGAGAATAACTCAAATTCAATTAAATGATAAGTTGCACAATGACCGATTATGGGATTCATACCGTAAGATATTTGCAGGCCAACTGGGGATTAATCCACTCTGGATTTACACAACAACTGCTTCGAGTTTTTAGAGTGCGAGCTCGAACTTCAAAAAGTATGAGCTTCTCCATCCAAGTTGATGATGTGCAATCTGCAACCACGAGTTGCTACTTTCTGATGCAAGCATGAGCTACCATGTTGTGCCACGAGCACAATAACATGACCTCTTTCTTGGCGAACTCTTGTTGACCAAGTTTTGACAACGTGATCTGCTTATCGAAAAACCTTACCATTCTAGAATTGGGTTTGTCTTTTTTTGGCTTTGCATTTAATGCAAGTGTAGTCATGCATTTAATGCAAGCATGGTGAGACGATGTTCCCTTTTTGTGCATTAAATGCTGACACATCGATGATACAATTACCCAGGTTTCCTTTGATGGTTACTCTCTCTTCCCTTCGGTTACAGTTATGTGGAAGTGATGAACAGTTAGGGCTGACTCCCACTCAGAAGTATTGTACTATAAATTGAAATTTAACCGTCATTGACCACCTTTGGCTTATATTTTTTAAACACAAGATGATCTATGGTGAAAATCAAATTTGTATGATGCATTCATGGACCCAATTAAAATCGCATCATCCATGCTATCAAGGGGTGGACGAATTAATTGTTTATGAACAACAGGACCTATATTTAACAGAGTTAAGATAGTTAATATCGTTTTATTGAAGGTTAATTTACCTATTCTATCTCGAAATAACAAATTTCTACCATAAGTTTTCGAAACTATCAACGTCCCACCTAATTTTAAATTTCAACCATTAGAACTAACAGTCTAAGGGCTTTCTATTATTTTCTTTTCTTTGTTTGACTTTTTAATTTAATTAAAAATTTATATTTGAAAGTTTAATTTATGATTTTAATAGAGCGTTGTTATACAATTTAGATATTTTTCAAAATTTAGATCCCAAATAATGTTTTTGTTTGGATGATTGTTGGGGCCGATATGAAGGAGACTTTAACTCCAAATATGGCTAAGGCTATGGAGAGTTGAAAGAATGGTATCAGGTGGCCGAAGGCTGACCATGGAAGCATCACTACGTCAAGTGGTTTAGCCATTTTCGATTATGTGTGTGAGAAAGGCAGCCTACATGCTTAGAAAACTGTTGATTTATGTCGAGTTCAGACACACGATTTTGTCTTGAAAAGACGTTTTTGTGTGGTGAGGGTGTCAGATCCAGACATATTGTAGGTAGATTCCCAAATGTATTGTCTGTTTTAGACCTTGAGCCAACTGACTAAAACTAAAACTAATAAGAAAGTAAAATGGTGTTCTTATCAAGTGTAGCTGTAATTTCACCAAAAAATTAAATATTGAATTAGGTAAAATGTTGTTCCCGAAATAATATGTTAAAGCTGCATATCATATTGATGATTAAGACAATGTGGTAATGCGGTAATACTTTCACCTAAATAAACATTTAAATTTGTTGAAAGTTATTCATTGCTAGCATAATTGCATAAACAACTTTTCCTGAATCTTGAATATATTCATTGATACATGTGAAAAATTTTGTAGCCTGTACTATTCTATACTTCTTCAATCTTGATTATAGAAGAAAGATATAATCACATAGAAAGTCTTAAGCAATATATAATTAAAATTTATCTTTTTAATTTTACGCGAAAAAAAACTTGTTTGGACAGTCTCATCATCTCGCTTTAGGACATAATAAGACCATTTTATAAAATAAAGACATTTATCTATATCTTCATAAGAATAAGTGTATATGTATAAAAAGAAAATATAGTAAGATATATAATTAAAATTTATCTATAATTTTTTTGTTTTATTAAAAAAAAAAAAAGCATTTTATCAATTTTCGGAACAAAATTTGTTAAAGGAATGGTATTTTCTTTTTTCATAGTAGATACTTTGTAGATAATATTCCATTAACGTCTCTATTGATAGTTTATCATAGTATTTGAAATAATATAATGAGTAATGTTACACTTACAAAAAAAAATTTACAAAGATCTCCATACAAAGTGATGTGACAAAAAATGAAAACAATAGTAAATTTAATGAGTTTGACTTTTTGTTTCACTCTTCCATTTATTTTTTGTCACCTCACTTTGTATGCAAATCTTTGTAAGATTTCTTTGTAAATATAGTATTATTGTGATATAATTGGGTCTAAATCGTGCCCAGGCCAGTGATGGTCAGGCCAATGCCACCAAGCCCAATGCGATCTCGACTAGATAGTTGTTGGAAATGGACGGTGGTGCTCTGGCCAAGCGTCACGGGCTGGGAGTTTCACACTCGAAAAGCTAACTTATTAAGTAGAGAGACTCTCCTCATTTATAAGCCCAAGACCTTCCCAAAATGCTTCTGATGTGGGATTTGTTACATTCACTCCCACCCAATTAGAGATCGCAATGGGCGGGGCCGAGCCGACTGAGTACCCCTTAGCCCGGGCCCAATCCCAACCCCATGACAAAGGCCAAGTCCAGAGCCGGGCCCATCACGAGGATGACAGGTAAAGCCCAACCCGACGGGCTTTTTGTAACTCAATCCCGGCCTAAGCTCGCCCATTTTTATACTGTGAATTTTTAAATGTTAATAAATTTCAATTTTTTTATATTTTTAATTCTAGAAACAGTTTTTAAATATTAATTTATTTTTTAATACTCACCAAATATTAATAAATTTCAATTTTTTTATATATATGTAGGATAATTTTGTAATTAGATATATAGTATTAGGGTAATTTAGTAAAATTAATAGTAAAATTGTCGGGCCTGAAGACATACTCATGGCCAGCCCGTATCCAATGGTGGGCTGTAAAATCAATCCTAGGCCCAAGCCCGCTAACACCAGGTAAAGCCCAACCTTTTCGGGATGGGTCGGGCTGGGTACCCGAAAATACCGAGTTCATTGCCTTCTCTACACCCAATCCTCTGACGCCCTCATCACAGATGGGACCCCCTGCCGACCTGTCCACCTTACTCTCGTGTGAACCCACAACCACACGTGGACGCCCTCACGTGGGTGCTTGGCGGGACATCGAAAGATGGATTGGATTTGCTCTGATACCACTTGTCATAGACTAGGAGTTTCACACCCAAAAGGCTAACCTATTATGTGGAGGGACTCCCCCTATTTATAAGCTCAAGACCTCCCCAATACGCTTCCGATGTGAGATTCGTTACACAAGGTTACTAGGCCATGCACGACTTGGCTTAGATCGCACCTGGCATGGTGCGACTTAGGCTACAATCGCACCAATCAAATTTTCTTTTTCAGCTTTTGAAATCATTTTTTTTTTCAATTTAGATTCCTTTTATAAATTTTTGGAAGTTTTTGTGTTTCTTTTTTATAATTATCCAAAAAAAATTTCCGAAATTATATTTTCATATAATTTTTTAGAGTATTTAATTTTAAATCATCATACTTTTTTATTTTATTTTCAATTTTTGTAATTTATGTTTCAAGTTTTTTTCTTCAGGTTATTTGATTTTAATTTTTCAAATTTTTAGTTTTCACATTATTTTATTTATTCTTCCTTTTTCTAAAACCTTTTTCAGATTATTTTTTTAATGACTTTCACATATAAATTTAAGATTAATAAGTGAAAGACAACAATATCCCTAAGTCAGATAACTTTAACACTTTTAGAGTGTGTTTGGTTGGAGGTAATGTTGGATTACTAAGGTAATGTCATCTTATATTACTTAATTGTCATTTTTGGTTGTTAAGTAATATAATATTCCGATAATCTTCCAAAACCAGTAGTAGATACTGTTTGTAATATTAGAGGTAAGTTAGTTACTTCCATTTTCTTAAGTATTTTAAGATGATTTGATAATCTTATTTTTATTATAATTTTACCCCTTATTAATAAAATTTTTAGACAATAATGCCCTTGTTTTAAAAATAATTTACATTAATCTGCCATTACAATTTTACCCCTATTCAAATAAGTTTTTGGAAAATAATGCATTCATATTTAAAACAAATTGTAGACCACCACTGCCACCTAGCCACCACCGTCGGCCACCACAGGAAGTCACCAAGAGTTGTCAATATGTTGTTTTCGACCATATTGATGGCCGAAAAATGGCAAGATAGCCATTGATCTGGCCAAAATAGATCTGGCTATTTCCGGCCAAATCTACGGGCATATTGGCGACTCCTGGCGATTTCCAACAACTTCCGACAACTTTCGACGACGGCAGGCGATGGCTAGCGATGGTGGCTGGTGGCAGGCAATGGCTAGCGATGGTGGCTGGTGGCAGGCAATGGCTCGGGGTGGGTGGGGCTAATTTGGTTACAAATTAAAGTTTTATATAAGCTGGGGTGTTTTAGCTAAATCTAAAATGTTGGGGGTTAAAAGAATTATTCACTAATTAATAATAAAAATAATATTTAATTAATATTTTAAAATGAGAGCAATTTAATCATTTATATAACATACCCATCAATTTATTCCTCCCAACCAAACACATTAATAAAACATATCCCCCAATTTATTCCAACTAACCAAACACATTTCTCTAAAGATTTTCAGTAATCTTCAAGGTAATCTAACTTTCATTAATATAATATTCTCAATAATTTAACATTCTCTTAACTAAACACACTCTTAAAGTTTAAACTGTTACCTATCCTTTAATTGATAGAAAAAAAAAAAAAAAATCTATCCTTTTTTGTTGATTTTTTAAAACAACTAAGAACTATCCACAGAATAATAATAACCCAAAAAAAATTTAGCTTAGCCTGAAAAATATTCCTCATCCCTATATTTGAACACTTAATCACCGGCCCAAGAAAACCGATTGGGCCGGGCTAAAGGCATCAATTCCTTTGTGAAGTTGATGTAAAAAGTGAATTAAAGAAAATAATAAGGAAAAAAACATGTTGGCATCTGAACAATGAAGTGAGTTGCTTAGTTTAATGCTCTAAGTTGCATTTTAATGGAATATAAGGAATTAAACTTTTATAACAGTAATATTTTGTATGTAAAATGGGGATATATCATAATATTGGAAAAAGTAACATCATTTATCACATTTATATTCAATGATAAGTATTATTATTATTATACAAACATCTTAATTTTATAAATATAACATTATGATTAAAAGAGATATTATTAATTAGAGGACAATGTTTTTGTGAAATTATATATATATATAAAAATATGTTTTAAAATAGCTTTAAAATGACAAAACTTTGTTTGTATCGATAAATCTAATGAAACATAATTAAAATACATAAATACTCATATATTAATATTTATAGAAAATATGTTTTAAAACCTAGAATTATAAGGAAAAGTCCAATGAATTTTAGAAAAATCCTTAGATAAATAAAAAAAATTTAAAAAAAAAAAACCCTTAGCCAACAGCGTGGCAGCTGCTAACTCATAGCTGACCAACGTCGTTGGTGATGAACTGGGTGTAAACTAGAAGTGAAAGACTTAGGACCCTTACCTTATCCTTATGTAAATTAGAGAGAAAAGTTTGGCTAGTGAAACAAAAGTCTTAAAGGCAATGATAGTCTCTCATGAGGTCTAATCGTTACCCTTATTAGCAACCAAAGAAGAGTTCAAACTCAATACTTCTTAAATAATACATTCAAAAATCTCTATCGAACAACTCAATCACCCAGAGGTAATTCTCTTAACTCTATTTTAACCTTGGAGATTGTCTTTATCCAAATAAAAATAAGAACTTTAATTTGATCAATACTATATTTATAAAGAAATCTTACAAAGATTTACATATAAAGTGAGATGACAAAAAATGAATTGAAGAGTAAAACAAAAGGTCAAACTCATTATATTTACTCTTCCATTCATATTTTGTCATATTATTTTGTATGACAATCTTTGTAAGTATAGCATTACTCTCATTTAATTGAGTGATTCTTTACTAGGTTCAGGATATCGGCATATCGTAGTAAATTCGTTTATGAGATGTAAGACAAGAGTATTGTTGATCATAGGTAGAAAGATCCTCTCAGAAAAAAGATTTGTTAGAACCGAAGATTAAATCTCTTTCATTTTTCTTTTCCTTCTTTTTTTTTTTTTTTTTTATCTTTACAATTTTTAATTATTAATATGTTAATATATTTTTACTTTTTAACTAAAAGCATTTTAAGATTATATAAAATCAAAATATTAAATATACTTATCAAACGCCACTTTTATCCTTACAAAATGTTAAATCTAATAATCTCCAACATCTTTTTGTCTCTTTTAAGTTATTTTGAAACTTATATCTCTTTTCTTACAGTTCCACAAAATATTGTCCCCCAACAATTGATAATATTTCTAATTAAAACAATTGTAATATCTGTATTATCAAATGAGTAATACTACACATATAATCTAATCTAACAAACTTTCTTTTATAATCTTGATATAGCAACTCATAATTGGTCAGCTCGCAAATTGATCATATAAAACTTTAATTTGTGGCAAAATCACCTCCACCCACCCCAAGCCATTGTCGACCAATGTTTTAAAATCCGGCCCGGCCTGGCCGGTTTAGCCGGTTCAACCGAGACCCGAAAGCTTCAACGGGTTGAGTTTACATTTTTTCCTATTCACCCAAAACCCTAGGAGTTTGGGAGGATGATCGGCTAACAATTGACGGTCGAGATGTTGGCGCTTTTGAAGAGAAAGTGCTAGTGAATGCAATGGTGGTGACAAAGTTGATTTCCGGTGAGTAAATTGACCGGAAATTGAACAAAACTGGCAACGGAAACAATCGGCTTTTGCTAACTATTGGAGAGGCTAACGGGGGTGGGGTGAGGTGGGTTTTGGTCGAGAGGAAGAGTGGAGTAATTTATGGGTGATGGGGAGGGTTGTCGACACCGACGTCGATGAGATCTGGCCTAGAATGCCGACTCCGACATCGGTGAGATCTAGTCAAAATTGAACATATTTCGGCCAAATCTTGGGTATATTTTAAGGGGAATGGGCTCAAGGGACGATTGGGGTTGCATCAGGGTTGTCACCGCCGCCAACCAGTCACCGGCTGATTTGTATTTATGGTGTTTTTGCTAAATTTTAAAACCTATAGGGACTTAACGTAATTTTTAGGGGTGTATTTGCTAAATTTTAGAAGTTTTTGTCAATCAGTTTGACCATCGGTCAAACCGGTTAAACTAGTCAACCTGGGACCGAGCAACTTTGTCGGGTTTCACCCTGAGTTGGGTTTTAAAAACATTGCTGTCGGCAGTCAACCACCACCGCTGACTGCCACAGGTAGTTAACAGAATAGAGCACACGATTGGTCGTATATGGCCGATCATGCACCGGCAAAGCCGGAAATGGCCATGGATCACAAATCCGTGGTCAGAAAACAGCCAGATCTAGGCCATTTCACGGCCAAAGATGTGGCCGTGAAACGGCCCTAAAAACGCTAGGTCCATGACTAGAAAAGGCCTACCGGCACACGACCACCCAAATCCCTCCGGTTGTGCACCATTATGGTGATTGATGCTAGCGATCGACGGTGGTGAGTCATGGCCGACGGTGCTCTTGGGTGGCTAGAGGTATTTTGTTAACTTTTAAACTTTTTGTGGCTAGAGTGTTTTAGGTAATTTCTCAAATGTAGGGGGGCTGGGTAATTGTTATTTGGTAGACATTTGAGGGTAATTATGTTCGAAATTGTTTTTAATTAAGGGCAAAATAGGTAGAAAAATCAGATTACCCTAATAATGTTTTAATAACGCTCCCTAACAAGGTAATAAGATTACCCCTCAACAGTAAATACTATTTGCAATAAAAGATTACCTTAATATTTACTTACAAACCAAACACCGAAATCTTACAAAATAAACGAAGATTACCTCTGTTATTTTATATATCCCCGATCCAAACGACCCCTTAGGGTAGAAAATAACATCAACGGGCCAAACTTCTATGGTAGAAATATATATAGAAATAAAATCACAATTCTGATGTCTTTTATTCATACTTATTCGCACTACTTATACATTCAAGAATTTAATTAATTAATAACATGAATAATTTTTAAATGAATGTTTAAACAAATAAATAATATTTATAATTTACCATTTTTCTTAAGTTACTAGTTATGATGTTGAGAATCGTTTCACATTGATTGCCAAAGACAAATAAAAAAAAAAAACAAATCAAAACAAAAAAACAAAAGACATGCATGTTAATTGTTAGTAGAGTTAAAACAGAAGTAAATAAGTGAGGTATAGGCTAATTTAAACTCTTCATCAATTATAAATAATACGCAATTAATTCCTGGAACATTAAAAAGAAATGAAAAATAAATAAATAAACAACAGAAGACATAGTAAAAATAGAATTCCTCATCAAGTAATGAATATCGATCGATCTCACTTCCTCTTGTTCTTGGCCCTAATAGACAAGACGACGTAAAACAAAATCCTAAACAGAAACCCCCAAGCAAAAGTAATCCATAAGTTCTTCCATTTGCTAATATCAGTTACTCCCTTCTGTTCTAATATTTGCATCCCAGTGGAGAGACAGCTTGAGGTTGTAAAATTGGTGCCCAACGTTGTGCCCATGCCTTCTAATAGATTCACCTTCGTGGCCACTGGGACATCCTCGAATGGAGTCTTGTCAAAAAGTTGGACTCCTTTCATGAAACACTTGCTGGAACTGGAATCACTAAATTCGTTTTGGGCAATAGCTTGATATGGATATTTCACCATAGAAAGATAATGGAACCATATCCAGTATGCGGGTATTGAGTCACGAGGGATGTAGAATCCGCTAAAAACTAGAAAGTAAGCCAAAACTGAAACTGATACGGTAAAACTGAGGGTAATATCTGAGACCATTGATGACATGAATGCTGTGAATGAACTTCCAGCCCAAAATGAGGATAAGAATACGAGGAAGTAGAAGAAAAAGCCTGAGCATCCTCCTGAAAGACCAACTGCCCAAAAGGTGGTTAAGGACAGGGCAAGAGCGAGGGTGATGGAAGAAGGAATGGAGAGGAGAGTGTGAGCGAGTACATAAGATATTACACGGTAAGCGTTATAAGCGGTTTCTCTTATGAGAATGAATCGCTCTTCAATGAAGAAGGGGATTTCTTCCGAGCAGGCGAAGAATATGGTGATTAGTGTAAAACTCAAGAAAGCTAATCGCTCTTCTGAGCCTTTTGGTGAATCGTCAAGTTGCCAATAAAGGGAGGCCAAAATAAGTCCGGTTACAAAGATTGTACCTAACCGCATTCCAAATATTCCAGGCAATCTTGATAAATTTCTGAGCAGTCTGCTGGAAATAATTATTACTTCAATGCAAAAGGGATTAGAATAATCTGGAATAGTGGTTAAGTTTGAATCATTTGTAGATGTATCAGCAGAGACTAATTTTCCTCTTGAAATACTTGCCTTGATTGCATCTTTAAGCGAAAGGTTTGGCATCTCTCGTACCTCTTTTTTCCTGTTCATTGTCTGCCATGAATGGTTGAACTCAACTAAGTTTGTGACTCCGCCAGGAGCATTTTCAAGTTCACGAATCACATCCAGAGCAAACTCAGTTTGGTTCGCGTTCTCTGGAACTGGATTCCCAAACTCCTTAAAGAACCGGGAAAGATTAGGCGGTGAGCCGTCGAATACCGTTTGTCCGCGCGAGAGGAGGAGTAAACGGTCTAGTAAGTCGAGAATTCTGTAACTGGGTTGGTGTAGAGACATCATCACAATGCTTCCGCTCCTTGCAATTCCCTGCAAGACCTTAATCACCAAAAATGCACTGGTGGAATCAAGCCCCGATGTGGGTTCATCAAGAAACAAGAGGATTGGATCATGAATGATATCCATTCCAATTGAAACTCGTCGACGTTCGCCTCCAGATACGCCTCTATGAGCTTCATCACCGATCACAGTATTCATTGCTCTTCGCAGCCCGAGTTGATCGATCAACGCTTGAACTCTTGCCTTTTTCTTTTCCTTAGAGACAGTCCGAGGAAGCCGAAACTCGGCGGCGTACATCAGCGTCTCTTCTACAGTTAACATAGGATACAAAAGATCATCTTGCATTACATATGCAGAAATAACCTTCAAAAGACGCGATTCCAGTGCTTCTCCATTCAAAGTCACGGATCCTTTCAAACTTTTCCTCTCTATGCGGCCTGCAAGAGCATCAATCAAAGTCGATTTCCCGGCTCCACTAGCTCCAAGAACTGCAACAACTTCACCTTCTCGTGCTTCACCAGAAATATTATTGAGTAAAACCTTGCTGCGAATCTCTTTCGACTCCTCCTCACTCTTTCGAATTGGAGCAAATAACATTTTCGGACGAATTCTGACACTGTATGATAAGTTGTTAAACGAAAGAACGAAAGGACATGCTGATGTGGCACCATTACCACCATTATTCACATCGATAACATGTTGCCGATGAGAGGATTCAGCTTTCTCATGAGACGAGAATCTGCTACTTTGATGAAGCTCTATTTCACGGTCCGGAGTTAATGTTACAGGAGCAATTCTTCGATCAGCCATTAGCTGAGAATTGGTTCGTTAGAGATGTTTTACTTCCTTTCACAGGTATTGCAGTATATATATAACCTGATTAAGCAAATGGCTATGGATTTTTTTTTTTTTTTTTTTGGCCCTATTTCATGCTACCCACGTCGAATCCACTAATTAATATTTGGGGCAAGTTAAATAATTTAATATTAATTAAGGAGAATTAAATGAGTGAAAATTGTAAATAATTTAGATAATTTAATATACAAATGGAAAAAGTAAGTGACTGTGTGGTTAAATTTAAAGAACATTAAAACAAGTATAGTTTAATCAAAATAGAAATTTAAACAAATTATTGGGGTTTTTTTAGTGGGGTCACCAGCCCCCCACTTACCACTTAACATATACGTGAAGATCAAACATCCATTAATCTAATTTAATATTGCAGTTTTAATACATAACTCCAGGCATGTCATGAAATCACAAAACTTCACTTTCCATTATCTAAATTAATTAAAAAAAATTCATTGCAAATGTTAATTAATAATTTTTAATACTAACTTATTATGGTAAGTTTCTTAATATTGATAATATTTTCTTAAGAGAGATGATGTAGGAGTATAAACTAACAGAGTTGAGTCGAGTATTGGGCTAATCGAGCTTGGTTCAGTTGCTACAGTGCTGAGTCCGAGTTTGAACTCGAGGTTGGTGAGCTTGAAAAATTCAAGCTCGAGGTTGAAAATTCCGGTTTGAGCTCGAGCTCACAAAAAAACTCTTCAATTCTCTACTTTTTCACTTTCTAATTGAGTTTTTCACGCTTGAACTTAGCGAGTTGGAATCTAGCGAGCTCAAACTCGGCTTGACACTGTAGCCAAGTCGAGCCAGCAGCTCGGATCACACCCCCAAGATTATGTACATCATCTTGTTTATATTTTCTTTGGAAAAGAAAAAGTGTGTTGGAATTTTCTATTGGATTCTTCTCAAGTGATTTTTTGTTTATATTTTCATGTATCAAAACTGCATGTCATGCTCGAGCACGTTGCATAGTTAAAGCATTTATCGAAGATATAAGGGCGGCATTTTGATGTAGCACGTTAAGTCATTGACCATATTTATTAAAGAAAACCTTCTCTGGATGTTTCTCCTAATTATATAAGGCCTCATTGATTAAATAAAATCTTACAAAATCAACTACGAATATTTCACTCATAAAATGTCACGTGAAATTGTTTAAGGAACATGTATTATAACTTAAAAAAATAAAAACTTGGAATTAATTAAAGGGGATGATACTCCGTACAGGCTGTAGCACGAAGGCCAGAGATCTTTTCGGAGAGCCTTATGGGATTTGGTTCTCAAATGTATCCCCAAAATTAAAACATAAAACTTAATTTTACTTTTACTAAATCTTTTTCGATTCAAACAAATCCATTTTAACTTAGAAGGATATAAAGTATATATATTTTTTAATTAATCACTAAAGGGTATTAGAAGTACTTATTAATTACGTTACCTAAAAATTAATCTTTTAAGTTCTAAGTAAAAAAATTTATCCATATTGTTTATTTCTTGAATGATACGGTAATCCTCACATAATGATAAATCACTTGAGATGTAAGCTAGATTGTAGATACCTCAACTAATCTCGAGGTTTATTGAATACCTTATAAACTTAACATTTCAAGTAAATCACAAATGTGGTAGGTGGTCCCAAGATAGTTTAAATCCAAAAAATTAATAAAATGAACAAACCTTCTTGACCATCAAACCAACTCTTAGGATTGATCTCACTTTCTTTAAAGAACCACAATTACTATAACGATAGTAGGGGTGAGAAGCCAGTGGAGTAATTCGCGAGCTACTCGAGCTCGAACTCGACTTGAAATCAATAGAGTCGAGCTCGAGCTCGAGTGGCTCGTTTAAGGGGTCGAGCAGAGTTCAATCAGGGCGAAGCTCGACTTGATAGGCTCACGAGCCTCATCACGCTCGGAGGGCCAAATTGTAAATTTTGTAACTTTTTTTAAATTTTCAAGTTTTTAAAATAACAAACAGCCCCCTTCTCCAATAAATTCGAAACTTGAGCTCGATTACTCGAGCTCGATTACCCACCCATACTCGCGAGCTAAGCCTAAGTATTCAAGCTCGAATGAGCTCAACTCGAACCTGAACTCGATACTATTCATCACGAACCGAGCTCAAGTGCTCGGATGCTCAACTCGGCTCGACTCGGCTCAGCTCGTATACACTTCTAAACCATAGTTCTTGCCCCTAATAAAAAAAAACAAAAACCAATAATTGTGCCTCCCACGTTCACTCATCAATCACTACCTAAAAAATGGAATCGATTAAAATAATTATATAAATGATTGATTAATTTGCTGTATTATGACATATTCAGCACATGTCACAACTTGAATATTGATACTAATATGATAAATAATAACTCTTCTAGATAAACTCATACAACTGTACATATATTCTATTGATATATCATTTGTCTTGATTATTATTTTTTTTTTTTTAACCATTTTATTAATTATTCTTACCTAAATCTCAATGTAAAATATTTTTGAAATTTCTGGAAGATTGCAAGAACAATTCGGGTTTTGTTTTGATCTCAATTTCATTTTCAATATTTTTGACATATTAAAAGTAAAATATTCTAAAGGCATAATTCATTTTTAGCATTTAACTTATACATAAACATAAGCATTTAACTCCTAAAATCTTATGTTAGTTGAACCCTAACAATTTTTTTTTTTTTTAAACTAGGGTATTCGAGCCACTTACATGCACCTTAATTAATCTTTAAAGTCCATTAAACATCCTACAAGCCTAATGGGGTATTCGGGCCACTGACGCGTACCTCAATTAATCTTTAAAATCCATTAAATATCTTACAAGCATAATGTTCCAGGTAAACCACAAATGTGACAAGTGGTTCCAATGTAGGTAAACCACAAATGTGACAGGTGGTTCCAATGTGATTTGAACCCAAAAAGTAAATGGAGGAGACAAACCTTCTTGATCACTAAGTCAACCACTTGGGATTAGCACTTTTATTTTTGTAGCTTGAGTAAATGATGAAACTAGACTTTGAATCTAGAAAGGTGATGGGTTTTGTTGATTATTGGAAATGATAAATCTTATATCTAACTACTAAAATCTTATCTTTGTGAAACTTTAGTTGATTTATTATAAAATTAAGATGAATATATGGAAGATATATCTTGCATTAAAGTAGTTTTAAAAATTATAAGAGATCTATAAAACACAGTTAATTAAATATTTTTCATGCACTTAAAAAATTAGTTCTTTAGTTATGTAACATGCAAGTATTAACTGTTTTTAATTATTTTTATATGAAGCTTAAATCTAATGGCAAATGTGAGAAGAAGGTAAGAGAAGACTAAACAGAGATTGTTTGAGTATGCCTGAGAGAAAGAATTGAGAAGAATAGTTTTCTATTTATACTAAAGTGTAGAGGAATAAAAAGGAAATACAATATTTGCTATAATATCATAAGCACCCAAGAAAATGTAACGGAATATTTATATTAAACATAGTATCAATCTATTCTTGAATTACTCCAACATATCAATTATTCCTTGATTCACTCCAATAGCAAGTCGAATAATATTATACTGATAAATATTTCTCACAAACTTTTTCTCACAAACACAACGTGTCAACTCGCAATTGATCAATTTGTATGTATCCTATTTACCTAACAATGGGGTCTACCTGACAAAGTCAATTGTAAGCTATCACATGAGTTAGTAAAATGTGTTAGTAAAAGATGTTTGTAAGACTAATATTATTGATAATATATTGATAAAAACTATTACTGGAAAAATTGACGTGATTACTAGTAATTTTGTTTGTTTGATATATAATATTTTTAAATTTATTTTTAATTCAAAGTCGTCTAATCAAATTAAAACACATAAGCTTGTATGTAAAAATTTAGACCAGAAGTTTTGTAGATTATTATTGAACACGTCCATAACCTTAGAACATAGCATATTAATCGGCAGAGTCAATCTATAAATACATGAGGGTAAACTGAAGGCAATGTATGATGCTTCTACAAAATCCTTACTTACCTTCAAATTTTCAATTAATCTTTCTTTTATTACTTAATTTCTTTGCCTTTTTCATGTTCGTGTCCCGTCCATTCCTAAATAATTTATGCTTTGACTCATATATTACAGCATTTTCAATTGGTAAAATTTCCCATTTATAAAATTCTCAAATAAAATACAAAAATGGCATTTGTTGTGAATGAAAAGAAAGAGTGACATCAAATTCTTAAATTACATACTAAATATTCTCTTTATTTTTCTTATTTCTGATTATGACGATTTTGTCCTATAGGTGGGGCTATTAATCAAAAGGGTAGGGGGCAGCAGATAATAATAACTCTTTCGAAGCCTGACTTAGACTAGAACACTATTGGACTTGAGCAACTAGGCAAGAATGAATCTGGGCCTACTATAAGTAGTCTCATAAAGCCCAAGATAGCAGGCCCAACTTTTATGGTAGAAATTAGAAACGTAATTAACTCAATGGTCAATATAAAAAAAAAAAAAAAAGAGTGAGAAAGTTTTCATTTTGCATTTACATAATACATCTATTAATCTAATTATAATTACATAATAATCCATGTCATGGAGTTTCAAACTTCATTTTTCATGATCTTAATTAACTTCATTAAAAAAAAATGATTACACATGTTAAAGTGATTAATATAAAAATATCATTTTATTAATTTAATATCAAATTAATTGAATCGATTCATATTATAGGAAATTATATAACTTAATATGACATATATTAAATAATAAATTTTAATTTTTAATATAATAGCACAATATTAACACGACATATGTACAAAACGTGCTTAGCATAATTTAATAAATATGTTAATATCTACTCTAAAAGACAGAAACACACAAAGGCCTGTGCTAGAGTAAGCTGTCCAAAGTTTTATTGCACTGTACCCTCTATCTATTGTTGAGTGAATTAATTTGTTTTTTAATCTTGGGCAAGATTGTGCAGTTCTATAGGCAAAGGGTAATACTAAACTTACAATTTAATATCACAAATTTTTTCTCAGAATTCTGATATGACAATTTATGATTAATCAACTTGTAAATGAGTCTCGCCTGCTCATTTGTAAGCTGACCAATCGTGAACTACCATGTTAAGATTGTGAAAGAAAGTTTATAAAATTAAGTTATAAACCAATTTGTAACTCAACAATAGATAGAGAGTACAATGCAATAAAACTCGAGGATAGCTGGCTGTAGCATAGTCCTTTTTGTGTTTCTGTCTTTTAGACTTTAGAGTAGACATTAACAGATATATTAAATTATGAGTAATACTAGCCTTAGAGCCATACAAAGAACCAAATCTAACTCTTGAAAGAAAGAAAAAAAGAAAAAAAAAAAAGAGACAATCATGAATTTCAAAAGCTGAATTTGACTCTTTGTATGGCTGTTTGTAAGACTAATATTACTCTTAAATTATGTATGCCCGTTTTGTATATATGTGGTGTTAATTTAATATATTATATATTAAGTCATATAATTTCTTATAATATGAACCGATTCAATTAATTTGATATTAAATTAATAAAATGATATTTTTTATTAATTACTTAAATTTTTTAATGAAGTGATAGATAATTGAGTTGTCCAGAATCGAACACGTTTACTTTAGATTAACCCAATTCTTGATGGATGGAGTAAAATTAATCTAAATGAATTGGAGCTACTTAACCCAATCCATTGTATTTTTCCATTATGTGAAGTTTTATTATTTTTATTATTATTAATGTAATGAATTAATGAATTATAGCCTATAATGAATTATATTAAATTATTCTCAAACATAAATGAAATATATTATGTCACTATACATTTTAATTTAATAATTTTTAAATTAAATATAAATATTTAACATATGAACATAATCAAATAAAAATTAGAACTCTTAATCTTAAATGTAAGACCAAGTTTGGTGTTACATAGAAATTTGAATTCTTAATCTTAGATATATGAAATCACAAGTCCAAAACTCCAAATTGTCCAATTTTAAAATTTATTAAATTATTTATTTGTTTGTTTTTCGGAAGAGATTGATTAATATTAAACACATTTATAATTAATTGAAAATATTGTATAACTGGTAACCCTCTAAATTGATTAAAAGAATATATTAATAAAAAAAACCAAGTTAAAGAAACAATTAAAAAAATTGGTTTGTTACAATTGAACAATTAATCTCTCAAATTGACTTATTTTTCCTAAATAATTAGCTTTTATTTAAGTGGAGATAGTTTATAGTGTAAATTTTAATATTTTATACGTAAATAAAAACTCAATTATATCCTTAAAATATTCTTGTAAATAAACTATAATTTATAGGTATTGATTAATTTGGTTCGTGTAATCAAGTGGTCTAATTTATTTAATATTTAAAGTACTTGATTTTATGTTTACTTTATTGAAATAGATTGTCTATTAAAATCACCATTCATATTGCATTTAATATGTGATCAAATATTTTTATTCGAACAAATGGTTTCTCTAACTCATAAAAATGAAAATATCTCTTATAAATTGGTCGTATTTTTTTAACTAATAGAATATATCTTTCTTTTTTAAAAAAAAAAATTATTGATATGACTTTATATAGATAATTAAATAATATAAAGATGACATATAAACTAATTAGCCTTTTTGCTAGTTTTTATTTTATTTATGTTGGGTATTTAGATAATTGTTGGACTCTTTATATAGATAATAAAATAATTCACTTATTTTAGTATCGGTAATTATCTGTTTGCAGGCGATATTTTGATTTAGACTGTAAATTTAAAAACAAATAAATTCCTCAGGCACAAAATGAGAAAACAGAAGAAGATAAAACAAAGAATAAAAGTATCTTCCACTATAAATCTTACAATTTAAGAAGCGAAACCACTAGCATTCACACTTCATCGACTCTGAAAATAAATTAAAATTATTGTATAAACAAGAAAATCCTTGAACAATTTTCATGTTCTCATCATTATTATATGGAATTATTCATGTCCTCTTGTTCTTGCTGCCTAACAACAATGTAAAGTAAAAGAGAATTCTGAAGAAAAATCCCCAAGCAACTGCAACCCATAAGCAATTCCACTTGCTGAGATCTGTGATTCCTTGTTGCACCAATGTGTCCACCCCAGTTGTCACACAACTGTTGCCCGTAATGTTTATGCCCAAAACACCGCTCATACTACTCAGCAGCTTCAGTTTCACGGCCTCCGGCACTGCCACTAATGGCGTGTTGTCGAACATTTGCACTCCTCTCACGAAGCATTTCGTGGGATCCTCAAATTCGTTCTGCATAACGCCTTCGTAAGGATATTTCACCAGAGAAATGTAGTGAAACCAAATCCAGTAGGGAGGAATTCGGTTGCGGGAAATGAAGAAGCCGCTGAAGAGGAGGAAGTAAGCCAAAATGGCGACAACGACTGTAAAGCCTAACATGACATGAGACACGACGCCGGAGAGGAAAGTTACGAAGGAATTTCCGGCCCAGAAGGAGGCCAAGATTGCGAGGAAGTAAAAGAAGAAGCCTCCTGATAGGCCCACAGCCCAGAAGGTTGTGGCGGCAAAGACAAGAGAGAGGAAAATTAAAGAAGGGAGGGAGATGATTGAGTGAGAAAGAACGTATGAAGAACGGCGATAAGCATTGTAAGCTGTTTCTCTCATGAAAATGTTTCGTTCTTGAAGAAAGACTGGGATTGCTTCTGCACAGGTGTAGAAAGTTGTGGACATGGCGAAAGCGAAGAAGCCTATACGTTCTTGAACGCCTTTGGGTGAGTTGTCTAGATGCCAAAACACGGTGGCCAGGATAATCCCAGTTACAAGAATAGCGCCTAAGCGAATTCCGAATAGCTCAGGCATTCTTCTTGAGTTTGTGAGTGATCTTTTGGCAATAACTATCATTTCAATCCAAAAAGGATTGGCAAAAGTTGGAAATGAGGAAGTTGATTTGGAGTCACTCGGAGCACCAGAAACAAGTTTGCCCCTTGAAACGCTTGCACTTATTGCATCTTTCAGGGATAGACTTGTTTTCTTGGACTCTCGCTTTCTCGGATTCTTTCTGTTTTGCCATGACTTGTTGAACTCCACTAAGTTAGAGGTTCCACCAGGAGTTTCTTCAAGCTCACGAATCAAATCAAGAGCGAACTCTGTTCGATTCTCATTCTCAGGAATCGGATGCCCAAACTCGGAAAAGAATTCAGGAATATTCGCTGGTGTGCCACCAAAGACAGTGTTACCATGTGAAAGAAAAATCAACCGATCAAGCAAGCTTAAAATTCGGTAACTTGGTTGGTGAATAGACATGATAACAATGCTTCCGCTCAGGGCAATTCGCTGCAAGACTTTAACCACCATAAACGCACTTGTTGAGTCTAGACCTGAGGTGGGTTCATCGAGAAACAAGAGAATTGGGTCGTGAATTATATCAGTTCCAATGGAAACTCTCCTGCGTTCACCTCCAGAAACTCCTCTATGTCCTTCATCACCTATGACTGTGTTAGCCGCGTTGCGGAGACCAAGTTGATCAATCAGAGCTTGAACTCTAGCCTTCTTCTTACTCTTTGAAAGCGAACGAGGAAGCCGAAACTCGGCCGAGAACATAAGCGTCTCTTCTACAGTTAACATAGGAAACAAAAGATCATCTTGCATGACATATGCAGAAATCACCTTCAAAAGCCTCGACTCCAAAACTTCACCATTCAAAGACACTGTTCCTTTCAAGCTGTCTTTTGCAATCCTGTCCGCAAGAGCATCAATCAACGTGGATTTCCCCGATCCACTAGCACCAAGAACGGCCATGATTTCACCTTCTCTCGCCTCCCCTGATATGTCATTGAGTAAGATCTTCTCTGGTGAATCATGAGCGTCCTTTCCAAAACATGGAAGCTCTAGCTTTTGACGAACTTTTACACTGTATGTTAAGTTGTTAAAAGAAAGAACAAAAGGGTGTGATGTTGGCACGGAACTGCAAGAATAGCTAATCTCAAGCACTCTATGATCAATAGGAGTGTTGTCACCTGAACTATTGGCATCTTCTACACGCCTTAAGAGCTCCGCGAGAGTGCGAGAGACATCAGGCTTATCTCTTCTCGGGTACTGTTGGAGCTCAAATGGTTGGTTTTGTCTAAAGAATGTAAGGTCGTCCCCGGCAATTGGCTTCGCCAGGGACTTGCTTGAGCCTCCAACACGAGACATCTTTTTTTTTTTGGTGAGGTTTAGTTACAAAACTCTCTATGCAAGGGATTTATAGCTGAAATGACAAAGAAATAGAGAGTACGGTCAATATGTTTGGTGATTTAAAGTATCTAACTTTGGCTCCTGTATGACTACACTATTTAATTTCGGATCGTCAATGTTTATTTACTTGACACAAAACTTAAACTAGTAACCAAGGGTCTAAAAAGAGTAATAATTTATATAATAGATACCAAAAAATAGAGCTACTGATTTCGTCTTTTATGTTATAAATACCAACGTCACCAATTGCCTATCTACTAAAAATTACCAACTGGCAACAAGTGTAATAGGACCCATAACCTATATCATAAAAGGTAACATTCACTTGTGATGTCAATATAATGGTTTCTGTGATGTTCTTGTGATTTTGTTTGATCAATTTACCTGTATAGTGAATGTTCTTTCTTTAATCTTAATGAAGAATCCCTGTAAGTATTGGGATAATTATCAAGTATTTTTTAGTACAAGAAATTAAGGTTTGGTAAGATGTCAAACAAATCCTTGTTTATTTGAATGTTAATGAAATGAACCCATCAAAACTGGGATTAGATGAAGCAGGGTCCTACTTGATTACTGCAGCATGTACACCTTTCGTGTAATGAGGCAAATGCAATATGATTAGTTCTGTATCATTGAGGGACTATTATTATTAGTCACAAACGGTGGCCTACACTTCCTAATCTCTTTTCCACACGCCTTCATTCCTTCACGATAACTCAGTTTGACTGAAACCACTTTTCTAGCTTAATTGTTATTCACGTACACCTTCTTTTTTATCTTCATTTTTCTATTATTAATTGGGTTTCTATGTTAGGTATGGATGTTATATCTACTGTGGAATGACCACATGGGTGTTCATCTGCTATTGATACACTGATAAAAGTTGTAAGAAAGTCTTAAAAAAAGGTAAAACACAGAGAGGATCCTGGCTTACAAGCATGATTTGGGCAACCATTTTTGGTTGAACCTAATTCCTCCACGGGTGAACTGTGAGGTGCATAATGGCAAGGGTTATTCTGAAATCGATTGAAACACGTTGCCAATTAATTTTAGAGTAAACGACTTTTTCCCACCCAAGGTTTTCCTTAATGACACTTTTCCACCCAAAAGTTTCAAAATACCACTTTTCCACCCAAAGTTAATACTTCGTTGCTACTCAAAGCCGATTCTGAGGGAGAAAATTGCCTTCTTCATCACCATTTGAACCTTCGATCTCCTCTCTAAAAAAACTCTCTCACTCCGACACCTGATTTCTCATTAATTGTCGACCACCGCAAAGCTAGGGTTTCCTATTCTTAACTGATTTTCAACTGATTTTGACGACGAATATTCAATCGGTCACCATCATTCGATCCATCGGCCTCCACTATACAAAAACTCTCTTACCCTAGTTCCTGGTAACTCGACGAATACCGGCTGAGAAAGTGAAATGTATTTTGGGTATTAATGGAATATAAACTTTAGATAGAAAAGTAGTATTTTAAAACTTTTTTGTGGGAAAGTGTCATTTAAGGCAAACCTTGCTGGGAAAAAGTCGTTTACTCTTTAATTTTAATATCAAATAATAAATGGTACACCAAAACCAAATATGACATTGGGAAAAGAAACACAAATGTTTTGTGAAAATGTTTCAAGTATTCCCTGAACAAATCAATCAGCTTCCTTGTTTGTGTGAACGATTGAACAGGTTCTATTTTATTTTATCCCTACTTTGAAGCCCCAAATATGAATCAAACAAGTTTTAGATGTGAAAGGAATCCTTAGTTTTTGAGGTAAATCTTTTGCCCCTGAAATTAAGAAAACCCCAAATCTACATTAAATTTGTCTCAAATATGACTTGTGTATAATGTTTTAAAAACACTTTCTTTTGCAATAAGCTAATGGATTAAAAGTTTCTTTTTTCCTTTTAATTATCTCTTAGTGACTAAGTGGTTCGATAAAAACTCTTAGGTGTATTACTCAAAAGATCATAAGTTTGAATCTCTCCTTAATTGGTAATAGGGGTAACTACTAAAACTCTTACTCGGTTGTTAGTTTTAAGGTCTCGAAAAATTAATTGAGAAGCGCATAAGCTAGTCTGGACATTCCCAATTATCAAAAAAAAAAAAATTAGAAGTTTCTTCGTTTATTAATATAATTTCTTCTTCATTCACAGCTACATCATTGTCTGCCAATTGTTTTAAAGTTTCCTTCTAATTCACTCATTTCACACCTCTTGCATTTAAAGTCTTGCGTTTACATTTACTTTAGTATTTCTACGTCAACTTGTTCTTCATAGCAAACAAAAACCATTCTTGATTAAGTAAACCAGAGCAGAGAATTAGTAAAAGGTGAAATGGAGACTCTGCTCTAAGCCTTTTTCTAAGGATGTCCAAAGAAGTTTCTAACTTTTTCCCTGTAACAAATTCTGCTACATTTCTGAAAGTTTGACTTTGAGTTTGAGAAATTTCATAAACATCATCAGGGTTGTTTCGAAATCCTCAAAATCTGCTGTTGATTTTATATCAACGAGAGGTAAAATTAAGTTGTGTGCTGTGCAGCTCAGTCCATAACATCCTTTTAACTATACCCAATTTTTTAAAAAAAGAATAAGTCTTTTACCCCGAAAAAAAGTTGAAAAAAAGTTGGGAGTACTAAATAGTATTAAAATTTTTTTTTAATAAGCATTTTTTTAAAAGGGTATTTAGATTATTTTTCCTTTTATCTTTAGTTTGTTAATTTAACTAAATATTCTCAATAATCAAAATTTATAAATTAACAAAAATACCTCCAGCCACCCACATTTGTCAGACTCCAACCACCATCGTCGGAAGGTAGTCAAAATATGCTGTAATGGTGCACTGCGTGGATATAAAGCGGGTGAGTGTCCCTGTCTGGCCTTTTGCTAGATCACGTGGATCGGACCAAGGCAAAACATCTAGCCATTATAATGACCATATATGGCCTTTTATGGCCAAATCCATAAAGGGTTTGGGATTCTAGCAAAAGATTGATTGGCGACAACCTTGACATATTCGGTCGAATAGTGGTACCATTGCCAAGCATATTTGGCTATCTTC